>CM067346.1:33553412-33620404 GCA_034190875.2 Urechis unicinctus
AGGCCGACTTGCATTCGGGAGAACTTCTCACAGCCCCAGGTACTGGACAGTCATTCCTGTTCAATGGGTGCGTAACCCTTGTCAGCTTTCGTCAATATTCTGGAACAGTAAGCCGCAGGTTAGAGGTTTTCATCGTGTTTCTGCATCAAGACGCCCCCTAGACCATATCAACTGGCATCAGCGAACATTATCATTGGCTGATTGTCTTTTTTTTTTCTCCAGTCAAGATTTTTCGGGCTTTTCTCCGGAACGGTTAAACATATCAACATGAAATTTTGGGGAATGATAGATCAAGTTGGGACACAACTGCCGATCCAATTTGACGAGCATGCGCAGTGTTGGAGGCTTATGGGATTGATTTTTCGTCGATTTTCCCCCCATTTTCTGTAACTATCTCCTCCATAACTACTGCGGTTACGAACATATGAATTATATGGTTGTAACAAGCAATTATCGTAGCATGGAATAACGCAACAAATACATATTTTCACCTTTTGTACTTTGTATAATGACATGTATTTTAGAGTACCTATCGCGATTTTTGCTACGACTTCTCTCCTCGCTGATATCTCTGAAACGGCTGTATTTACGGACATGAAATTTTGTCAGTAATTAGAACTTGGCCTCGTGATAATGACTGTAACAGTATTTTAAGCATTCACAGTAAAAGAAAACAGTTAAAATGACGTTTAGTTTGAATGATTTCTACTGCAGCAGCTTAGCAGCAGGCTATGTGCAGTTCGTGTCTAAGTAGGCCAAACCTTACGTAATCGACCAGAGCCATTCATCGCTTACCTTGGCTGGCCTTAAGGGGTCATGTCAAAACAGGCCAAACCTTACGTAATCAATCAGCGGCAGCATTCATCGCTTTCGCGGTGTATTGACTTGGTTTAGGGGTCATGTCAAAACATCTAATCGGCAGCAGCAGCTGTGATCTTATAATAGTGCGCGTTACCAGCTATTCTTGGTCCGTGTATATACTGTCTTTATGTCTCAGCGACAGTGTGCACTGGATGTCCCTGTGCAATCAAAGCGGGTATATATACACAAACACGCATACACGCATATATATATATATATATATATATATATATATATATATATATATATATATATATATATATATATATATATATATATATATATATATATATATATATATATATATATATATATATATATATATACACACGGTTTCCGATGCCAAGCCTCCGAGCACCGAGCAGCTATCTATAAATAGCATATATATGTGAATATTTATAAGTGTGTGTGTTTATATACAGGTTCGGTTACCTTTTTGATGACTCCTAACTCCTCAATTCTATTAAGTTCTATCTTCACTTCTCCAACATAGGATAGGGACCTTTATAGCAGTGCTGTAAAAATATGGTGCAACATTTAGCATCACCATGATCTCGTCTTGAACTCGCCTCGCTCCTTAAAGACATCCAATTAGAATACGTCTGATGCATTCACATTGTCAAGACGAGCCAATAAGGTATAACCTAACACCTGCACTGCGACTCAGTAGGTGATCTGTCTGGTTGTATGTGGGTTGATTTGTTACCTCTCCTTACATTACTAACAAACTGTCCCCTAACATGTTAAAGTTTCGATAGGGGAATTCAGGGGATTTTAAGTGTTCACAGTCATGATCGTGACGTCTGCTCCACAATCAGATTGTAGATCACAATGGATCCACGCATGGCGAGATCCATACGCCATTACGGTTCTTAGGTATCTTTCTTCCAGTTCTTCCCCATCGCCTGTGATAAGGGATTTTTAAAAATGGTGTGTCCTTAGATAAACTTCATCATTCACCGGGAATGTTATCGAGTTGGTTGTTACCTCTGACAACATTTTCTTACACAGTTTACGTAAATCGGGTACCTGGGCAACTCGACTTTGTGTGCTTCTTATATCCAGAATGTTTACATGAGGTGTTCTGCTGACGGAAGACATCGCGACCTGAGTTTCTGGCTAAGGTCTTTCTACATGCTCCACCACCACTTTGATAATTGTTGCAATCACGATGGACTTTGCTTACGTGCAGTTTCTCAGGAGATATAATGTGTCACTTAGACAATTCATCGGCACGGCATATATCAATTGTCTTGGCTTATGTCAACTTTTCTTCATTGAAGAGGCATAAACGTAGCAGTGTTTTTTAACACCAAAGGACAGCTGTGTCCATTATCAGTTAATCGTCAAATTCGGACACAAACAGATGCAAGAGTCTTGAGATCAGTGACATAATGATCAAATAACTCCAATGAGTCCTATTTATCTCCTCTGTTAAATTTCCACCTTTCTATGTTAACATTCATCCTTGGTGTGCAATATAAACTGTATTTTATCCTGGTCCTCTTCAGGAATAAGAAACGTGTTTTTGTGTCTATGACTTTATCACCAATTACATGTAGAAATAATGCACATTGAATCTTCTCGTCTTTTGCTGCAGCTCCGGATGCAAGGGCATACATATACCGTCTTTGCTTCTAACTAGGCCAAGCTTCACGAACATAAGTGCTTGAGTAATTCAATGGACCAGGTGGTTGTAGCGAATCCATAGTTCCGTCGCGACTTTCGAGGGAAGCACTTTTGAAAAGCCGTCATCTCCAAGTTCTTCAGAGCTACAGGCATGTATTATCGTCCTGCTCTTCCGCAATTACTCCCTATTTATGGCTGTTGAGTCAACCGTGTGTAGAACTCGAACTATTCATTCAAAGTATCGCAACAAATATATATATACATGTGCATATGTATATATATATATATATAAATATATATATATATATATATATATATATATATATATATATATATAAATATATATATACGTATATATATATATATATATGTATATATATACTTTTATATTTATACATTTATATCTATATATATATGTATATATATAAATATACATATATATATATGTATATATATAAATATATATATGAATATATACATATATACATATACGTATATATACATATATATATAACTATATATTTATGTATATCCATTAGTATATATACATATATATATATGTCTATATGCTCATATCTACATAATTATATTCATATATATATATATATAAATATATGTATGTGCATACATATATTTATATATAAATATATGAATATATTTATATATATACATATATAAATATTTTTTTATATATGCAGAGATATATTTGTCAGTGTCAGAATAACGATTTCATGGTAATCAGCCCCCGTGCTGTCCGTCGAATACCTGCTATGCTAGTCTACCTGTTAACGTCCCACGTGAGGCGCAATATTAGAGGATTAGGTGTAAATGTGCTTGAGCTAACCTTGATGGCCTTGACGACGGAATGGCAATCGGTGCCATCATGCTTAGTGACATCAATACCTAATTATTGGCGACGACATCACTCACCCAATAATGCTGCACCACTTGCCATATACCCAATTTATCATTAAATACAATCAGGTATAGCGACCTTTATTCATGTTATAAATGGATTAATGCTATTCGGACCGTGTTTTTGTTTAATGATGTGAAATCATTTATGGCAAAAACAAATAAAAGCTTGCCTGCCTTTGAAAATCGTTACATGACTCCACTCAATCGATCTATCTGCATTACTCTCCATTACAGGGCGATGAATATTGTTGGCGCTCGTAACTACTCCTTTGTATCTTAATAAAAAGATAGTAATTGCTGTCTTCTATCAACAGAGCCTGTATATTAATCCGATTGTGCTGGAATGACAAGATCGACAATGTTTATACTTTCCCAGATTAACGTCCTGCGAACCTAAGCGTATTGGGAGTTTGATGGACACAATGTAATACATTTTTCGTCGTCTCCTACCATCATCAGCTCATATAAACAGCGGTCCCGAGCTATTTGCTGAAAACAGTTACACAGCCACGTATGGACACCAAAACTAGCTACCCATTCGACGAATTCTAGGCAGCATACGACATGCAATCAGTATTGCACTTTATGGTCACATGCATCAAGGTAGCGTTTTATTTGAAACTTTTTGATTGCCGGAAATAACTTGTATTGCCACAATAAAATTTTACCGTGATTGTCATAATCGACGAGAAAACATATTTATACTGTGGTACGAAAGAATATGTATTACTATATGAACATCAATCCAAAAGAGTTTCTCGCACGAGGCAGCCACAAAGCATAATATGTTAATATATGAACATATGATAGACCTCCAGGCACTCAAAGCCGGCCAACAACACCATTGCCTTGGTCTAGGTTTGTCGTGCAACTCGTATATTATACCCTCGCTCCTTACTATGTTGTTAGCGCCACGTAACATGTTACTATGATACCTCGCTACACACTTCATAAGCGATGTATTCTATCACATTCTAATGTATGCACTCTCCTAATCATCGTAGTTCTAATATATTGCTTAGCACATAACGTCGACAAAGCGCTATGATGCGCAATACTTGCACAGGATTATCGGTTCATTTCTCTTGCCAGCAATGCTTTGTCTACACGATGACATGGCTGAGTGGATTCTGTGGTATAGCCTACTTAAACACGGGAAAAGCACACCTACACGGTTTGACCTATTAAATCATTACCAGGTGAGTATATAACATAGATGAGCATGCCATGTATGACGGGGGATACAAGAACCAGTGAACCATTGTCAAGCCCCACCATCAACCAATATGCAGCTGCTGATTCAAAAGCATACAATGACACAGATACGCAGACACATGTACAAATGTTGCAAAACAAAAGGCGACATCGGACGGTGCCAATTTTATCAACTGAACTTGTAGGAATCAGCTGGCTTGGGTGAGACTGAATGTATAGCCTCCTATTTTGTTCGTGGCAGGAACAGTGCTGCTATGTGAACATCGTGTAAGCGAATGTAAGGCCCACATTCCGATAAAACTAGCAATGCCAGGGGTATAACTTGTTCCGATAACATCGTCGTAAACGCATTTCATGGCATCCAAATTAACCTCAACATGTCGCCAGGATGTATCATGCATGATGATATGTGGATGGATTGCTCCTTGATTGTTGCCATGTCCCGACTTCATGCGTGACACGACAGCAAATCAATAAAGAGGTTAAGGAATACCATTAATATAATACTGCAAGAAAGCACTACAGAAAGTCAGGCCGTGCATTGACTCAGGTGGGCTTGTTTTGACGAAAGACGCTGATGCTGCAGTGTGTAAACGGTATAAATCAGAATACTCTATGTGCTAATGTGTTGATGATGTTGATATTTTATGGATACCGAGGATTATTTCAACAGCTTCTTGAAATTACTTGCTGCCGGAGTCGTTCTTCCAAAGTAGCTCGGGTGCTCTACAACATGTTCTCATCAATACTTAAAGAAATGTGGATATTCAGTTTGGGCATATTCGTCAGCCCCCATGATCGTACTCATTTGCAGCCTGCCCGCATCCAGCGGATTTGTCATCATCTTGTTTTATTCACGTATTAATGCATAAGCACAGGACACATGAAGTATCAATGGCGAGTTTAAGGCTTCTGATTTATCGGAACTCGCGTGTTCTGCATTCATCTATTGGCACCATATACAGGCGTTGCTCAGCTGCAATCGGTCATTTCTATACATTTATTATTCATTCCTCTCTCAGGTGGCAAAGCATAGTGTCCTTGGGCTGTGTCCATACCGGTCAGGGAAGGTGCGGGTGAACGTGGTTGTCCATAATTTGGTTGCATTGCTCTTTGCAAAAAGTGACACAATATTGCTGTCATGCCAACACTTTTGCGTTCTCTGCAAATCTTATAGTATGTGAAAGCTGGGAAACAACTGTCTTGACGATAAGCCCCAGGAGGTATCTCATGTTTATTGATTAGATACTTACGACGGCTCTCATAAATCCAATCGTATATTTTTGGAAGGGGTATCAAAAGACACGTCATCAATGCAAAGGCGATTTTTGGCGCCGCTCAAATACCCTGACATCACTTTAACAATTAACCGAACATTGACTGAATTCTAGGAGAAACTTTGTCGATTTCATTGCGCAGTTGATGTTGTTGGGTTAAATGCCATGTTTTCATCCCGAAATTTTTTCTGATTAGATCGATACTGCTCAATGACTGCATGTTACATATCATGCCAATAGGTCAATAATTTGACGCTACGGCTGTCAGCATGTTTTCATGTACCAGGTGCATTCATTAGGGTAATCTACTCCTATGATTCAAATTGTATATAATATTATCCCTTGCATATGCACACCACGTTTGATATATGGTAACAACGGCCCGTTCAATGCAAAGACAAATAAACATAGCTGGTTCATTCAGATTACATGTTATCATTGTCACTACTAGGTGTGGGTAATACTGGGCGGTAACGGCGCCAATCAATATAAATCAAAGACAGTATGAATGAAGTCAGCAGGCATTATGCCGTCTGCGCATTGTAATCCAATTTTTGAAGCAGTATGCCCACAGCTTGTGTGGGGTGTTCGAGCCGTAGATTGCGCCTCACTTCGTCTTGTCGAGAGGGCTTGATTAAGTAATTGACTTGTTCACGTCAACGCCGGCATCTTGCGCTGCCACGGTCAGAAGAATCCCAAGTGATTAATCGGAAATCGCTGCGTGTCCTTAGGCTTCCATTGATCGTGTCAACATGCAGCACTTATGTCAGCTTCTAAAGCTGACCATCATCATGATTGGATGGTTCTAATTTGGGAGCGTGTGGGCGGCTAGGCAGATTTCCCGTTTCAGTTGACGCCTAGAGCTCTATAACGCACAAGCTGCTCCTTCATTCTTGTCTTTATAGCAGTCGAAACCATGGATGTGATGAGATCCTGCGGGATTACTCACTAATTACTCCATCGTCTCGTGTAGCCACGGTTCCACGTAGCATGCCATCAAGCAACAATTCAACTTCCAATTTAAATTTTTATGAAGGCTGCCTGTAAACTATGAAGCTCTCGTTGCAAAAAGCATATGATGTATCGCTTTCACGCAGCCTAAGAGGCATTCATATGATCATTAACTCATTAAGTGTTAGACGTTCCCACACCTTAAGTGATAGATGGCGATACGTAACATGTGTTTCCTAATTGATGTTGTGTTATTGTGCAGTGGCAGATGGTTGGGCTTAGGGAGGTTACATAACCGTTTAATAAAATGATTATTAAACAATTTGAAAAAATGCTTGTGTTAAAGGTCTGACAAGCTATAAACAACAAAGTCGTAAATCATTCAAAGAAATGATGTAGATGGAAAATGGATGCCCGAGACAGTAAGTGTGAATCCAAGAGTCTTGCAATGGAGATAACCTGGTTGTCACTGTTCGTCTAACTTAAGGTCTAGATTTGGATGACCAATTTACCTCACACATATTTATACATACATCCATACATCTTTGCATGCACACGTACATACATGCATCCATCCATCCATCCATCTATCCATACATACATACATACATACATACATACATACATACATACATACATACATACATACATACATACATACATACATACATACATACATACATACATACATACATACATACATACATACATACATACATACATACATACATACATACATACATACATACATACATACATACATACATACATACATACATACATACATACATACATACATACATACATACATACATACATACATACATACATACATACATACATATTCACATACATACATACATACATACATACATACATACATACATACATACATACATACATACATACATACATACATACATACATACATACATACATACATACATACATACATACATACATACATACATACATACATACATACATACATACATACATACATACATACATACATACATACATACACACATTCATACATATAAACATACATACATATATACGTGCAGGGAAAGCTAATGCACACACGCCATACACCTCACCAAGAGGAAGAGGAGCCGGCAGTAAAACCTTCGATACAGATCCGAGGGTTGATCTCCAGAAAGGGCGGATCCTGTGATAGAACTGTAGATATGGATCTGGGTGGACATGTAGAGGTATTTCTGGTTGTAGACCCATACAGATGGATGTGGTGCTGTAGACATGTATATAAATTCCGTGGTAGATAATTGGCGATGCATCCGTAAATGAACATGTGAAAATCAATCTGGCGAAGTACTTGTGACGCCTATGACATGATGTTTCACTCCTTAGAGACAGGAGGTGTGTGTTTTCTACATTGGTTTTTGTTCCTCTGCTCCTCAAGTTGTACCAAGAAAAGAACCGGCCATGACCAGGACTTATTTGCAGAAAACATTTCATCATGGTTATTCTATCACGGCATCATCTTATTACCGGATTAAACAGGTATAATATACTTAATGATACACAATCGTACACACATCGTACTTGAAGTATTATGATAATGTGATATTATTCGTCGTCTCATCAAGTTAATAAGTTTGTGAGCAAGTACAGACCTAGCACTTGTATACCTGAACAGCACCTTTTATCAAGAGCGCAACTCAGACCAATGCAAGTCCAATGCAGCCAGTGAAGTTGTAGGGTTCGCTAACGAAGCTTGTTGTGTATATAAATGACACTGTACCTGATCAGAGAAATGGAATTGAGAGTGTGTGCGGCAGCCTTATGCAAATATGTATGTTATGCATTCGTTTAAGGCAAATGCATTCGATTCCACTCATGGAGCTATATTTGAAATCCGTTTAAATAATGTGTTTGATTTTTGTGCCACATGCCACCTGGTAAGCATGGCAGCTTGGATATGAACACTAATTGAAGGATATCACTATAAATAACCATTAAACGGAGCTCCGTCTGATAGGAGCGGTATTCGACAAAGTCTATTGTGCCATTACCTATAATGCTGATTGATGTGTATTGAATATCAATAAGGCAGTTACAACCTGATGTATGTAAGGCGAGCGACGATGGCAACGACATGTGACACATATCCTCCAGCCTACAGAGTAGGCTCTCACCATCTTCGTTCTGTCATCGTGTCAGAGTGCAGTGGGAATCTACTGACCGTCTCAGATTATTCACGGAGTGTAATAAGTTTTATCTGCGTAAAAGTATTTTGGGTGTGTTGAATTTTGTTAAGCCATATGAAGTTGCGTGGAGCTATGGAAGCTACGTAGGGATATGCAAATCTGTTTTGGTCAGCGTCTGTTTCAATATATGACTATATGGGGTTAAGATAAGTCAAGTGAGGTAGTGTGAAGCTTATATGGGCACTGTGACATTATGTAGGGCTATATGAAACTTTTTGAGACGGAGTAAAATTGTACAGTGCATTAATAACCTATAGGACGGCTGTGTGGGGTAATTTATGTCTGTGTGAAGCTGAGAATAAATGCGATGTTGGGCCAGGTGAAAGCTAAGCAAGCTGTTTGAGGCTGTAAGGGGCTGTACGAAGTAATGTTGGACAATGCGACGCTAAAAACAGTGATATGAATGGGTTACACAGATTACATGGTGATTTTGCATAAACACAGTACAATGAACAATATGCGTTGTAAATGCAGATTCCTTTTCAAAAAGACCTCTATTGTAGCATTTCTTAGAAGGTTAGACTATTCTATGAGGCACATCATCTGGGCAGCTACAATATATAATGCCCTAACTGATGATGAATATCACGCCATCCGTTCTCCAGTAGCACCCTAACAAACACACACGCCCGTCCATATCTCCTCAGTTATTGATATGCCCGTCTGTGTCAAATAATCAAACACTCCCAATTGCAGCCCATCACCTATGACATATGAAAGACTCCTCCCTCCTGGTATATAGTAGGGTTTTTGATTGGCTGAGCGTCAAAAGCAGCTCATGATTGACAGAAAATATACGGTACGGCCATAAATAGTCGTCCTGTGACGTATGAGTGTGTAAATTTCTCGCCGTTACACTTTTCATGCTGTTATCAACTCTATGATGGAGCTGTCAGTAAATAAACGTTGCGATTGCCATAACATGATTATAATAACTCACTCGATTGAGTTCGCCCCAATACCTCTTTTTTTATGTAGAGAACTAACGCATTTGGTCGGACATCACACAATACAAGTCTGATAGGGATTAACCAAGAGTAATATACAAGAGGCACATAAAATGAGCGATATAACTCCCGCCTCAGATAACAGAACCATTAAGTTGGGCTTCGCTACTTTCATAACGTCACTTAATGATTCTAAGACGGCCTACGTACGACCTCTCCTGTCCGATATTTGTCAAGTTGTATATAATGTGTCCTGGTGTGTTACATATCTAATCGTCCGATTGATGACGATGAGGGTGAAGTGATTGTGAGGTGAAACATAAAGAGCTCTATGCAAATACTTGTTATAACATCGCCCTCGGAGTCGAGCGACCAAGATAGGTTTCATCTCGTGCATTTCACATCAAACGATCGTTTCAAACATTATTTCACAGAAGACAGTTCGCCGATTCAAAAAATAAACGATAATCGGTCAATTGTATTTCAATATCGTGAATTTTCGTGGATGTCGAACCTCAACCACAAGCAGAACGTTTCACTGTTACAAGAAATACGCAATATTAGTGCGACAAACTGAATTGACCATACATGAATCGGGTAAAGGAATCGCTCTACCCTCGGGGCAAATAAATACAATTTCTTTTTGATTAATATCGGACATTGTGTAGTTTATCTTTTCACCATGAATTGTTTAGCAGCATTTACTAACTGTTGCTTGACTGACTACTACTGTAGTCATTGCTTTATTCGCTGTAGTGTGGGGTATGGTTGTTAAGCGAATAGATAACTCAGCAGACGATGTTTCTTCTGAGGTGGTCACTCTTGGAGTTGCAAATCTTGTAGATGAAACTCCTGCTGTTCGTATAACAGAAGACCTGATGTGGATAGAAAAGACTGCTTAACTTGATTAATATCGGCAAAATGTTTGATTCTAACTTCCTATTCAAATTAGTACCAGATGAAAATATTTTCTACATTGATGTATCCTCGAATTGCAACCATATAATTTGGATAACCATATAATCTGGATATTTGGATGCTGAGTCGACTTTATTTGTTATTGAAATGAGAGGTGGAATGCCCACCATGATAACCCCTTCTCTGCACTTGCCATCTTTTGTTCTCAACCAAGCAGGCAATTGTTACATTTCATATATCAGTTTTTAAAGGTGCGACATAAAACGTATCAACTGACACTACAACGCGCAAATGCAGCTGCAGCACGTCACGCAGAGTTGGTGTTAAGATTTATTCGCCGGGGATAAGTGTGGTCGTGGGAATTAATAATATAATGAACTCGAACGCATGTACCCCAACAACTCTTGAGTTCCCAACTTGGAAAGCACGTCACATTTGTACAAGATTTTACAGCTGATATAAAAAATCGGGAACAAGAAACTCAGACGTAATGAAACGGTTCTGTTTCCAGGTTATTGCCATTAAAAGGAAGCACAGTGTAATGTTCTGCACAATTCTATTATAGGTTAAATCATGTATAATGCAGTGAACGATGTAGACGAAACATTCGGTTAGGAAACACGTCATCAATTATAGTATCCCATGTGTGTGGGGCTGTATTTTACATGTTCGGGGTATGGAATCGAATGTCTGTGCTACCTACTAATTCAAGGATCATGATTTGGGCAAATGCACCAACATCGGTCCACATGCAAAATCTTGTTTAAATAATTCCTGAGATTCATTGCCATATATCAGACGATACTGCGCATACACAACTTATTCTTGGTCTCCTTGTAAAAGGTTCTTTGGTGCAACTTTATCAAAATGCCAGGAGACAAATGATAAAATCAATTGATGTACATAAATGGACTCAAGCCGAGATTCATATCTCCGCACAATAAATATTATTCTGAGGGCTCTATTTTGTTGTATTTCTCGTACATGACATTTTCCGCCGCGTTACTCAATAATAAATAACCATACGATGTAAATGTGAGTGCAGAATAGAAAATGAGTTGCTTTTTCTAGATGACGACTTGGAAAAAAAAAAATTTTTAACTAGTTGAGGGCATATTAACCGCTATTGACTAAATTATTTGGCATGTTCATATATTCTTTCTATTTAAAATTTCCATCGATGATTACCAGTGAATATTTCTACGAACATTAACACGAATGTACAAGAACAACTTGCAGCTTTTTCAATTTTTTATGCTGCTGTGCTGTTGGCTACTAAAATGTCACTTGCATTTATTTGAATTTTCATTGCATATTTAGTTCTGATAGTAATTTTACGTATGAAGAATTTGTCCATTTATTAAGTGCAGCTTAAAGGCGCGTCGAATCGTATTACATGTACTCGGACGTCGTTGCAACGGCTATATTGCTCGTACCTATGGGCAATTACTTCAGTCAAATCTGTTTGTGCTCGGAACCTGTAGATTTCGTTATTTTGTGCGGCTGGTACTTTCCCTTAAAGTACCGAATCAAATTTGGCATGAGAGTTTACCTCTTTAATTGTTTTCTGTACATTTGCTTCGTACAATTATGCTACATCTTATATGGCAGAGTCAATGCTTTCAGTTATGAGGGCTTCTACTGCGGATTTATGTATGATCCCTCTCTTCTAGGATTGCGTCCCTCAAGAGCTGCCTAACCGTGTGCAGAATTGCCCAAGAGTGTGAACATGGTGATTTGGGTGCAGCAGTGACGATGGATGAAGAATTATGCGGAAACAAAGTAAAAGTTCTAAATTGGTTTAGAAACGCTTCACAAGCGCTTGTTGGTTTATAGTAAGCGCCATACTGCGCTTTCTAATGGCAAAATGATACATCAGTTTATGCAAGTGATACGATGGGTAAGTGACAATCGACACCGCTGATAGGTGCAGCGCTTGAAGTTTGCACAATTAACATAACATGGTGGTAATTGAGTCAAGCTAAATCCATATTCATATTTCGCCCAGAGAAAACAATGAAAGTGATGGACTATATGCCATTAGCATTATAGCAAATGTTACTTACGGGAAGGTCCGAAGTTGATATCTGTCATTGACTATGCTACCAGATACTTTTGCATTCATTCAGTTGATGCAGTTTATACTATTGTTGCCCGGCACTTCACGCCACTAGCCATCTCTCCTGCTGTGAGCTTGACATGTTCTTTACAAAACGACCTAATAAAACAACCCGTACTCAGTCACCCCGCTATTTTAATTCCTTTAGTCTGAATGGATGAGTCACTTGTGTTTCCTGAACAGCTAAGCCACTTTTACCGAGTTAGTTCCATCCAGAGACAATAACATTGAACGAAACTCATTGACACAGGCGTTAAGATGCGAACCGTTTTACCTGGTGCCAATAATCAGTCAGTTGCGTATACGCCATAGCAACAGTTCATGGAAAGATGCCTTCATGACTTGTCGCACCATAGTCGTTAGATTTGATATAAAAGCCTGGATGCATTGCGAGTTTAAATTAATGGATGTATACATACTGAATGGCATGGAGGGCAATTTATTCTGACGATAAGAATGCGACAAATATCAATTACTGAGTTTGTCTTGTGATAGCACCTTGAAGCACATATACTCTGTATTATGAGATTCATTAGCTTGATTACTGTAAAATATTCTTCGCCAATCAGACGAATTAGACTTTTTAAAGCAATAGTGATAATGAGAAATATCTGTTAAGAATGTTACGCATGTGCAATCTTTTAATGCATCTTTCCAATATGTGTTTACTGGTTACTGGGTGTGCAATTTAGCACAATGAAGAGGACACGTTGTTTGGTGTGGTGACACAGCAGAAACGTCATTACTTGCGGACACAATGAATCAACACATCTCATGCATTATCCTTGGTGAAGCAGCAGGGCTAAGCAGCAAATCGATTCTACTTGTAGGGAAATGTAGAACGTAGATATTTCACAGTTATACTTCATATGGATTGCCCAATAGGAATAATGGTTTATACCAGTTCAATTTGGCAATGTATCATTTATTGAAGAAAGATAATATCGGTGGATTTGTTTGCCTGAAAACAATGATAGCTGTGATGGACGCGATAATGCAACAGTGCTAGCTGTACAATGTTACACTAATAGCTGGCTGTACCTCATAGAATTTTGTATGATGCAGAATTGTGTATCCGATTCTATACTAAGAGATTCTTGCTATGGTGCTGGCTGTTGATGTTATTTCTGCACTTAATAGATCTATGATAATATCCACTCACTTTGAGAAAATTCGTCTTCTGCAACCGGACAATACCTTAAATGGACCTGTATGAGGTTTGATGTAAATATCGAGTTAGCTGCGACTATGTGTAGCTCATATTAATCAATGTAACCGTGTGCTCAATCATCTTTGTCCATTGCAAGACTCAAAATAAGTACACTTGATTTAGTGCGTGCTGTCTGGGGGCGACCTGACACCTATCTATCTTATGTGAATAATTCACGACTCCGATCTCTTGCCTTGTTTTGTGAGGCTTGTCGTTAATTGGTGTGAGTAAACGTCAAACCTTTAGGGCTAGCGCTAATGTATGGCATAATATTTGGGTAATGTAACCGCCTAAATACCATCCACCAGGGGACGAGAGCTCATCTTCGATTATGAAACTAATTGTGTTGTCTTTTCCCCTCTTACATGCGAGAAAGTCATATCTTCTTACTAACATCAAGTGTTATTGTTGACTGCTGAGCTGCATGATGTGTCGTAACTTCCCATCATGTAACTATGCTAATGGGAAGGCAAATATGAGATTGGATATTGAACGAATTGTTTCTGGGTGCTATGCCATAAAACAACGAGATTTCGGATGAAGCGATTACCGGGTAATCCTGTGGAATGCTATCACGGGCTTCCCATTGCTCTGTCAGGGATGAAATCAATAGTCGATGAGTGGATCCTGGACATACAACCAAAGCAGAGTGTTAACGTCGACAGAACCATTCTGAGGCCATTTGTTTTAAAACAATCTACAACCGACCTCATTGCTGTTGGTCCGGGATATTTAACCTAGTCGTAATGACATCAGGTTTATAAGATCGGCTTATGATGACCTTCACCGACGCATAGTATCTAAAGTTCGCGCCTTTGCTATTCAGCATGCGTTGTACGGTTGTGACGGCTTTCCTGTGTCATAGTAATCCGCTATATGCTATGTGTTGAACATAACTTTTATAGACTGACGGATGATTCCAGTGTACGGTACCCTCTAAGATGGCAATGTCATAATCAAAGTGGATTGTTTTCGTTCAGAAGACATAAAATATATTACTTTCATCTGTTCGTCAAAACACATTTGCTAAATAACAATTTAGTCACCACAAGACTGTGGAATGTGTCACATACTCTCCAAGCCTGAAGGCACACTGGTACAATATTGACCTGCAGCTTATGTGGGTTCTGTATGCTCTGTTGTAGGCAAGGACATATCAATGAAGGCATGTAACTTTCTGGTATTAGGAGTGCAATTATAAAGAACAACAAGCCTTTGAATAATTTGGTTCTTTGTAAGTTGCCATCTCTATATACTACACCTGGATCACCGATGGTTCATTGTCACGCAACAATATTGGTGGCATACGTCACGATAATATCATCACCCATGCTACCTTTTGATCCATTGCCATTGCTAACAATACATTCCTTCCACATTTTATCACACAGTGTTAAATCTGCTGGTATGAGAACTGGCAGAGGTCAATGAAACAAATGCTGTCATCAGGCACGTATGCCAGTCCTCACTGTTTGGTGAATAAGCTCATTCAAAGTGGAAGTAACGTGTAAAAGGCCATTAGCTGCGGGGTTAAACTCTATGAATTGTCCAGATGTTTCCCAAGTGCTGTGTGTACTGCATAGGTTTGCATGTTAACAAGTGACTCGTCCATTTACATGCACCCTCCATAGTTCATGCTGCAAATTGCCAAGTGAAACATTAAACGAGATGCTGTCAAATGCGGACTCTTTTCGTAAACACAATCTAACTGTCACCATATATATCGATTATCTTTGGTTGGGAGCACAACGTAGGACAATAACATGATGCTGGTAATTGGCACTTCCTGACATGCTAATGAACTGGGCTAAAGCTAATGGGATCAGAATGAGGAAAACGTGCTGAAATGCAGATACGGTTTATGTCAAGACGCTGCATTGATGAAGCAAACCCACTTGACGTTAACACCCGCCTACTAACACTTGCTTCATAGCTGGAAACGTTAAACAATACGCACGCCTAATTATCACCTCGTAGGCGTACAGTTGTTGGATAGAACGATGTATTACATCACTTCATACGCACGTCACGACACATACGTAAAAAATGTACATTGCCATAAGCATATTTGTTTTGAGAACTAAGGAAGTCATTGTGGGCAATAGATGACTACTATGGCTTTTGTTCAAATCGGACAGGAGTGGAACGTATGCAGTCACTTAAACAGCTAACCGTATATTTAGAGGCTGCATGTTAATGCGTATTAATGACATACCTTTCGGTGAGAAACGCTTTATCATTAGGCAGTATATGCCAATATCGAAAGATTAGTAAATTAAAGACGGAAATATTGAAAAAATGCCATACCTTTTTTACTTAATGGATTATTAAGATTAGGAGCATTTAAATGTGCGACATCTACTCAGTAAGAGTGAAATAACAAATGCAGAGTTAAATCCGTTGGTGAGGCAAACCTCATGTCTACTTTGGTCTAAAATTATGCGGGGGCGGTATAAAACTACTTACTTATTAGGAAAAGATCCCAATATGTTAACCTTTATTCTTTTGTGGACTATATATGTGACGTAACTACTAAAAACGAATAGATAAATGGTGCAGGGAAGGGTGCTTTAGGACAGGTCTTATATTGGTAGCCTCAGGTTATTTGCAAAATGGAACAGTGCTGTAACATGATGCATTCGCGCCAAATTTCATAGACATAACTTAGTTTATGGCATCGGCTAAGCATATGCAATAACAATCATAGTGTGAAGAGGTAATTCAATAGGCAATCTGTTGTTTACTGATAACATGCTTCATCGTAACGAGACTATCATGTTCATTCCACGCGTCATGTATCCCAATATAGAACACATTATTGACCTTAAACCTACAATAATCATTTTATTTTAAACCAATTATAATTGAAGGTGGTGTAGCGATATCATTAACAAAGCGATTTAATTTGCTTATAACAAATCGCTAGAACCAGCCCTACGAGCAGAATAATTCAATTAAATGCATCTTATACTTACTTGCATGATGTTTTGGTGAGTTTGCAATATTTATAGAATAAAGACGGTTCTCTGACAGGCAACGTGTGACGTCGATGTTAATGACATACATATATGCGTGATGCTGCAATTCTATCTTAGATTGCATTATATAGAAACCTTTCTCTTTTGTGAAATGTCATTGCTCAATCTGTTGCATTAGGTTAATCATTAGAAAATCCGGCTCGCCTCTCCTTCAGTTTAATCTCCGCTGACTAGATTGTAGTTTAACAGGCTTGAATCTTACACCCTGCCACTCAAATATCGGCACAGCGGCATGCAAAACGGCATTGAAACACACCAGACACGTTGACTTTATGTCCTTCAAATGGCCTTCATTTACTAGTCTGCTGGTATTTTAATAACATACCATTCATTTGATTGAAAGCCTTACTTCCAGAGGCTGCTGGCTTTGTTATAGTATATACTGCATACCTTGCTTGGCGTTCGTATCCTATCGACTAGTCGTTTTGTTAAGCCAACAATCCGTTGGAATTAACATTTAAACCTCTTTTTACCCATGCACATCAATTGTTAAATACCAGGTATGACAGTTTTGTAACCATCATTCGTATAAATCTATAGGTACATTTCAGCTTTGAAATGGAATAGGGAAATATGGGATTTTGCTTTCGTATCAGTAACTTTGTCTACCAAGGAATGTAGAAGCTTCTCAACTAGCTTTGCTGTTTCTGACATCCAATCCTGATTTTCTGTTGGTTTTATTCTCGTTTACCACTACATGGATTTGTTCAAGGTAAACCGAGATGATCAAAGTCAGTAACATCGCTGTGACCAGTGGTAGGGTAGACATTCGATTATACGGCTAGGTTATCATTAGGCTATATATACTATTGGGAAACTATAATACAGAATATTTTAATTCGACCACTCTAGAATGAGATGATATAAACTTTTTGAAAGTCAGCTTAGGCGTGATGGAAGCTTCATAGTTTCGTCAAATTATTTACTGTTGAATATGCTTCCCTCTTCTATTTCTAGGTGAAATGCTCGTATAGGTATGGGTTGCAGATTGCATGACCAGAACATCTAATGATGCAGTCGAGTACATGTATGTCTTGTTTTTTTCATGCAGTGTTTGTCCTAGTTATCAAATGACCAAAAAAAAAACCATTGCACAACGGATATTACCAGTTTCGTATTTAGGTCATATCCTTCATGGTCGAATTGAGGATTTTTGTTGAGACAACATCGTGCATGGCATGTTTCTACTGATAATAGTGATCAGTGATACATAGTGCCTGACATGTAAGAGTCTATGTGTTTTTGAAATTGTATGAAAATGACATTCAGTTTCATTAGTACTCTTTGAAGGTTTTTAAAGAACGTGTGCCTTGATGGAATCAGGACCTGCATTCTACTTACACCTCACCGTCATAATAATACTTTGAAAAACACCTGTTTGTGCAAATTCTACCTAGGATGTTAAATAATTACTATCTCATGAGGAGAAATAACTGTGCTTCGTAGAGGCGAAATGTGTTTTCGTCTTTCTATTGTTCATACCAACCATATTACGTTGATAGTATTGTTATTCACATTCACACGATATCTATTAAGTCATTGCCTGGTGCCACATTAGCTAGACCACAGCAAGCTTAGTTATGAAATGGGTCATATAAAACCCGTCACTTGACACTGTATCTAGCGTTCAAGTTCCAAGATAACGAATTACAGTGCATACGATAACAGGCGACAATCGCACCTCACTGTGCCGCAAAAAAGCAAAATATTGATATTAATCAACCCCCTTCTCCGCCCCACGCGCACACATCAAAGAACAATATAAAATAGTTTTATGTTTTTCGTCCGAGTTGCTTTGAACAGATTGCAAACTACATGGATCACTGTTGTTGCTTTAGATGGCACTATGCATATATCATAAATAATTGCACAAACAACGAACCAAAGTTGAAGTTAGCCCTTACCTCAACGCAAAGACAGTTCCGGGTATTGGGGAAAAAGGACACTTGCTGTCTAAGCCACCATAACACAGCAGTGGGCATGCAAACTCTCAACAACTATGAGAACTAATACAGCTTGTTACACTACAAATCTTATTACAATGTTCAATTACATTACATTTGGCAGTATCTGATTTTTTTCGTAGCAGTTAAGTACAGATAAATATCCGAAACGAAGAACAAGTAGAAGCTGCCGCATGACCTAGCAAACTCTCTGTTGTATGAATAGTGAAAAGCCTCAATGCCGTCTGCTTTGGATTCAAGTCTCCACACTCGACCTTCGCTTTCAACACTACAGCCTGTCGTAGTTAGTGAGAGTATTACAGTTTGTCACCTGCATCCACATTAAATCCTAATATTCAGTTCTAATACGTTGCCTTTTGACCATCACCAGCTTCTTGGATGCGGAAACTAACGATCTCTCATGCAGGTGCGAATACCGATCCGCAAATTATCTGTCATTTCTTTCATATATCTACACGCATTGAGGGAAGACTAATATGTTTCCAGTAACGTCATGCATATCTGAGTCATGGATTTCTTGTCTATTATTGCGCTGTTAGGAAATGTCCATAGTCCTAACATGAAATATTATCAAAAAGTACAATATTGATAATTTCTTTATCACAAAGCGATGTATAAAATAACGTCCAGCAAACGAAGTGGTGAGAATGGAATCTGGTATAGGTCACATTCACACACGGCTGTGACTATACGAGGTGACCAAGCAATTACTGACTAATCGTATGGGGTGCTATAGTAGCATGCCTACGCACGGTTCCTGCACAGATTATAGGTTGTCAATTTGTTTTCAAGCTCATTTGAAAAGATGAAGCAATTTGCCATTTACTACCCAAAAACTCCCAAATAATCTGCATGGGACCTTATCAACCAACTGTTATTACGTCACGTTGCTTGGTGTTGTTTGGTGACATTGTTTGCAGGGACCTCGTCAACAAATGTTATTCGTCACGTTACTTTGTGTTGTTCGGTGACATTGCCTGCAGAAGCCACGGCACACACTACTACCGAGCAGATGATGCGCAGGATGTCACGTCAACGCAGTGTGATTCTGCTAAGCACGGATTAATGCGGCATATGGTGAGACCGTTATTTTGGAATACATGTGAATATTAGACGATATCCTATTCGTAACGTCGTCTTCTTGGGAGTTTTAGCTTGGTTTGTGCTATTTTCTAATTGATACATTTACTGTGGTTGTTCAGTGACCCGCTGACGGCTACGGCATAGTGCCGAAATGATCTTATGATAATGTAGAATGTCACGCGAGCGTCGGTAATGTTTTACTTTGAGTGATATTCTGGATGTTAAATGTGAGAATGGTAAGATGTGGTGGGCTGTGATTTGTTGCTGGCTGTTTGAAGCCAATCTTGGTGAAAAATCTTGCCCTTGATTAGATTGGTTATATTTTGTCCATATAGATCACCATTGCATATCTAACCGCATACAGTATATTATTGGTGGACGAGGTTGATGACTAAATTGCCCTGAGATGAAGATAGTATTAAAATGTTGGAGCAATACCTTCACCAAAATACCTGGTTTCACATTGCCGCCCATAAATTAGGTGCCAAATACCTCTTGCACTTATCGGTACTCAAGTCATTACAGCCTCTCTTAAGGCATGTTCCGATTCTATTTGAGTTAATAGGAAGATGACGATGTTTACGAAGGGGGATAATGTACGCTGTGGGTCCAATAACCCTAATGATCAAGAATAATAGGACGTTTGGGACACAAACAGTTTTTCTACAACCCTTAGTTAGGATAGTCAGCTGCTCTGCCCAGATTGACCGAAACATATCACCAGATGTCGACAAACTGTCAACGCAACTCGTTATTAAACAACAGCTTGCTAATGGTTTAGCGACAAGTTAGTCTTGAACTTATTCGTGTATTTTGAAGGGTAAAGCAGCATATGGTGTGAATGTATGTAATTATTAATGTATGTATGTATGTATGTATGTATGTATGTATGTATGTATGTATGTATGTATGTATGTATGTATGTATGTATGTATGTATGTATGTATGTATGTATGTATGTATGTATGTATGTATGTATGTATGTATGTATGTATGTATGTATGTATGTATGTATGTATGTATGTATGTATGTATGTATGTATGTATGTATGTATGTATGTATGTATGTATGTGTGTGTGTATGTATGTATGTATGTTTGTATGTATGTATGTATGTATGTATGTATGTATGTATGTATGTATGTATGTATGTATGTATGTATGTATGTATGTATGTATGTATGTATGTATGTATGTATGTATGTATGTGTATGTGTGTATGTATGTATGTATGTATGTATGTATGTATGTATGTATGTATGTATGTATGTATGTATGTATGTATGTATGTATGTATGTATGTATGTATGTATGTATGTATGTATGTATGTCTGTATGTATGTATGTATGTATGTATGTATGTATGTATGTATGTATGTATGTATGTATGTATGTATGTATGTATGTATGCATGCATGCATGCATGCATGTATGTATGTATGTATGTATGTATGTATGTATGGTATGTATGTATGATGGTATGTATGTATGTATGGTATGGATGTATGATGTATGTATGTATGTATGTATGTATGTATGTATGTCGTATGTATGGATATGTATGTATATGTATGGATGGTCGGATGATAAATTTGGCCATCCGAATCTAGACGCCTTTAATTTGACGACAGTGACAACCAGGTTTCCTCCATGGAAAGACTCGATGTGCAGACATGTGGTTTCACACGTACTGTCTGGGGCACCTGCTTTCCATCTACATCATTTCGGTGAATAATTTATGACTTCGTTTTTTATATCTTGTCGGACCTTTAAACACTAGCATATTTTTATATGGTTTAATAATCGGTTTATAACGTGGTTATATAGCCACCTTAAGCCTCACCATCCATCTGCCACGGCACAAAAACAAACCATCAATTAGGAAACACACAGTACGTTTCGTCATTTATTACTTCAGGCGTAAGAACGTCCAACACGAAATTTATATTAGAAGTTGAATTGCTGCCTGATGGCATGCTACGTAGAACCGTGGCTACGCGAGACGAGGAAGCAAATAACGAGTAATACCGCAGGATGCTATCACATCACATCCATGGTTTGGACTGCTATAAAAATAAGAGTGAAGGAACAGCTTGTACGTTATAGAGCTGTAGGCGTCATTAAACAAATTCTGGGAAATCCGCCTAACCGCCCACACGCTCCCTAGAATACAACCATCTGATCATGCTGATGGTCAGCTTCAGAAGTCGAAGTAAGTGCGGCTTGTTGACATGATCAATGGTAACCCGGTGAAACGCAACGATTTCTGAGTAATCATGTGTGACTCTTCTAACGTGCCCACGCAAGGTGCCGGCCTCGATGTAAACAAGTTAATTAGTTAATCAAGCCCTCTCGACAAGACGAAATGAGGCACCATCTACTCCCCAGCACCCTACACACAATCTGTTGGCATATTGATTCAAAATTGGATTGCAATGCGTGGACGGCACAATGCCTGTTGTCTTCATTTACACTGTCTTTGAATGAATGAAGCCAACCCTAGCACGACCTTCCATTGCCGTAAGCAAAGTCAAGCAAACGATAGGTTTTGCTCTATATTGTCCACAGCAAATGACAGACGGGGTTTTAGCATTTTGCGCAGGACTGCCCCATTGAAACTGGAGAAACAATCCAGCGATTCTAACTATTTGCTTTCCAAGGGATCAGTGTCCGTTAAACCATACACATCTTCTCTTAATTCATGATAGCAATATTGGCGGACGAGGTAGGTGTAATTTGGTTGGTTTGAGTCGGACCGCTCGCTAATCACCCGAAAACCGTATGATCAGCGGTCATTTTATAGGTAGCCGTGACCATATCTACTGTCAGTTCTCCATCCACTTTATTCTATAAGCCAATATCCTGCACGCCCTGCATAGACACTTTAGACAACTTATGCATACATTTACAGCTTTGGGTTTGTACTTTACTTTGATTCCTCAAATGATCTGTATTCCTCAGCTGATTTTGATAATAGGACCAATCAACTCGATGAGGACGCATTTGAGCGAAAAGATGTTTGTCCAGTCCAATGTACGATGTACTCATCTACTATATCCAAATTGGTTTTAAATCATCATACATCACCTGTCAAGCGCAAGCGCTATATTGCTGCAATTAGGGCTTGTAGATGCTGCTCGGAATATCTTCATTACAACACCAAGTTGTTTTATCAACGCATATAAGAAAGGCTAATGGGGCTTAGAAGGGCCATTTTCAGTCACCGAGTCATGTAAGGATGTACACTGGTTATGTTCAGGTTATGGAGAATATGAATCGTGATATATTTCTTCGCGTTAATTCATGCATATTATGTCATAACAGCAGTCTGTACAGTTTCCTGTTGCATAATAAGTCTCCATCTTCGTGTTTTGATAATCGCTATAATTCTGAGAGAAAATTATGGCCAAAGTCTATGCTGAAATTGCTAATGGCATGTAGAAAAGTTTAGTGCCGTTTGAAATTAATATATTTTAAACCAAATAAAAATCTACTTATTGGCAAGAGATAATCGCCAATAGCGCCGTTCTTTTGTGCATGTAAAACTAAAGAAGTGTGCATTATCATATAACCCGTTTGATATGTCTTCTATTCTTAATGCTCATACATCCGTGGTTATATTGCATATAGTGGAGACGAAGTACTTGATGGGATACTGTATCTGCGTTATCACCGTGCCATCTGTATTGAGATATCTATTTTATGAGTAGACCTAGCGCAGTAGATCATGAGGCCCTGCCATAATAAGAAACACCAGGTAGACTTACTTATTACATGCTAAGTATCCAGGTCAGCTATCAAATATATGGCTTCAAGCATAGAGGAAAGCAGTCGTAGATGCTAATTATAAATCACTTGAAATAATCAACTGTTTGGCCGAACCCAATTACGGTATGATCAGTGACAAGATGCGCATGTGTCAGAAACAAACGCAACAGAAGCTGCTATGAGAGCTGTTATGCGAATAACATCATCAGGCGCCACGATGATATCTCATTACGTCCACAATTCACTTACAATTACTAACAGTAGTCGGCAATTGACATCACTATCTATTATTACATTGAACAAAAACGACAGAGAAGCATTCTGTGTTTAGTAAGCTGCTTAATTAACGGGAAGATGAGAAAGTGGAAAGCATTTCATGGCACATATGAACACGCAAAACCTGTTGTGTTCTAATAGGGAATATGGCGGGCAGCATTGACCCCTCTAGTATGGTAATGCTTGTGGTAAATTGCGATGATCAAGAAAGGTCTTGCAATATGACTGTGTCTGCAAACTGCCAAATATGACATGTTGTCAGTCAGGGATCACTTGTAACACACAGGAACACTAACCGCAAACACACGGGTAAACCGAGTACGGGTCTGGCTTATTGATAATTGACGCTGTGTCTGACTGGCGCCCAAAGGGATTAGACGCCAGATCCAGCCTGTCCGACCCTGGCTCATTGTGGGGTATCATTGTCACTATATGACACTCGATATTGACCGCGACTTACAATGCAACGTTATTGATGTCATATTAACAGAAATCATTTGAAATGGTTCAGCCGATTACAAAAGAGGTCACGATATTGTTAAATCTATA
The DNA here is from genome assembly GCA_034190875.2 of Urechis unicinctus. Classification (NCBI taxonomy): domain Eukaryota; kingdom Metazoa; phylum Annelida; class Polychaeta; order Xenopneusta; family Urechidae; genus Urechis; species Urechis unicinctus. The sequence continues at coordinate 33,578,367 of CM067346.1, forward strand.
TCGATAATTAAATTGTGTGCATATCCATGTCGCCACAATTGTCAAATACAGATATATTGATTGCTTAACATCTTTCCGCATTTTATATAAAATCTCGCTGTAAACGTATCGATCGGTACTTTTCAATAATGTGGACCATTCGAGAACTGAGCTGTTTCCCGGAATAAATGAGAGGCAACAAATACTCTACCTTACTACAATTCAAATAATTGAGTCTCATAATACCTGACGTGAGTGCCACTGGCTTGATATTGGCCTCATTACTCGTGGTTTGACTGCTATTGGGCCCTTGAATTGTTGTGCGTTGTTACAGTTCCCCACGGATCGTGAATATTATTTCCCTCTAACACGGTGTAAGGCGTTATGTGCCGTAGAAATCAATTGTCTACTGCTAATTAACGTGCGTGGCAAATGATCTCCACCTGTAACCAGTCTCAGGGGTTTACTCTGTAATTGCTTCTTCACCTCGTAAACCTGCAACACGTTTTGACCTTTTCTCAACAACGCCAACTCAATGTCACTGTCAGTTCATTGCAGTGTACTCACAGGTCAATTTCAGAGGATGTCATTTGCTAGCAACATCAAGTTTCAATGTCATCGACCATATAACGAAGAGGAAGAGAGCGATCCGGGCCCAGCATAAAATAAAGGTTTGTTTCTATTATTTTATTTCCATCAATCTAGACACGATAATAGGTGCATTTATAACATATAGAAAACCTTAATTTTGGATGAATCATATGATAATGACAATTATATCGAAGACTCTTTGATTGTTTCGAAGCTAGAATGTTGCTAAGCGCTGTCAGGGTTATGTCAGAACGAGACACAATGCAATCGTATACGTCTCCGACAATTATGCAAGCTAAGCACAATATTCTAGCGGATATGAGGACTACAAAGACTCTTATAATGATTCAATGGCCTTGAACATCATTATCTTGATTTTTATATCTTTTATAAGTGTGTCTATTATATTTTACGATCTAAAGGCTAACCATGGCATAACATGTGGCTTTATCAAGCTCATGAAGAGCATTTCCATACTTGTCAGCTTGTGTTATATAAACAAGAACCAAATCCTAAACACCAGGAAAAATGAACGGCTGATAGCAAATAAGCTATATCTAAATGCATATAAAACGAAGTATATGAATTTCATCAGCGTAGCACATATGTCATGAATCGACACAATATCCGATTAGACAGAAAGTGTGAAAAGTGATATGACACAGGGATATATAAAGCTCACACGACCCACTAACTCAGGGATCACCCACCCGAGTCTGTCGGCCAACTGATGACCATGATCTTTAAGTCCTAAATTCTGTGTTGCCTCTCAAATTCCCGAACCTGCTCCTCCTCCATTATATAAGCTACGTCGATTTCCATCTCGGCAACACGTTTCTCGAGTTTGGTAATGCGCTTATAGTCCTTCATTACCTATTTTCTTATCTTATCAATAGACTGCACACATTTACAGGTAAATGCTAACACATATAACATGCCGCGCGAGCAAGCAGAACCAACAATTGCATATAGTTGCTAATAGAATTTACCTACAAACATTGTCGCACATGAGGCGCAACGGTTCATCGTTCCCTTCAAGGTGTCACAGATGCGAAGTAAGCATTCCACAGTAAAACTCAGTTGTGTCCACATTGCGGATCAAAAGGCTCCAGCGATCATTGACCTACGCACAGGTCCACGCCATGTTCCTGTGTAAGATAGGCCCCACCCTGTCCGGGGAATCCCCAGTGCATTTTTGGGTCAAATGTTTACTTGTTATACATCGGAGAGTGTTTTCCATGCATTGAGTGTGAATGTTATAGATGGTCTGCAATGTCACTGTACGGTAAGCATTTTTCCAAAATACAAGGCAATGCATTCAGGTACAAAAGTACGGTTTGATATTAGATCGGCACATTCTTTAACCCTTAACCGCAATAAGTACATATATCATATTCAGCACGTGTTTAGTGATTAGTAAGTCGAAAACACACGCCCGATGGTGTTCTTGAGTAATAGAAACTGAACATACGCAAGTTTATGCGAGTTCAATAGAAATATATGTTTTGTTATTTTTGTTGATTAGCTCCATGTGGTAACATTGCTGAATGCAAAGAGGTAGCAATAGTCAATATGTTCAGTATCAGCCAGACGAGGACAACGCCGCCTTAGGAGGTGACTCTACAATACCTAGGCTCCTATAAGTAATGTCTTTTAATGTTGCATTGCCGTCAATAAATTAAGCAATAGGAGTTGGATTTGGATTCTAGATATAGTGCACAGCGGTGTTGGTCATTAATACCCTTTGTGTCACATCAGGGCAAATAGCGACATCAGTATCTGACCGTAACTGCTTACGTGGTAATGTGCTACAACAGCAACATTCTCTTGGAATAAAACAAGTATTATTTTAGTTTACTTCTTCTAATCTAAATTATTACGTATTCTTAATAGTACATACAAAAAAAACATATTATTGTTTTGAATGCTGATCAGTAAGACCCCATCATATTTTATACAAATGCCGATAAGTTTAACTACTGAGCCATGCAAATGGTAATCAACAGAAGCTCATTGCTCAGGTTCCTGGACTGATTGAACGCCAGTTTGGCGCCGGGTGGCTTAGCTTTCCTTGTGAGGAGCAGTCAACTGCGTTATTACGTGCCTCAAGTAGCGCACATAGATCGATGATAATTATCTTTATCATCTGGGTCGTTTGCAATAACAAGAAGAAGGGCAACTCAACTTCAAAATGCACCTAGTATCCAAGAGACGTGAAGGCTGGAATAACATTCTGAGGAACCTTAGCATCAGTATTGCATGTAGTATTAAAATCGGGGTTCTTCTACGCAGATTGTCGCGTAAATGTACGATTCACTTAAGCTTATGTGCGCAATACAAGCCGATAATTGCGAATTTCTTCAGCAAGTGCAATGTTTATTACTCAGGTTCTCACTTGCCATGACGAAAACATTTAACCATTATCATTTCGATTAAGAGCAAAACTAGATTGTACCATTACCTAACAATGGTTGTATAAAATGCAAACATCAAGACAGGAAAGATCACAAACACGTCTTGAATACGTCTGAAATATATTGGTCTGTAGAATATAATAAATATGTATACTGAATATATTTTTGAAATAATCGCTACGTATCGAAAGCGAATGGTGAAATCTCCGGATTTCGCAAAATATTTGTAACGTTTGGCAGTTGTTTTCGTTCCAATGCAAAATATCCAAATCTAATTCTAAATAACTTTGCATTATTTTGCTTCATCCCACACTAATTTGTAGCTGTTCAGACAGCAGTGCAGAGTCATAAGGAAAATACTGAATATAGTAGTCTCAATATAACTGTGTGACGTTAACATTTTCTCTAGTGGTTGATTTAACTTCTTCGCTGTCCACACGTTCCAGCTGTTGATATCTAATGCTTCATACGTATATTTCTATTTATATTATCCTACCAGCACAGGAGCACAGGCACGAAAGTCATTTCGTTCAGTCAGGCCAAACCGAACACTGGCGAAAGCGCTAGTTGAATGAATTTATTTGCGTGCCTGTGCCCCCTGTAATACTTGCTCTTCAAATCGATGTGGTGTGCGTCTTTCTACTCAAACGCAGACATACAGCACGCACATATATTTATGTTGATGTTTGTTGCAGACTTGAGACGTTTGATACTTCACGGCAGTTATTTTAAAAAAAAGCGGGCTAGGGGTCAAAGCTGTGTTTTGAAATATTCGTTTATTCGAGAAATAGACGACGCTTAAGTCACAACGGTTCGCAACATATAGAAGTCAAGCTCCTAGCTGCATACTATTGATCGAGATGACCTGACGCGCATGGAGTACCATTAATATCAACAGGGAAGCGTCAGACAGCCTGGCACCAGACAGTGGCTCAACGATTACATATTCGCGTGCCAATATAACACACGCAATGAAATGTAGTGCATAGAAAGGTATATGTATATGTATGGCCAGGGGCATCTAAACGCACCTGGGATCCAGACGGCACGTCTGTGGAATCACCTAACGATGCCTTATGCGGTGTTGATGAACTACGAAATCAACTACGAAGTAGCGATAAAAAATATATAATGGCTGAGATAGTTCTGGTGAAATGCCTAGGTAAGTGTAATATATGTTCGACACGGGGGTGCGCCAAACGCATTAATCTTGCAGGTTGTGTGGTGTATATATTACTGTACCTGACACAGACGTATATACCATCGACGAGAATAAAGACTCTGTTGCGTGGCTGCCCCCAGACCTTAGGTTCCAGAGTATCAAAAGCGTCATGGTGGAATTACCGTCGTAACGGGTATCTCAACAAAAGAGACGAGGCCATCGTCTATGAAACTTGTCCTATTAATTCACGGATACATGACATTCAAAATGACACACGTAATAAATCAACGCTGACACGATGACACAAAGAAATATTACCAAGGTAGAGGTAGACTGCTTATAACCTTGTAGAATAATCTGACCATAGGCATTATTCTGGCCTTCACCAGGTCGATCAGTGTTATGTACAATTATAAGTCTAACACATCGGGTTCACGGATTCTCCTGCCGAATCGACAAACACCAGGTGATCAGACACATTTAGATTCACATGGTTTAGGGGACTTAGGTGGACCAGGCAATTGTAGAATCTGGCCGGGAACGGTGTTGGGTTTGTACATCATTCGTATCAGGCTGTGATTCTGGTCGGTCTTCATTACTACTTGGAGGTACATGCAGGAGATGCTTGATATTTCTCTTGAGGACGCCACCATCATCAGAATGTACGAGATACGAATGTGGAGATGACGTTTTCTGTATGTTGGTTCCTTGCAAGGTCCATTTGTTCTGGTCATTCAACTTTACAAATAAATCGTCACAAGATAGTAGGCGACTCATATGTCGAGAACCATGGCGTTTATCATACGAGACTTGAAAATATTCTTTGTCGTTCCATCACTCTTTAGAACCTGTTTCACATCCGACCAACGTGGATTAAGTGCTGGACTATATCCAATGGCGGGTATCGGTGTACTCCTGTATCTCATCAATGGGTCATCTTACATTATTATGTTTTTGCGATCTGTAAGTCTTTCATTTTGAAAACTACTGCATGATATGTGAATGAATCTACCATGGTAATACGCATCCCATGGTTCAGCCCTTTGATTTGAACGTTTCTCTTGACAATAAGAGCAATGTCTGACGTAATTGTTAACTTGCATCGATATACCTTGCCACAAGACTGTCTGACTGAGTTTTAGCTGACACCAATGAAACCATGATGTATCTTCTCTACGATATCCCGTCGCAATGACTCTGGTACGACCATCCTAGATCCACGACATAATCATCCGTTCACTATAATCAGCTCAGCACGAACCTGATATAAATCGCAACCACCTTTGTTTACTACTTTCAAGTGTCTAGGACAACTTTCCTGTGTGGTGTATCACTTACTGTAAAGTTACATGATCTGCTGTTGCATCAGCAATTAGTCGTAAAAGTATCGGTAGACTGGATATGACGCCACTTACGTATGTCTTTACCTCACACACTGTATCAGGGACGTCACTATACCCGCCTCCGGGAACGTGTATCTGCGACCATATGATCCGTACCATGTATGTGTACTGCTGTGGCCTTGAAACGTTGACATCATATAGGTGTCTGATCAATATCATGGTTATTGGTCAAAGGCACCAACGGCTTGTGGTCTGTCATCAGTTGGAAACTCTCCAGGCTGACTTGCATTCGGGGGAACTTCTCACAGCCCCAGGTACTGGACAGTCATTCCTGTTCAATGGGTGCGTACCCTTGCCAGCTTTCATCAATATTCTGAAACAGTAAGCCACAGGTTAGAGGTTTTCATCGTGTTTCTGCATCAAGACCATAACAAATGGCATCAGCGAACACTATCGTTGACTTAACATCACAGTATATTGATCGATTGAATTTCCATTGTTTGGTTGCCGATTACTCTCTATGTATGGCGGATGAGTCCACTGTGTGTAGAACTAGAACTATTCATTCATAGTATCGCAAGTTAGTCATACGGTAATGTCGGAATAGACATTATGACAGGCTCTACATAGATTAGATTACAGCCCTGCAACGTCCACAAGCAGTGACTTTCAATGACCCGTCGGACAATTGTAAGGTCGGACAATTGTAAGCTATATATATATATATATATATATATATAGAGAGATATATATAGATATATATAGAGAGAGAGATATATAGATATATATATATATATATATAGATATATATAGAGATATATATATATATATATATATATATATATATATATATATATATATATATATATATACATATATACATATAAATATATTTACATATATATATATAACTATATATTTATGTATATACATTAGTATACATTCTTACATATATATATATCTATATTTTTATGTTCATATTTCTATATATATATAAATATACATTTATATATAGATACATATATTTATATATAAATATATGTATATATTTATATATATACATATATAAATATTCTTTTTATATATGCATATATATATATATATATTTGTCAGCGTCAGAATAACGACTTCATGGTTAGCAGCCCCGTGCTGTCCGTCGAATACCTGCTATATTAGCCTAGCTGTTAACGTCCCACGTGAGGTGCAATATTAGAGGATTAGGTGTAAATGTGCTTGAGCTAACCCTGATGGCCTTGACGACGGAACGGCAATTAGTGTGATGAGTAGCAAGTTGGTAAACCAAAACATTTGCAATTTTTCTTTTGCCATCATGCTTAGTGACATCAATACCTAATTGTTGGCGACGACATCAGTTAAGCAATAATTCTGCACCACATGCCATATACCCAATTAATCATTAAATACAATTCGGTATAGTGACCTTTATTCATGTTATAAATGGATTAAGGTTATTTGGACCGGTTTTTTTTGTTTAATGATGTAATGATGTGAAATCATTTATGGCAAAAACAAATAAACGCTTGCCAGCCTTTGAAAATCGCTATATAACTCCACTCAATCGATCTATCTGCATTACTCTCCATTACAGGGCGATGAATAGAGTTGGGGCTTGTGTAACTACTCCTTTGTATCTTAATAAGAAGATAGTGATTGCTGTCTTCTATCAACAGAGCCTGTACATTAATCCGATGGTGCTGGAATGACAAGATAGACAATGTTTATACTTTCCCGATTAACCATGCGTCATGCGAACCTAAGCGTATTGAGAGATTGATGGACACAATGTAGTACTTTTTAATGAATGTTTCTGCTACACCAATATTTCGTCGTCTCTTACCATCGTCAGCTAATATAAACAGCGGTCCCGATCTATTTGCTGAAAACAGTTACACAGCCACGTATGGACACCACAACTAGCTCCTTATTCGACGAATCCTAAGCAGCATAGGTCTGTCGTGCAACTCGTATATTATACCCTCGCTCCTTACTATGTTGTTAGCGCCACGTAACATGTTACTATGATACCTCGCTGCACGCTCAATAAGCGATGTATTTAATCACATTCTAATGTATGCACTCTCCTAATCATCGTAGTTCTCATATATTGCTTGGCACATAACGTCGACAAAGCGCTATGATGCGCAATACTTGCGCAGGATTATCGGTTCATTTCCCATTACTAGATATTGGAATATTTGTAAAGTCTAGAAATGGTCCTTCCAATCCAAATATCTTCAGCACTTGATGTAATACATCATTTATTGCGTATGCAATTCGCACATCATAGTTTCTTCCCCTGAATTTCCAATCATCTAAGTAAACTGGCATGGATATTTAATCATTACCAGGTGAGTATATCACACAGATGAGCATGCCATGTATGATGGGGGATACAAGAACCAGTGAACCATTGTCAAGCCCCACCATCAACCAATATGCAGCTGCTGATTCAAAAGCATACAATGACATAGATACGCAGACACATGTAATGATGTTGCAAAACAAAAGGCGACATCGGACGGTGCAAATGTTATCAACTGAACTTGTAGGAATCAGCTGGCTTGGGTAAGACTGAATGTATAGCCTCCTATCTTCTTCGTGGCAGTAACAGTGCTGCTACGTGAACATCGTGTAAGCGAATGTAAGGCCCACATTTTGATAAAACTAGCAATGCCAGGGTATAACTTGTGCCAATAACATCGTCGCTTTCAAGGCATCCAAATTAACCTCGACATGTCACCAGGATGCATTATGCATGATGATATGTGGATGGATGGCTCCTTGATTGTTGCCATGTCCCGACTTCATGCGTGACACAACATCAAATCAATAAAGAGGTTAATAATAGAATACCATTAATATAGTACTGCAAGAAAGCACTGCAGAAAGTCAGGCCGTGCATTGATTTGCGTTTGTTCTGATGATAAACGCTGACGCTGCAGTGTGTAAACGGTATAAATCAGAATACTCTATTTGCTAATGTGTTGATATTTTATGGACACCGATGATTAATTCAACAGCTTCTTGAAATTACTTGCTGCCGGAGTCGTTCTTCTAATGTAGCTCGTGTGCTCTACAACATGTTCGCATCAATACTTAAAGAAATGTGGATATTCAGTTCAGGCATATTCGTCAGCCCCCATGTCCGTACTCATTTGCAGCCGGCCCGCATCCAGCATTTCTATTCATTTGTTATTCATGGCGCCTCTCTCAGGTGGCAAAGCATAGTGTCCTTGACTTGTGTCCATACCGGTGACGGAAGGTGCGGGTGAACGTGGTTGTCCAGTCTTTGGTTGCATTGGTCTTTGCAAAGTGACACCATATTGCTGTCATGTCAACATTTTTGCGTCCTCTGCAAATCTGATAGTATGTGAACGCTGGGAAACAACTGCCCAGAAGATAAGTCCCAGGTGGCATCTCATGTTTATTGATTAGATACTTAAGACGGCTCTCATAAATCTAGTTGTATATTGTTGGAAGGGGTATCAAAAGACACGTCATCAATGCAAAGGCGATTGTTTGGGTACCGCTCAAATCCGCTGACATCACTCTAACAATTAACCGAACAGATTAATCAATCATTGACTGAATTCTAGGAGAAACCTTGTCGATTTCATTGCGCAGTGCATGTTGTTGGGTTAAATGCCATGTTTTTTTATCACGAAATGTTATCTCATTAGATCGATACTGCTCAATGACTGCATGTTACATATCATGCCAATAGGTCAATAATTTGACGCTACGGCTGTCAGCATGTTGTCATGTACCAGGTGCATTCATTATGGTAATCTACTCATATGATTCAAATTGTATATCATATTATCCCTTGCAAATGCACACCACGTTTGATATATGGTAACAACGTCCTGTTCAAAGCAAAGATAGATAAACATAGGTGGTTCATGCAGATTACATGTTATCATTGTCACTACTAGGTGTGGGTAATACTGGGCGGTAACGGTTGTTATGTGCGCCAATCAATATAAACCAATGTGTTTGACCAAATTCGATAACTCCTTGTTCGTGAGTAAAACATCATCGGCTCTTTTTAATGGTATAGTTGTAAAATGGGAGCTTGCCAAGCGCAAACGATGTCATGCAATGCAGTCTGTCTACCGTCGATTGCACGAAAAAGTTGAGAGAAAAGAAAACTAGCCTGCCTTTATTGCACCCTAACAACACAATATCCAACCAACCGTCAGCTCTGGACACAGTTGTCACTTGTTTATATTGTGTCACTTAAAAATGTTGCTATCTGTCAAATGCTAAGAACATGCGACGCGGGGTCCGCCGTACAATGCTCACATCAATGGGTGTCCCCCCTTGCCGAAATTGTTGACTCGCTGAATTATGGGATTTTGATCATGCACTATGTTCCACAAAAGTTCAACTTATGCTTTCCGTATCAAAGCAAGTCATCATTTTGGGGTTGTAAAGTTTTTCGCAATGTCACGAATCGATGGTCACGTAACCTCAATCATGGATTCTCTACCGTGTGATCACCACGGCATCGATATGTATGTGATAAGACCAATGGTACACCAATGTCGATACAGTAGCACCTCATCGTGTTGAATAGGATATTGTTAACGTTTCATTGACTGTCAAACATTTCAATGAAACGGTCTGTAATGCGTGCTTTCTGTATTGGAATGGCATGATCGTCGAATGAGCAATCCACCTGATGAGATAAGAGCAGGCCAAACAATGATCCGTCAATGATACAGGTGATTTAATTGATCCACAGTTCCATTTGGCTTAATAAGCTATGTGAGGAATAAAATTGATGCTCCCGAAATAGGGAAGGACTTCTTTCAATATGTTCTGTTTGAGCCAAATCAACTTGTAACGTAACAATCTCAAATCTGACTTACTCCTGTTACACGACAAAGATAGCGTAGATGTAAGGATTAATGACAAGGAAAAGTGGCAAAATCGATGATCTCATCGTTAAATAAAGATATCATAGGATAAGGTCAGCCGATGAATTACCATCAAATAACTATCAAAGGAACGACCAGATTTACGCTGAACATCAAGGATAATGCGAGCTATTGTTTTATGAATGGAACATTACCGCCAAACAACACTTCCAATGACTATGATACAGGCTTAGAAATGTCAATTAAATTCAAAGTTGTTTGCAAAATTGAATTGTAAACAGGCCTACATTTCTTAAAAAACATGAAAAATCCTGCTACGAACCGTCAATTAAATCAACAATTGTCTGCCATATTTAATGGCGAATAATTCTATATAAAATGTCACGTTTGATTGTCGTTTACGATACAACCTAAATATATTTCGTTATGCTTCTTTTACAGACGTGACTGCATCTCCCTTATCATTCTCGCATAACACATTTTTTCTGGATAAGGACGTTTATTTAACGCAGTGATGGGCACCTGGACCATGTGAAACACAACATGGCCCTTATAATGCATGAAGGCCATACTTAAGTTTGATGGTTAATTGTTTCACATGAATGATTATATATGCAATGAACACCAAGAAAAAGATGCATGCAACCGATGATTTCCTCATGATTAAATAACTTTCTGTGATAACGAAGGCAAATTTTCTGCTTAGTGCATATGACATCTGTGGCGCTCCATATCAGTAAGGAAGCATTTCTGCATAAATCAAGGAGTGTTGATGTCGCCTGCAATTTGATGTTGATTCATAATGGCTACACCGCCGTTTAGTCATCGATATGTGGTGGGGCGAACCTTGGAATCATACGCGTTAGGGAAGAAGTGGGATATGTATCAAATCAATGTACTTTTATTTAGTGCAGTAACATGGAATGTTGCGCTCCAAAGACATGTGCTTCATGCGCGACATTTGCAATTCCACAACCAATCATAAACATAAATGTGTAATGCCATGGTTGCTGTAACATGCTACATATGTTGAATTTTATGGAAAAGCTAAGCTCTGTACATGAACGTTTTGGTCAAAATATTTGATAGGAATAAAACAAGACTTTATCAATTGAAATAGTGGTAATGCTTTGCGATAGAATTTCCCTCTTGGATATTGACGTGAAAAAAGAAGCCTTATATAACTGCGTTAATTATTCCAGTAAGATTTATCCACATATAGCAAAGCCCACCAGTAGATATGCATATAAGATAAACATCCTACTCTGTATACCGTATTATGACGCTACTGAATAGAAATAAGAGAGAAGGGGGGGGGGGGGGGGTCTATATACGCTCTTGCATGCATTCCCCTAACGCTTGATACTCTTGGATGGTACCGCCCTTAAATTATGTCCCTTGTGTCGGATGTGTCGCAACATAATACCGACAACCAATCCCGGCGGTGACACTCAATCGCTCGCTTGCTCGCGTTGTCAGAATACATCATCCAAAAAGAGATCAGAATTAGCCCCCCTGACTCTTATTGGTACCGTTTTTGTTATGGGACTTTGCACCTCATGTTATGTTTTGTTACACCTGTCATATGTTCCTAAATTATACATGCAGTAAAATCCTCTTCATATATCATTTTATGCATTTCACCACAGAGCTATGACGTCGCACGTATGCTGACCTGAATTAGATATCGACGTCGGTAAATCATTGACATGGATCCAGATGGGTCGTGAAAACACCCGTTTGCTATTAATGATACCGGGTCAAAAGCATGTATCAAATGACACTGTGCTGACATTAATTATTTGCGTTTAATGGCAAATTGCTCGTATATCGAAAGTGTTGTGTTTTATATCCGATTGGGCTTGCACTATTATAATTTCCATCGTCATCATTGATACTATTATCAACATCGACGTCATCTTCATTTTCAATATCATGATCACCTCCATCGTCATAATCTTGTGAAGACATCATCATCATCATCACCATCATCATTATCATTATCTTTATTATCATTATCATCATCATCATCATAACCATCACCAACACCATCATCATCATCATCATCATCAGTTGATCATTAGTTAATTTATTAAGGAATAAAAGAAAGTAAATAACTGCAACGCCAGCCCTTACCCTCGTGCAGTACATGGATTTCAAGAAAGCCCTGTGCGTGCAAACTATTGCATATGTGGCAAATTGATGGCCTTTGAACAAATCCGCCAGTGAATGTCAATTGTTATTACCCAACTTGCCTTAAGCTATTTCCAGTGCATTAAATCCGCTTCCTGACGAAGACTTTGCTCTTCATTCTTATCTTGTGATCTGTTTCTCTGTTAATGAATTCAGATTAAAATGTTCGAAGGAAAATAATCTTAGACTCATTTTGTTTTGCATTACTCGTCATTATCAGAGAATATGTTACATCTGACTCGTTTATACGTAGCATAACCTAAGCATCAACATTTATTCTGCAAGTGCTGTCTACGGCAATAACATATGACACGTCCTAAGTAAAAGAAAGCTCCTTGTGAGCATTTCAATTCCTAATTATCAAGGTTTTCCGTGTGCGTCACATGGTGAAAATGCATTGGACAAAACCAAACAATCTACAAAGAGCCAGGGCATAGTTCGGGCTAAACACGCAAAACTTTCCTAATTGAATTGCCGGATTATTTATAGATCAAATGCAAATAAATAATCTTCCAACAAACATTAAAGAGACTGTTCAGCCCCATATTTGGAACGAGGTTGCCTAGCAAGCTGCTGGCAACCGCACCTTGGAAACCAAAAATGTTAAGTTTTCAGACTTTCAGTCGACCGGCGCTTGGTCTCAGAAAAATGATCCTTACGGCTGTCGCCATTCATGTTATCTGACATTATCCTTCCTGCTTGTCGGTCTAATGTGTGCAAATATGCTACAACTAAATGAGTGAAGATTTTATGAAATCTACATTATGTAACTAAAGCGGAAGAATACACATCGTTAGCGAGGTAAATTCTATAGCGTGTTATGATTTACAGCTAACATTCGTGTGGTTCATGGTTTTAGGGAGGCGCCGCATTGATGGAACGCCGTCCAGATTGAATAAACAGATTTCCACAGTAGATCATGAATATTTCCAGTCAAATAATAATGTTAAAAACTTATCAACATAAGCATGTAAACTCGGCGGCACAAATTAGAAGATGTCATACTTACGTCTGCGTTATTCGTAGTAATGTAATAATGAAATGATCCCTGATTGCCTTATATGCGGCTGAACAGTCTCTTTAACCTAATGGCATGGCTATTCGGTCTAAACTCTCTACGTACTCTGAATATTAAAGACCGAAATATAGTTGAAAGTGACCATTCGACTGCATGACGGCAGTGGACAATGGATATGTATATATAAATATATACGCCGTTGATATACTGCCTAAGATAAGACAAATATGATTACTGCTAAACGAATTCCCTCGATTGTTTTCTATATGTGTTCGAGCAAGCGTCACATTTTAATCATTCTACATCAGCGGCGCATTGTGGACGCCGTCCAGATTTATGTATAAGCAAGAAATGAGGCTAAAGGAAATATAGCATGCTTCAGGCGAGGTACACTGCATCATGTTAGAGGTTTTACTGCCTCACTTCACCGCTTCAAAATGGCTAGGGCAAATTGGGAAGATTCATCACGCTAACATGGCTAAGATGCTGCATTCCTTCAGCGTAAAGTATTGTATTTTGAAACCATTTTGTTGCTGAAATTCTTTGTACATATTTTAACGACATTGACAAATTTGATCCTGATGAACGCTGTTCTACCTAAATTCAACGATACAAAATTTCTGTATTCAGGTGGTTTTTACTTCCTCTTTAGTCAACTTAGTAATGCTACAATTCAATCATTTTGTTTTTTAACATTTTTCATTGAAACATTACGTTTAGAAATATCAATTTATTAGTGGTACATGATCACAAATAACGATATTAAACATATTTTTTAAAATTAGGAGTAAACATTAAATGTCAACATACAAAGGCAAAGAATTATTTGAAAAAGGCAGGTTTGTTCATAAACACATTAAACCAGTCACTACAGGCATGAGCATCATAAATCTACACGGATATAACATGATTTACTTTCACCCGAATAAAATGCAAATAATAAAATGTACTTAGAAGGCCACTTGCGATATTTTTTGTAAGTGACACTAGTATGACCGAACTCGCAGATTTTTGTGTGTGACTTCACCTAATTGACACAAAGCAGTCAAATTCGTCTGGGTAAATGGCTTTCATCAGTAAACCACTAAACCAAAGTGAGTGAATGAGTTCGATGACGTCATACAGGAAAGTCTGCGAGTTCGATCGGTAATATCTCAGCAACCAGTTATGACATCTCAGTCATACTAGTGTCAAAATGTCACAAAATCGTCTTCAAAATTAGATGACAACACAAATTTGAATTTTGCATGTCAGTGGCACTTTAAGTAAATGATCTAGTCAAGTCTACTATAAATCTAAATGTGTGAGTATATCAATAAAAATTACCAAGAGGCAATATTTAAACTTTTTCTCATGTGTGCATTTCTTAGTCGGTTGGCTAGTAAGAATTAACAGCAGCCTCGGCGAACCCATGACTCTTCACTACACTTTCTGCACAGTATTTTAAGCTATCTAATTTCATACATTGTACAACTGACTTTCATTCCTTATTGTGTATCATTAAATCCAAATACTATCATGGATTTCCAAGTAATTAGCCAATGGTGAACCTACCAAAATTAAGTTTGCTGAGTGCCATTTTCTCACAGCTGGCATTGTCACCTCATGGCCCTTTATTGTTAAGCTTGCACTTCACTTCTGAAACTGGCACAAAAATGTGACATTTACCCAATGTGTTTGAATTAACTGGCTAATTTAAATTGTTGGTTCAGAGTATTCTTTTACATATATAAATGATTATTTATGCAAAATAAACAAGTCATAATCACCCATTAATAGCAACGTAAATGACCACAAAACCACAAAGGATAAATTCAAAAGCATGTTAGTTGAATTGGGTGTAATAGTCATTCCAGACAATACAGTATATGATAATATGGAGGCATTTTTGTGGAAAATATGCATTGCTGTTTATTAGATCTGACGCCCACCATTCCTTAACAAAACTGCAATTTTACATACCCACAAATTCTTTCTCTGGTTATCCATCAACTGCTCATTGAAATGTTGAAGTTCTTCAGTGGTGTTCATCTGCACAGCTTCAGGAAGCTGTTTGCCACTATCAGCCAGCTCTCTCCTCTCCAGCCTGTTCGTCCTCCCTGATTTGAGGAGATGTAGGCAGCGCTTCTGAAAACCTGTGCACACAAAAATTATGCAGTGTTCAATAACTATGCCGCTGACAACAAACTTGTGAATAATTCCAAAAAGATACTTTTTTTCTTTCTCAATAGCAGCATTAAAATAAAGTAAATATTTAAAGAGTAAAATATTCACTAAAGTGCACTTATGTAAAAGGAAACCATCATTGCTCAACCGACGACTGCCAGAATGAGTGACAGATGAGCAATGACTGTGGGACTGAGGGACAGATGAGCGATGACGACTGTGTGAAATGGATTGACCGATGAACGATGACTGTGAAATCGACTGACAGATGAACGATGACTGTGAGATGGAGGGACAGAGGAACGATAGCGTGTGTGTAAGATGGTTGTGGTGTATTAAGGAGCCAGCCTCCCAATACGCACGAGGCGTGACTATAGTCATTCCGCTGCAACGGCTGGCGATTATAGAGGTTTCAAGCACCAATGTGCTTACAATTATAAACCATGAACAAATTATATACGGCAAGCAGTTTTTGCACAACCACTTGAGTAAACTTATTTACATTAAAAGAATAACATTTAAATAAGACTCACTTAGAAACTGTCAAAAATATATACAATGAATTCTCAACTTTCCAAAACTGCAGCAAATCGCGCCAATCGAGTGTAATGAACAATGTTTTAATTAGTTTCGTATTTTCGTTACTGCTCTAAATAAAATATTTCTAGTTCAGTATGACGCATAAAATCTCGTCTCCAATAATAATAATTGATACCGTGTACCGTGTACTTTTCGATATTGATCATAATTATGCCAAATAAATTGGTACGAAACTGGAGCGAGGAAAGCGGTTTCTCAAAAGCTCGATGAGGCCCATGACAGCGCTCTCAACCCCCGGCCGTGTCCACCGAGGGCCAGCAGGTCAAGGGTTCCAGCCTCGCCTACGTCTGGAGAGTATCTCCCTGAATTATTCCAGGAGACCCAGTCACGATAGTAACCAAGCAGTTGAAAACCACAAACCATCATCACCCCAGAGCTCATCCATCGATAGAACGAAAAGTTGTGAAACCCACTATATTTTGTCATATCTAGCACATGCCTAGCTGGGGCTGTCAGGTTAACATATGCCATATTTCTGTAATAAACTGAAAAAAAGAATATATAAATCATAATTTACAAATGGGTCATAAAATTCTCCGTCTTTGACACATATATTCCACGTGATGAAATACTAGTTGAATCCACGTGTATATCACGTGAAAGTTCGTGGATCCACCACTTCACCAAAAATACACATGACTTCCACGTGGATTCCACGTGTTGTGCCCACTGGGTTAGTTTTGAATAACAAAATAATGCTTACAAGTTCATGCATCACAGATTCGTGACGATCTTGTGAAAATGGTACGTGTAGGCGTATCGTTTTTGAGCACACGAAAGCATATATATATATATATATATATATATATATATATATATATATATATATATATATATATATATATATATATATATATATATATATATATATATATAATATATATATATCTATATATATGTATACATATTCTTATTTATATAGGTACATATATATATATATGTATATCTATGCATGTGCACATATATATATATAATTATACGTATGTAGAGGTATATATTCATGTATCTATATATATATATATATATATGCATGTAAATATATATATATGTATACATATAATGTTTATACAAATACATATAAATAATATATGTATGTATATATTTTGTTATATGTAAATATATCTATACATTTATTTAATTATGTATTTGTATATCTAAATGTATATATATATATATATATACATACACATATATATACATATGTTTATGTATATATATATGTCGATATATATATATATATATATATATATATATATATCTATATATATATATATATATCTCACTATCATATATATATATATATATATATATATATATATATATATATATATATCTATATATATATATATATATATACAGTTGTAAAGCTGCATGTGCACTTACTGGTCTTGGACATGCAATAAAATGCTTAATATGATCATCATATTTTACAAGCCCCTCCACCGAGTGTCGACAACTTGGGGATCAATCCAAGTATTTTTAGGTGGTAAAGCTTTCATCGATGCGCCACAACTCAGCCATAATGGCCGGTGGACATGTTATCGATCTTGGGTGTCAGTACTTAGACCAATCATAACTATATTTCAATTCGTATGTTATACAGCACCATTCGATACAGAATCGAATAATTACATAATGTAGATGTCAGATCAATGGACCTACAATTCGTACATACTGTGCACATTATTTCATGACAGAGAGTCAGTGAAGCGCTCCGGGCATTTAGCAATCAATGCCATTTTTATTCACTATTTCTGTTGCGGTTGATACATATTGCCTATTGAGTCATCATGCATGCTACTTAACAGGGTAAAGCGATATTATTCGTACCATACTATGAGGCTAATAGACAAACAAAGTGAGTTTTGATAGCCAATCTCTTGGAAACACCCCAGCGACTCTTCCTCGAAATGCGCTTTGCTATATTCTTTTAGCGTGACACAATGCACAAACACCTGCACAAAGGTTATACTCACGATAAAAACGATATACGTATACCAGATTTGCAATATTTCAATTGCAACGATGTTGGTGCCATTGACGTCCTTATTTGGCATCGGATGTCGATTCAACTATGGTTTACATTTGTTGCACGAGTTAATTCCAGGTTGTTTGATGACAAATCTAGCAAAATGAGCTAGGCAGCCCTGGATATCAACAGCACTTGGTGATCAATAGTGATATTCATCAAATCGGTGGACGCCATTAGCAGAGGCCTTAATAACAGCTCTTTGGGGAACATGAACATTCATTTGTTTTGCAGACGTGGATGCAACATCATGGTAGTCACCAATGAGTAAAACATCTTATTAGATAAAAAGGACATTAATAAACAAAGTAACAGTAAGTAAGGAGCTCTATCCGACGCATGAGAGGTCAAACGAATTAAGAGCTGACACGTTCACATGCCAAAAAAGACCCTAAATGTAATGTAACGTATAGAAAGGTAGATGAATAAACGGCAAAATGAAATCAACAATGCATAAATTGACAAGAGCTTAGTTACAGTAGAGGGCGCGGCCAGGGCCATCTACACGCACCTGGGATCTAGACGGCACGCCAGTGGAATTATTTGACGATGGTCTTTTGGTGTTTACTATACAGATTGCAAGCGAGAGATGCAATGACAATGATATAATGGCGCAGATGGTTCTAGTAAAATGCCTAGATAAGTGTAGTATATGTCTGATGCATCCTTGTTTCGGCTACAATGTACCCAGTGGAACACGAGGATACACCAATGCATTACCAAATCGTACATTTGCAGATGGTATGGAGTTTTATAACTGTACCTTACAAATGAGTATGTCACGCACGAATCAAACAGAACCGAAGCATAACTGCTGCAGATAACATTGTCGCAATCGCATTCCATATCGACCAAATAAGCCTCAACATGTGTCCAGAATCCATTATCCATGAGGATATGTGGATGAATTGCTCTTAAATTGTTGTCCTCTACATTAACGTCATCAAGCAAGAAAATCATGCCGCATGCAATATTAAGCATTTCATTAAACTTCTTTATCTACAGATCGCGCATTGTTCTCACATTCGACCATTGTATATACTAGTTATACTGAAATATGTGACATAACGTGCAATGCTCAAATAAACGGAAGCACATCTTGTCGTAATTGATGAATAGTTGAATACAGGGAGTGTATCCATTCACTATGCCTTACATATTATGCTTTCCATATCTAAGCAAGCCATCATTTGGGTGACGGAATTAGCATCTACGGACCCGGTATTCACACGCAATCGTGTAAAACACATTTCGCAAACATAATATGGTATCTACAATCGCCATGTTATTGACTGTTTCTACAACGTTAGGTTTGTTTATAATCTCTTAGGGAGAGATTACAGGCTGTAGTGCTGACTGGTCGTTGAAACAACGCGGTCGAGGGTGTCATTAGCGATTACTACACGACGATAAACAGCACTGAAGCACGTGGAGTTATTTACGCTTGTCGTTTTATGGTACGACCATTGTAGATACGAACGGGTTTACGCTCACAATAGAAACAGTTACTGTATCACCGATGGAAACAAACTTACAACAAAACATCATTACCGGGGGCGAAGTTATTTGCTAAGAAACATCCGTAAAATGCTGATATTGAATCGTAACAAGGTCCATATCTGCTGCAAAACTTAAAACAATTGTTACTGGTACCAGGCATTTCTTTGATTCTAGCTTGTTAAGGTACATTTATTAAGATGATAACGATGATTTAATTGATGATGGTGACGATGATGATGATGATGATAATGGTTGATGGTGGTGTGATTGCCTGTGGTAGTGGCGGATGATGATGATGATTATGATGATGATGATGATTATAATGACATCGATGATGATGATGATGATGATGATGATGATGATGACACCTCGATGATGATGATGATGATGATAACGATGATGACGATGATGACGATGATGATGATGCTATAATGAAACCTTGTCAATATTTTCCTTGTTGCAATGGCGTAACGCCTTCGACCTTATTTGGGGTTGTCTGTCATGATTAACAGGCGGTAAAACAATTTGTAACATTCGAAAAGTTCGAGGGTGCGTCCCGGATCTACGTTAATGGTGTGCATTATGCACCAGGCACACTCATTGAAAAGCGGAAACAGAATGATTACGTCGTATGCTTCCTGGATACGCACATTTTGCAAGGTGTTTTATTACAAAGTGGCGTCGATATTAAAATGGAATATTCGTTCGTCATCGTACAGGGAACAAGTAGTGAATCCATTTGAATAGCTAAAGGATGTTAATGTTTGCTAATTAGTTTGGTCGAATGGTGTCGAAAGATATTTCAACATTGAAGGCATAGCGTCGCGGTAAAAGCTTTTCATGCGAACTTAAACGGTGGCCTTATTAGAATGCAACTCGCTCAGAAGAAGCAATTCGTATAAAATGCCATGTGTGTTTTCCGCTTCCGTTGGAAGAATTCCGTTTTGCCTCTCTTATACGAATGTTTCCTGGCATAGTTTCCATGTAGTTTCCATATAAAATCAATACGATCGTTTCAACATGATGAACGGAATAGGGTCTTTTTTAAACCAGTCGAGCACCGCAAGCATGTACAAACTCAATTCTGTCACATGACTGGTTTTATACACGATGCATGTCACTGCGGGTATCAAAGAATATTTATGCTGCCTACTATTCGATGCATATGATGCTGTTGAGTCGGGGATGTTGTGTCATTTCTCACACCGCATACTTGTTCAGTGCAGTAACTTGTAGGTTGCCATTTCGAGAAATTTGATGAACTTGACCTGATTTTTTGGCGACCGCCCGTATTTATCATCATCATCATCATCATCATCATCATCATCATCATCATCATCATCATCATCAGCATTAGCAGCAGCAGCAGCAGCAGCAGCAGCATATCAATATCACTAATACATATTGATAGCACAATGTGACCTGACGAGCGTTGTGAATTCCACTCACAGCTGGCCATAGATTATTATGACGCTTGCATGGAGCAAATGATGACATACGTCATAACATTCTTCATTAAGTTGATGACAAATGTTGCTAACTCAACTCTCTTCCTTATACCCTTTGCGGCTGAGTATTTGTGTAAAGGCGCACGTGATGCGATTTAAGTTAAGTTTTCCACGACGGATGTATTCTGAGTATGGCACATAATATAATGTTGACTGCACAGCGATACTGTTTGCATCCATTGTCTGACTTGGAGTCCGATATCCCGAACAAGCGAGTGTAATATCTGTGTTTTATGAAACACAGCATCATCATTCTGATGCCATTCCATTGGGAAAGTGCCGTTATAGATCCTGATGTTAGTTCCTTACCCCAATGGGGGGAATATTTGAGGAATATTCAGATGCACATGGGCTTGCGATCCCCGAGACGTTCACTGACCGAGTCATGCAAGGAATGTGCAATCTGCATATTGCGTCGTTGTTTATGTTGCAATATTGGTCCCCAAAGCCACGTTATTATCAGTGCGTATTTAACGGCTCTTGCCTTGCTTGGGTTTTCGGTCGTCTGAGATGATAGCAGATTTCGCTTGTTATTTGCTTTTTGGTTGGCCAATATCTATTATTCTCAGTCAAATGGTATGACTTACCTGAATTAGTTATTATGCATTTCATCATTATTGTTGTTGTATTTCACTGTATAACTCAGCCAAAGTGAATTAGTCAGTTCTTACTTCCCAGAGATGGTTCCTTGGTACTTTTTTATGTAAGTTACGTGATGTTAGGTATTTCTCAGTATGCATTATGTGGCCTCAAAGCGATGATATGTGGCACTAATACCCAGGCAGTCCTTATTTCTAAACATGGGAATCAATGCAAACTTAGTGCCTAATATCAAGTTTGATCGAGATATTTAATGACTTTGATATTGACATACTTGCTGTGGCAGAGGTTTCTTTATCTCTACTGTGGAAGTCGGTGGTGACAACGGAACGCGAGCCGAATCTCCCCCCCAAATAACCATTGTCATTTTTATACTGTACATCCAAATGAGGAGTATGTGTGTCGGAAATGAGAGAGTGTTTAACTTACTTTGAGATTTAAAAAAAAAATAACAAGAAACAATGCAAATGACCTAGGTCATTCAGCAGCCCCAGGTATATGTCGATGTCAATATCGGACAACTATATGCTCATGTATCCGAATCACGAGCTATAGATCATGGACCCCCTACTGCTGTTACAGCACGTGAGTGTAATAAGGCGACAGTTGGACTATGTGGATCGATAGCAGACCCAGTTTGAGATTGATTAATGCCTTATAAATTGTTCGTTGCGGCTCGACGGGCAAATGAAGAATATGTTCATGGACGAAACGCAGATATGTATAATGGACTGGATAACTATGGACCTAATCCGACTTATTAGCTACGTTCGTCTGCAAATACTCAACTGACATAGTCCACATCGAGCGCCGGGGAAGTGCCAGAAGGCATGATTTGCAGCTCCCCGTCTGTGGTTTAGTCGAGCCAGTTTTGAAACTGCAATGCTAAGTAGTGTGTGCAGGTACGAACTGCAAAGTCTATTGGCATTGCTTAGCGTGCAGTGTGTCATATCGTTAGTTATATTAACGTAATAAAATGTATTACATTGGTAGTGACTGACAATCACACTATAAATTTGCTACGGGTTCCAATTATGTTCACTGTTGCATGGCAATATTAACATTTCCGAGGACATCATGCGCTCATCTTTATGGCTGCACATTCAAGTGGCCAGATGTTTGTCTAATGCATGTCCGTGGCATAATCATGTTCTGTGTTTTGCGACCGGTTTAGAATGTATTCTAACCAGATACGCGGGCCAATGGCGGAACTGTATGGCAACAGCAGCTACGGTTTGGATTGAGTCAACTTATTATTTATTATTATTCTAACCATTCATAACTCCATAGGCGAGAACATTGCGTGCTCTGACTCGTCATCATCATCATCATCATCATCATCATCATCATCATCATCATCATCATCATCATCATCATCATCATCATCATGCATCGACATCCGTTACTGTGGGCACGTTTTTTTTATATACGGGTGTCTATTCTGGTGATATGATGAGGGTTGAATTTAACACAGGTGCTCAGTCAGCTAGATCCGCGGGTCAAACGAGGTGGTACTGATATGATGGACCTGCTATATACACAGTGTTTGACCATAAATCAGATGTGTCTGGTCATCCACAAATAACTGCCTGATTGTTTTTCATCACGTAACAATATCAGGGTTCTTTTATGTGCATAGCAATGATTCAAATGCTCAGCTTAGCAGATGTTTTGGTGTGTGTTTATACTAACAATAATGCACTGGTTAGAATGGCTTGAGATAGGAATAGTAGGCTATGCCATGTTAAGGCTCAATGGTGTTTAACAATGAAATAAACATGTTGCGCATGATATCGCAATCGGTCGCAGCGTTGAACCGGTCAGATTTGTGAGACAGTGTGTTGTGATTTCTGTCTTTAGGCTATTATTAAACACGCTGCAAAAATATAGAATCTTTGCAAGCTGATTAAATTACACATGAGAGCCATAGCCATAAGGCTTGCGACCGCGTTTCAAATTTCGTATGACCCAACTTACATTTTAAGCAACAAAATAAAACACAAGTTTAGCTGAAGAGTAATAATTAATAGTGGTGGAAAGTGAACCTTGACAAATAACATTTAAAGTAAGTCCCGGTCACTCAGCAGTAACAACAGCTGGAATTAAAAGGGGAAAACGTCGGAGAGGCAACGTAATGTTCGTTAAATATTAAGTCATCAGAGCTGGGCCGCCTCGGTTGGTAGGCAAAGATAATAATGGAGCTTGTGAGTTTACAATTGCGGAATAATATGTGGTTAATATGCTCCATGGTAGTGGTGCTGCAATATTCAGTCTTGTAGAGTAAGGAAATGACGACAGATATTTCATAGACCGTTTAGGCAGTGCCTGATACTTAAACAGTGCCACAAGAACAATTAAGCAAACAACAAACCCACAGACCCTATGGTTAAACGCTTTATTTGCCCATGTCTTATTTGCTTCCCTTACTAAAGTGGCTCAAAAATTGCGCTTTCATTGCTACTTTATTTCTTGTGGTCGTTATAAACCTTATAAGCGATGAATCAAGGAGAAATCGCAGCATCGCAACTTCTTTCCATATTAGCCTCAGTAAATACTGCGTTCGTGTTACGCTGGATTATTGAAATGGATTACGACAGCTACAAAATGTTTTTTTGGTGTTTACGGTAGGGCTGCTCTACTTATAGCTTCAATTGCCATATCCCATATATAGATCATGGTCAGATAATTCCATTTCAAACTGGCTTTCGTTGGAAAAAGAAATCGACTAATTGGCATATTATCGATTGCATGACTAGAACATGAATCGACGATCACCAATACGTTTACTCAAACGTCTCAAGTTTAACAAATGTACCGAATCGGCAGGCTTTAAGAAGGAAGGGCGAAGGCCAATATCACAGCTCTAGCTAATGAAAGACATCATGCATGCGTTATCGTTTGACCAGGCTCGTCGCCTTCAACTGCAAACACATATTACGGTCTCTGATAAAATCAATATTCCCTAAAGAATATATTTACCTTATCCCCGGAAGTCATGTTTCTAAATAGAACCTGCTTTAAAAAGCGAGGCGTAGGGAACAATATAAATTAGGTAATGTCAAGAAAAAGTTACCCATCTTAACGATGGCATGTTCTGTATAAAATACATATCCTTGTAATTTATGTAAATGTTATCATCTGGGCCATCTCGATTTTACAACATTGCCATTGGTATTTGTCACTGATAACAGTAGCGATATTACGAGTTCTTGCGACACTGCTTATCGTTGTACATTGCTTGCATGGATAACAAACACCAAACAACTGGAATGTATCTCTTTCAAAGTCTTGACATTCAACTGATGAACGTTTGTCATAAATTGTGCGTACTCTAAGAATGAGGATGTCAAAGTGAGGTCGCATACTTTAGCAAACCCACGAGCTAACATATTGTATAGGATCAGTGTGGAAATTACTCCTTGTTCAATAAGGGGATTGCATATACACTCAGCTCATGAGTTCATTCCTCCTGGACGATTTCTATCATAATAAATGTGTTATATCCTGCATTTGATTCATAGCAAAGGCGTTACTTTTCTACATGACTGTCACGATTGGGAGCACTATGGGGTTTAAAAGCATGGTGATTCAGGTTAGAGTTGATATTTCTATGAAAATGCTACAATGCGTGTTCATCACAATATTTCCATGGAGAAAGATTTTATGCCCAGGTCACATGAGACATACAGGTGCTTACAGGCTGTGGCCCGTAAGAAGCCCGTAAAAAATCATCCCCCATATAAAGTTGTGGTCACATGCATTGAGGGACGCACGGGTCTTCTACGGGCTGTGTTGACCTGTGCCTGGAATAAAACTCCGACACCGTTCATTCACATTGATCAATATTAAATTATGCTAGCCGATCATTATCGGTACTCCATATTTAAGTCATATTAGCAGCATGTCCAGCTTGATACCGCATTGCTTTTGGCTTCATCTAATGCCCTCGTATTGGCAGTCACAGAACAATTATATCTTTATAGACAATCAATAAGCGTGCTGTTATTACATTGAGCTGGTTACGCAAACAAAAATCCAGCCCCTAGCTCTCGCTGTGTGATTGCACAAAATAGTAAAATGACAAGCATTCTTTAAACCTTACATACAATGTCATGGGCTTGACTGTTGTCATATCACTGGCTGTTGCGCATGTGACTTTGATTCGTGAGTAACGCACAGGTGCTGATGATCTGTAAATAACAATGATCGCTACTTAATTATATCATTACATAGCAATCAAAGTTATTTATCATACACTTAGAGAATCTACCTCGTAGTTCAGGAACTCAAACATCAGCTGACACCTGTCTTGTAGATAATGGCATCATCAGGCTGTTGGTGATGTCAAGGCATCAAACGTTGTTATGTAGATGTTACGAAGTTATTGCCTGCTTAAATGAATAAATGGAAATATTGCGACCGATCCATATCTTAAGAGCTTTCAATGTAATGGACTGCAGCGCCAGACCACTTAAACAGCAATGCTGATCAATGCCATACACAAATACATCCTGCCAGTATATCAAGTTCCCTCTACTCCCCTTTGGACGATATGCAAAAGACGTATAATGGCCGACTGTCAGGTGACGATAGCCTTGCATGTGTCGCAACCATCGAGTGTATATCACTTAGCCGGTAATGGCTGGTAAACTGGACGAATGCACGCAGAAAACACATAAGCTATTTTTCCAACATAAGAGCATTTCAGCAAGCATTGATATTGATACTCGCGCACGTTTTGTAAGGCCCAAAGGGTATCGATAGTGCAGTACCCTCACCGAAGGATTATCCGTACCACAAGTATCATTACCTAGACCCAACCCAAAAAAAAAACCTTATATCACCACAGCATCATCCTGCACAAAGAAGGAAACTGTTTCTGCAAAACATCTTCAATTTATAACAACAGAACCAGCTTTAATCAAGCTGGAAAGTATGGATATAGTTTTGGACATTTTCAGGGTGCATTCTATTTACCGAATAGGAAGCGTAATATCTTACGTTGCTTATCATAACTGTGGGATTATAATGACCTGTATTCCACCAGCTCTAGTGATAACACTGTAGGGAAGAAAACGAAACTGACGGCAAAACATGCATAACGTATTGGTTTGGAAAATAGATGGCAACTGGCTTCAAACCGAACAAACCGTACATTGCTGCACATATGATTTGTTCAAGATGATCAGGCCAAAGAAAGAGATTTGTTACGTTTTTTTTATTTTTCAGTGTTTTAAATCAAGTACATAATGCAGTGAAGCACTAATGTAGGCTAACAGAGTTGAAGTCCCCGAGTATTTCAATATTTTTGCTTTCCGCAGTACGCCAATATTGCCATCCTATTGCACTGCAGAAGCATCATTGGCTGCTTCACCAGTATGCCACCCACATTGTATCGCCTTAACATAACTCTTGCACCAACAAAGTTACCTATTAATGGCCATCGCCAGCGTGATGCATGTTTCCTATATGTTAAATATAATTTAAAACAGGGTATCGCCGATTAACTAATGTGAATTCCTATATCAATTAAGCAATCATGATATTTAAATTATCTTGGAACTCCGTGATACTATTATCTAATTGATCAACTTATTAAGAGACTTTTGGTTATTCAGGATTGTCAGATTATTTAACAGATGATGAGAGTGCGTCTGAATACTGAGTGTATGCCATCCCAATGTAAGCAGAGAGAAAAGATATTTCATCACATATTCACCATCATTCACCTGTGGCCAGGAAATGCTATTAGCCCTATTAGTTTCTTCAAAAAAACTTTGCCTTTTAAAAATCAAGTTTAAAATGTTATTTAACAATTCAACAATGTGATAATAAGTCTTGATTATTAGACCAATAAGTCCGTGTCGGTTGGTCGACAATGGGACATGCAGTCTTGTCGGCACCTTACTAACATCCATATAAATTGTGTCAACGGGTTAGTTATTCAAATTAAATTAGGATTGTTGGCTTCATGTGTACAAGGCACACATGTGTCTCTTGTTAGCCGATTTTTACTAACAGCTGCATGGCCGTGTTGTCCCGTCGGAATACTCTAAAACTATCCAGTCACCATATAAACTGGCCCAACGGTCTGGTCATTTTTTCTACTTGTTCTCATTTGTGTTAGAAACAGCCTGTGCATTAAACAATGGTTACACTTCCAGGAAGCAATCAACTCTGTGCCTCGAAACTCAATCAAATACACACGCGACCCCTCCGTTTACATTGTGATAGAGCTTCGTGATATGGGCATATCCGGGCTACATTGTTTCTCTTTTGACTAATGGCGGTTAATAAGTGGGTCAGCATGGCGGAGATATCAGAAATGATGACGGATAATACAGGATTTATACAGGATTGACTATCAACATTTGAAGGTAAAAAAATGTTGGAATCACTTCGTGTTATAAACGAAGATGAAGCAAGCACAATTTGATGACGCAGACTATTCATGTAGTAAATTATCACATCAGGCAAAAAGAAAGTAGAGATAAACGAGATGTCATCACATGTACGATTCGTATAGAATGCAGTGCCTGTTTGTCCAACTCATGGAGATTCATATAAGTGCTAGCAGCTGCATTACCAGTGAGCACCTTGAGGTCACAGCGTGATATTTCCAATTAGCGTAACTGCCATCGAAATGACATTGGCGCAGCGATATTTTGTTGATCTGTCCAAAGCGGTTTCATTGGCTTCGTAGCAAAGCTCATCTTAACAATGCAACTGAAACTTAGAGTGACTACGTTATAAGAATGACAATGCCGTAGTTCGTATGCCGGAGCATGAATGAGTCAGCATTCTAGACGAGTTCATATGTTCATGTCCGATGCAGCACATAGTTAATATCAGGAGCCACACACCCGGTTGTGTTGCAAAGTTCTGCTTTGCAAATACCACCAGTTTTACTCGAAACACTGCCATTACTCTACATGACATTGCGTGTCATCGTGGCGACAAAGTGCTTTTTGTAGTCTGGGAACCTCTCTTGACCTTTGTGTGAGATCATTTCATTTGATTGTACCAACAATCAGGTCAATAACAGAGACATATTTCTCGACAAATCATCGACACAGCTGCCTTTATAGTTCATATTTTGACGTCAAATGTTCTGGTGCAAGAATACCCAACTCACTCACTACAACCCACATTAACTATCACTGATACCGACACAGCTCAAGAATGCCACGCTTCGCCCCTGTGAGAGGCAGTATGTATAATAAAAAAATTGATTGTACGATATCATAGAGGGAGGGTGGCATCGAACAAGACGCTCAAAGCGGATCATCTTCATGCAGACATCTATTTAACGACATTATTGAAAAATACGTCTTGTGGGATCTGTAGTGTTGAGAGGATACCAGGCCACACCCGTTACTGTTACAATGTTATTGTCACAAAACGATTAAGACACATGTGCCTATGAAGCTGATATTCTGAATGCCTACTCATCTGAAATGTGTTAAATTGGAATATTATGATATTTAAAAGTATTCATATGAATGTTATGCTGTTTTGTGATGTACAGGAGTCTGCATTTTAATCTGCGTCTAGGCAATTATTGACAACTTTGAACAGAACTATTAATCAAATTGGACCAATAATGATTTCCACACAGTAATGATAATCGGCATAGCCTCCGTTATATGATTATGTGCTGTCATTCTTTCAGAAGACCAACTGCAATATTGACAGATATGTAGTCTCCTTATTTTGATACATTTGACGGAACATGTAATCCCCATTTATTATATTAAATAACATAGCCAGCGACACTTCGACATCAAATAACAATCTCTATTGGACATATTGATCGTGCTTTACATTATGCAGGTTAACGACGCGGCACTGCATGATATGTTTTGTGAATGTCCCCCGATGATGTAATGCAAGAAGCGCATCCCTTTCATTAAGGGATATCGAAAGTTAGAGTAAAAACGTGAATACATAGATGTAAGTATAATTCAACAATAAATAATAAAAGAGGGAAAAGCAAAATCTAAGTAAGTTATCGAATTTAACGGTGGTTCTGAGTTTGCTAAACCATTGTGCGGAGACGTTTGGTCAACACGCTGATTGGCATGGCTGTTTCATTATACATGGCTGTTTCATTAAACATGGTCATACAATGGCTATAACGCACATCGCTAGCTGCAGCTTTGTCAGACCAGGGAGAGGATGTCAGTGTTACGACTGACTGTAAAGGGCTTTATGTTCAAAATTATGATCGTCTTTTGAAGACTATTCAACCAGTCAACTTTGTGCAACAGCCAATTTTATTTTTATTGTTGTGCTGTGTCAACTGTACATGGTAATATGACCTCGCGCAATATCTATGACTAATACTGCCTTTGAGTTGCCTTGGGTAACCAATATAAACACTCGGCATCGAAGCATCTCCTGTTGCCGTTGTTGGTCGTGGTAAGTTTGGTCCTGCCTTCAGCCATTCTTCTATTGCCGGTATTGTCAATTAAATGACCGAAAAATGCCATTTCAACGATCTGTGTTACCATAATATATGTGGCAACACAACTGGATCAATGTTCTCATGTAACATATATACCATGTAGTCTAACTAGTTTCTCTGAACAAGAACTTCGCATTGTACCGACAGAGGGTCTGCGTGGTCCTGTCTCTGCAGATGCCTTAAACTGTCCTTTGTTAAGAATTTTAGCCTTAAACCTGAAAGCGCAGAGAACATTCAGCTACGAGAGGGTTATACAAGATACTTGATCACGCCACCTTTCACCTGTGACTAATGCGCTCTTTTGTCATATCGACTTTTGAAGTCACACAGAATTTGCGGGAGCGCTGTGGCCCAAATCAAGGGCAGATTCCCGAGGCGTAGGATGAACATGTGCCTTTGTTAATCTCATGGTAGCGTCACCTGGCAACGGACATTAGTTACACTGAAAGCATCCTCCATAGATAAAATCTCGTAGACCATCCTTGACTGGTGACGATGGTCGCATAAGTTGACTGACCAACAGCAAATGACAGATAACTTGGCGTGGGGGGGGGGGATTTTTCCGTAAGCAATGCGTAGCATTACCACATGGCACTGCAAGCGAAACGAATGTGCTAATGGTGCGTGAGTTCAAATCAGATATATTTATTAATCACTAATTACCATGTAAATGAGGTGTATCTTTAAACGTATTGAACACATGATTGATGCCACATTAGTATGATGAAAGTCCTCATCCTCTCGTCTCATTACTGACCTTGCAACTAACGTACACAATACACACATGATTAGAATAAGATCGGAAGATCGTCGTAGGGTTAGCTTTTTCAAAGAAGACTGACTCATAGTTCAACCCAGGATCGCTCTGGTGCTCAATATAGCAATCATAGTTATCATAGTTAACAACCTGGTGACCTCATATGAAGTTTGGCTTTGCAAAAAAGCAGCGAATATTTGTTGAACCATTTTAACCTCTGGCACTGAACTCATATATAAGGCGTGAAATCCTAAAATGGTAACAATGGTACCCACAAAGCGTGGGGGTCAGGGTGTATGAAATGTCGCGGACATTCAGGCACACTATAATGCAGGCAGCAAGCAATATCGTTAAGCTACACGGACAAAATATCACACAGTTATTTCATTTGGGTTGTGCAGTCTACCAGCCAAAGGTGAATGTATTGAGGGTATAGAATTGCACATTGATTTAACGCGTATCCAATTAAGTGTTTGTGCTTAATGGATTATTGTTTTAGCAAAGAAAAGAGTTTTACCTACAACAGGGAAGAGTTTGTAGGACAACTCAAAACCCATGATATCACCTCATCGCCGGACGTCGTGGAATGTGATTGATGTGCTAGATGACGTCATTCACGCATCAGCTGTTACATCATTTTAATCTATTTGTATTCCGTTGGAGATATTAATCGTATACCACGTATAACAATAGTCAATTTATAATATCAGTGACGTACAAATCATACCTAAACTGATACAATGCCGCTGCCAAGTTGGGTTATAAGCTTACTCAAATAATGATCAAAACACATAATATCAATGCCAATATTTCACACGTACATAGCTCGAGGCCGCTTCGAATATTAGTGCAGAGGAGCGTGGAGCTCAATTGATGGCGCGAAACGATAGTTGAATATATTGAAATTACTCAGCCATATGAAAGCAGATGTCATAGGGAAAGCAAAAGAGACTTGCGTGTTGATATCCCATGAAAACAAACGAGTCAACTACCACATTACATAGAGTTCTTTATTCATCATAACAACAGCATAACAATCGTATATGACGCATCAATGAGCGCATTGTATGCCTTAGATGAGGTTGGAATGGAGTTGTTTTCATCAATCTATATTTGTTGCACATGTTCCTCTTGTGAAGTCGTAAACAGCGTGTGTTCTAGATCAGGTGAAACACAATGCTGTCATAAATCCCCGATTAATTAAGTCCGCTAGTTTTAAACAAAAATGTCATCTACTCTGCACGGCATTGCGGGTTATATTGAAAACCCAGCGCTTTTGTAGTCTGAGATCTGAGCGTGCGGCATATACACTACACCTGTATTTGCTGTGTGAAAAGCCGTGTGTAACCTTTCATATCATAAAACACGGTACAGTAAGACTAGGCTTAGGCACAAAGCATAGGAGTGTTTTACCAGTGCAGATTACAGTGGGCCTTCTTAGCGTTGCTATAATCTCTTTGCAACTTTATCACAGATAAGTCACAGTGGTAGCAGATTTCAGCTTATACGCTATCCATGCAAACAGGCTGGGACTAGCCCCAATCAGTTGGCCAATGATATAATCAAGTCCTGGTCGTAAGTGATGTGGTAGCAAATGTGATAAAGCATTTCTGCTATTGCTCTTTAACTAAGATGATAAGGGATTGTGGGAGCCGACCAAGCGTGTTATCGTCACAATAGGTCAGAGAGCCTGGGTGGGCCGTGCCACATTGCTCGTATAGGCTTATCTCTGTAGGCGAATATTGGTATATCGTTGTTGCACCTTGTTGCTATTTGCGACTGCACCAAACTATCATCCAACGAAATGATGACACATTAATTAACGTTGTTGCATTGTGTTCGTAGAATCACGCCTTACACCATAATATGTTTTCCATCATAAAAAGACAAGACTTGCTGCAGTGTTCTTATCAGAGAGGTAATATAAATTGTCGACTCTGCCCGCTATTTAATTCTGCTCAGTGGCATTGCCGCTATATATCGAGGTCATTTTCGATTATCGTGGATCGCCCTTGTTGTGATCTCACCACATTCAACTAATAACGACAAATTAGAAGTTTTTTGCTACCGCCTACCGGGTGATGATCAATGCATCAATATCAATTCCGTTGATTACCTCCTTACATCTCGTTAAGGAGATGTCGACGACATCGGCATGACGGTCACTAAGTGCTTGTGTCCATCTCATTTTATCGTTACTTGGCTAGTATACATTGATTGATTAAGAACGGCTTATCTTGTTGTCCTTCCAAATACATTAATATTTTCCAGCCTGATCATTATACCTATATTATTGCCAGTCATAGTAACTGCCAAGTATCTGGCACCTGCCTCCACGTCATATGTCACACATTCTCTCAAACATAATTCATTAGATTGTTGACATGTTGGTTGTTCTCGTTCTTCATCAGTATAATACACAAGGAAAAGTGTTATAGACAATAGGGTACATTAGCCTTTCTTAACATAACATCGCCGAAGTAGTGCGAATGCAACTTAGAAGAAGAATGCGACTGTGTTAATGTACAAACATTACGCTCTGCTTCTAATGAATCATCAGTAGTGGAGTAACAGCATGCAACTGAGCGCGTGTAACAGCGCCCGACATAATGGCATCTCGATGTTAACTGGAATTGTACGGGCCCATTCTGAGACATTGTGATCCTCCATATGAGGCTGGTAGTTATGTACCGATAAAGACGCGTCCTTCTCTCTGCGGCTTGGATTCTGAGGTTTACGCCATGGCCGTAGAAGTTATTACGTACAGATCATTCTCGTAATGACAAATGACAAGGCGAGGAGTGTATGACGGGTATTCATATATCTGAGTGTTCGGTAGGGTGGTAATGACTTAAGAAGTATAAATCGTTTATACCTGCATGAATGAATGACATTTCATCGTGCATATATTTGTTTACCCATAGCCATCGCATGTAACACATAATTATTGTGTTCAACGCACAGAACCAAAACCAGATATTCTAGCTTCGGTAGCAATATTTTTAACTAATATAGACTTTGAAAAATAGCTTGGTTCGGATAAAAGCCACATCTATCCCCTGCCCTTCGAAACTGTAATTAAGTTGCACGCCACATGAATCAATGGTTGTTGAGCACGTATTCGCTTTTATTAGGATAAGTAGAATTGATAAAATATTTGTGTCACATTCTAACAATCAGGTGCTATGTCTGCTGATGTGAGCTGTAAACTATGCAGATACTTATATGGCCCTATTACTTATAACCTGACCTTCATCCGCTAGGTGCCCTTCAGACACCTTATTGGGTATGTGTTCTATTTGAAATAAATATGAGATCTACCTTGTGACACTTTCGATATCCTTTGATATCTCTCTGGCCAATTGATTTTTACTGATCATATACTGACCTTTGTTAAAAGAAATTTGTTGATAGTAACTGTTTTACTTGTTTCTTTTTCGTTCTCGTTTGCGTTGTTTGCTGTTGTAGCAAATAATAGTGTTTCTGTGCATCTGCTGTGCGAAATAAAGATTATCATTATAATCACAGTTGGTTCCGGTGTTCGGACCATGACGACATATTTCAAATAGTCGTAAAAGTCGAAGAATGGCCACCCACTCCCACTAACAACGGCCGTCCCTGGTGCAGACGCGGCTCAATGATACCATGCGTTGCCTTTATCAGAGGTTCTATGAATAATAAACGACTGATTGCAGCTGAGCAAGGCCATCATATATGGCCATCATCTGTAAGTGGATAGAAGAATGGAGGAAATGCATATATGAAGGCTGTAATAAGCTCGCTAGTGGTACGTCTAATTCCAGCAACTGATTGAACAAAACAAGGGCGTTCATCAAGTGAGTGAAGCAGGCTGTGAAGACCTGTACAGCGAATTCCTGGGGATGACGAATGAATTAAAAGGGTTAGAGGCTGGGGCCATCGGCTTCACGGTTGTGATTTGATGATCTACTCGCCATCTTATTGAAAGTGAATAAACCAGTACTTATTTCTATTGATGATGTGCACGCCGATGAAATGTAGGGGAGCTACTTAATAATTATATGAATTTATAGACAAATAGATCACTTGAAGTGGACAAGGTCATTGTAGCGATATTGCAACATGCCTAGACGTCATGAATGTCCCCTACCCTGATATTGTCATGGTGCGGTCAGAAGTTCTCCCTCTTGCCAGATTCTCCCCGATTACTAATGACATTCCAAACAATTCCGATTTCTATGGTAACAATAAGAGGCTATTTGCGACGGAAGGTGCTATTTGCAGCAGCTTTATTGATCCTCGTCGTATACAGGTCCCAATCGTTCCAAGGGTATAATCAAGTCATATGTTCTGTGACGAATATATATTAGAATACGGAAAACAACCGAAAAATGGGCAAGCAAATGACGGAACTGTACTGCAGCTTCAAGTATGCAT
Organism: Urechis unicinctus; assembly: GCA_034190875.2. Taxonomy (NCBI): domain Eukaryota; kingdom Metazoa; phylum Annelida; class Polychaeta; order Xenopneusta; family Urechidae; genus Urechis; species Urechis unicinctus. The sequence goes on from CM067346.1 coordinate 33,614,014, forward strand.
TGCTGATGGGTGAATATACTGCATGACAGCTGATATTTTATATCTTATGCTTGCCAAGAAACGACGTTTAGTTGTATGCGTAATTAACGTATTGTCTTGCTATGTGACCTATCCTGTGTGGAAAAACCAAACATCTCTAGTATTGATGTCTCTACACTCATAATTTATTCATCATCAACGCCTCATCTATTCATCATATCGTAAATTACCCCTTACTATTTATTGTTAGCTGAACTAGCTGTGCATTTCATTAATAATCGTTGGTGTTATTAAACGAAAACGATAATGAAGCCCTGCTCATACTAGTAGGAGATATAGTGTTACAGAAACATACAATACCGGTCTAACAACATACAACACACGTCACCTTCGAACAACATCCTCTATCAAATAGTTCTACCTGCACTTTTCTTCAGTTACCAGGTGCGTTTAGAGACCGTTGATTAAAAGTCGCCAGTTTATTGCTACATAGCTTCACGCGATCCGCAAACCGACTTTACTCCACTTTGTTGCATGCATAAAGGTAGTCTGAAAACGAACAATTTGTCTGCACTTAGTTGTATGCTTTACTGCTGCACTTGACAGTTACCATGTCTCAGTAAACGGGACAGTTACGTGAAAAGTCGCCATGTTATATGCTACATATTTCACGCGATCCGCAAACCGACTTTACTCCACTTTGTTGCATGCATAAAGGTAGTCTGAAATACCTGGTGCCATTTTGTCTGCCACTTGTTTGTATGCTATATGCTGCACGTGACAGGTGGTATGTCTCAGTAAACGATATAGCCTACAGAGATAGAGATCAAAATGCATATCATATATAGATCATCTATATATATCAGGAGTATATATATATAATGCAGACATATATTATATATTTGTATATATATATATAATATTGTATATATATATATATATAATAGTCATATATATATATTATATATATATATATAGAATATAGAGATATATATATATATATATCATATAGTATATATATATCTCTCTCATCTCAATATATATATATATCTATATATATATATATATATCTATATATATATCTCTATATATATATATATATATATATATATCTCTATATATATATATATATATATATATATACATACATGCTACACATGTTACCTTTCGCTTTCTAATATGAAAACCTTTTCTAATTACCGGCTCCTTTGGCACAATATCCTCGCTGGTTTCGAACCCCAATCAGCGCTGTTGCCATGCGCTGTTTTGCCCATTTTATTTGGAGCGTGGCAACTGTCATTGATTCGATTTATGCTGTAATGTAACACTGATTCCAAGTGTATATGTGTTCCGTATAGGTAACAATGCATTGTATCGGATGAAAGTGGCCGTTTGTTTAAGGGCATCTGTTTGAACAAAACCGTTAGCATATAAAAATATGTAGTGATTTGCATATATGTTTTTTCAATAATGTTTAGATTTTGCAGGACATTCACATTTCACGGTTAATTGTTTACACATCCCTCTTATGTAGAACGCGTTAGGTGGATAATGTCCCCCTCCTCCATATGGGTCCAGTAAACCAGTGATTAGTTCACCCATGAGTGAATGGAATTCGATTTGAATGAACGAATTTAATGGAAGACTAAAAGGGATGCTTACCAAAAAGATTTGGTGAATGTTGTTTTGTGGTGGAGACACGACGACGAATGAGAACTTGCTTAAAATATCTCCTATAGGCAATTCATATCATGTTAATTAGGCTCAAATTGTACATCTGCTGATGTATGTATACTCATATCATTTGCACATACAATTACAGCACAATGTCAGTACATTTGCATAATAAGTGACATTAGAATTGATTAAAAAGAAACAAATGAACAGGCTAGATGGGTGGCGCAATCAAATATGTCAGGTCTAGTTACTATGTCATCTGCATCGACTATACGTTCGACGATACCAGTTAATGCAATTGCTATAAAATGCAATCTGTAAAAAATTTGCATGCAAATTCATATATCACAAAATTCATACACCTGCTTAATAATATAGAGTTATTTAAATAATGTATTATATCTTACAAGAGGTGAAGGCCCTGTATATTCTGCCAAATTGTGTCTGAGGCTTCAGTATTGACTCCGCATATTCATTGCTGCAGAATCGTAACCTTCAACACAATGGTAAGCGTAAGTATAGATAAATCAGTATGGTTGCTGCTTGGATAAATTCTTGTGCAGGGCCAAGAGTAATACATTCTCGCTGTTGGCATATAACACAACAGTAATGTCGCAATGCAAGTCGCAAAGTTAACAGAATTGCTGCTCCATTGTGCGACATTTGCTTAAGGATTTACCTTGGCAAGCAGTGTTGCAAGGTCTTCAGTATTTCCGTAACAGCAGCAATATATCACTGTTGTTGTTTTTTCTACCGAAAATAGCCATGCAAGCCGGGGTGCCGACATTGTGATGGCAGTCATGAAGACTTCGAACTATCATCATTACAATCTAATCTTTTCTTTCAGTCTCAAATATATTATACTCTTATGTTCGTTTGGTTTTGTTTATTTCTGTTGTATCTGCATGTAAATGCTATTTGAATTCTGTAAATTATTTTATGATCCCCTTATGTCCTTTTTACGGTCGATATCACACTTGATTAACTATCCATTAAGCCATCTTTGTTGGTTTTACAACGTCGTTTTTTAAATGGCATATGTAACTGCTGCAAACGTAGTCTGCTGCTTGTGTGCAATTCGTTCATCCAATGTTATTCTGACCAAATTAACTGATATATTGAATATCCTGATTTGAAAAATATAGGGACCAGAGACAGCAATGCGAAGCAACATTTTGAATATTTAACAAATACAATATGGAAGTCATTTGTGCCAAAGATGCCTTTCGGCAGATGCCTGCTGTTTCCAGACAAATGTGATTGATTGACCACCCTTGTCGGGGCTGCACAGCCTGGCATGAAACATTGCATTTCCGCCTTGACATTTTATAACTATCTTACAACAGCGATATCAATAGCAAGTCTTTGATGCCCTGAATTCAATATCAACATTTATGCTTACAATAATGGGCACATTACAGATCACTACTGTTTTAGATGGAGGCAATACAGAATTAATACACAATCAACATTTATGCTGCAATGGGCACATTACAGATGAATACTATTTTAGATGAAACATTAATAAGTCTAAATATTGACAATGTCAATTACTGGAGCTGATGACAGTAATACAAGATTAATAGATGTTGACACTTAACCAGCACCTTGCTACAGGTCGCAAATTAACCTGATTATATCACGGGTTTTGACCAGACATGTACAACGTAGATCAAGGCAATGTATACACAAAAATTATTTCAAAGTGCATGTAAGATTATCCAATATCTATGAGGCGTATTGCTACAGAAAATACGTGTCATGTGATACCAGTGTTATTTTAATAGTTCATTGAAACCAGCTTTAATATAATCGCCTACGTTATCAATAATTTTCTTGCCAATGACAAGACTTCTGCGTTTTTTTTAAGTGTACAAGCGAAGTTCTTGAGCATTACTTTGAATGGATTCTGACTCGTTTGCTTTAATTGCCAAATATAAAAAAACGAGAACGCCGCACCTGTGCTGAATATATTTCACATAGTCGCACAATAGTTCGACAATCTTGCCATCAATTTGAGAATATTACATGTGAAACAAGTCGTACATTTACAATAGTCCTTTGAGTACGCAACTAATGAATTGACAGTTACAGGCAGAACACGTGATCATTAATTAATTTGCAAAATTGAAACTGAAACTGAAACTGAAATTTAATTGTTAACAATATAAAGAAACAGTGCCATCAATAAAACTCATACATTTTGTTAAAGGCATTGATTCTCTGTTATGTTATTACCAAAGGCTCCGTAGTAAGTCAAAGATCCCACCTATGTCAATCTAGTCCATCTTATCCCGTCACATTAGAAAACTTATAGTCCTTTTTACAATTACAGTTGGCTGACTTGCTCAATATAAACCCAACTCAAGATCCCTAGAACTCTAAATGTTCAGTGATGCGTCTTTCCATCAATGGCGTTATCCATTTGACTTGTCAAGGGTGCAGAAGCTTTAATCCATCGATGGCAAGGGAGATTTGTTTTGCCTACTCCTGTTCCATTTGGCTAGATTGGGTACTGAATCTTATAAACAAAGGTTATATAAAACTGAAACACGGCAGGAGATCAATCACACATGCCAGATGATATATCAAACAGTTTCTAGACACTCTCTTAGATGAACGACATGATGCACTGCTATGACCTCGTGCAATATGCGCCGTGCCTACCGAGTCTCATTTTAATGTGCATTGTCTTATCAGAAGTATCTTAATCGCACATAGTCTTGCTTGATGGAAGACGTGCAAATCGTGTATGAATGATATTTTAGAATGACGAAAACGGAAAGATATATTTAACATGCATCATGGTGCTTCCAAAATGGCGATCTAACCAAGACATTTGCAGTTATATTGCATGTTAGATATGACAACAATACAATTATATTATATTCAGCAATATTATAAACACTAAATTTTTTCTCGCACAACTTCCTTGATTGATGACATTTTGGCATCAGGGAAGCCATGACAAACGATAATAATGGATGCAAAATTATCTAATTAACGCGTTTTGCAAAATTAGGAACGAGCCATTACACAACACCCGTATTGGCATCGTGACGGGATCAATATAATCTCCTCATGCTCATAACATACTTATTGCTCTTGTAAGGAATCCTGATATGAGTCGTTTGTGTGTCCCATATGCAATGAGTTAATATCCATGAATCATTTATATTATAGCAGCAAACATTATTGAGGTATTCATACACTAATCTAAGCCGTCACATACGTCACTGTAACTCGGTCGTTACCGGAAACAATTTATATGGCATTAGCAGGCAGTTCTACATAATTATAATAATGCTTATATGAACAAATATTCTTTATCGCTCAACTTGAAATCGAGAAGGAAAATCCGTAGGCGCAAGTCGTTTCAGAAACGTTGCAATAGTAAACAATCATAGTAATAAATCCATTAATTTGTACATAAATGCACGATGGCGTGCCCAAGCCACATCTAACCAAATGTATTCAAGAGTAATCACAGTACTTGGATTCCGTAATAAATTGCCTCCTCTATATTTAATGTTTTTAAGTGTATAACCCTAGGGTCTAGAGTCTCAGTTTTGAGCGTGCATATGGTTTGATATTGTTACTTATAGACCCATTATTACCATACGTGATCAACCGAGTTCAGTTGCTTATTATTTGCATAATTGACGCATTATTGACAGTTGATTGTTAACATTCTTCGCAATATTATTGACTTCCACGTTGACGCGGTGGTGATGCTTCACAGAAATGTATGTTTAGAATTACTAAATGCCGATCAACTGTATTGTTGCATATTGTGCTATTATCGGTTAAGGGCTGGGTAATTCACATATTTTTTTCTTCAACAGATATCTACCGTAAAAGCTACATAAAAAAGCTACATGCAGCTTCTCTGTTGCCTCAACGGTAATGTAGAAGCAAATGGACGATATTAATATTGATACCTCGATTATCATCCAGAGACTGGAATTGATATCTGGCATTTCGAAACTTCAGTTTCGGCTGTGTGTCTTAAAACATTAGTCGTCCCTTTCTTTATTTCCTAAGGTGATCAATGTCATTCGTTGCAACAAAGAACATGACAACTGGTCTCTGGGGCGAGACTGTGAATTTGATGGATCAGTGAATCGTTGAGGAGAAAAAGTTGAATGAACATTTTATGTGGAACATGGGCTGAATCTAACATGTTTTTGACAATTCGAACAACTTGTTTTAAGCCATAAACAATTCCAGACAGACGTCAGCTATGAATGCAACAACAATTTATGTTTCGATTTTCCCACAGTAGAAAGCATAGTTTATATATGGAATTCCCTGATGCTATATGAGACGCCATCAAACTATAACCCTGCCCAGAGTATTGCTATTTTCGGCATAGAAGACATTGGGTGGCCTCACAAAATGCCTCTGGTCCTCAGCGAAGCATAACTCCGACAGGGTCTTAGAATGATATTTTCCTCGGATTAGCGGATATGGTTCAGGGTCTTTTTGTCCTAGTGATGGGTGGCCAGGTCAAAAAAATCGATAGTCATCGACAGTTGACACCCAATGATGTCGGGTTAAAACATTACTTAAAACCTTTGCACTTTACATTCAGAGTTAAATAAAAGAGTTTCGACAAATTGGCTGAAATTATCTCGGCTTGTAACCTAGTCACAACACGATAAGAAGCAGTATATCTTCTTAGTTCTGCCCTAGACATAGGTTTTGCCATGATGCTCCGTTCTAAGCACTATAA
>CM067346.1:33627892-33677892 GCA_034190875.2 Urechis unicinctus
ATATGGACGTAATGCATATTTTATCCGAAATGACGGTTGATCGAGCACATTCGGAAGACAAAGTTTGTTGCACTATGCTCGAATAAGTCAGAAGTTTGTTCTACACGTGAATAATCTGAGACGGTCAGTAGATTCCAGCTGCACTCTGACACGATGACAGAAAGAAGATGGTGAGAGCCTACTCTGTAGGCTGGTGGATATGTGTCACATGTCGTTGCCATCGTAGCTCGCCTTACATACATCAGGTTGTAACTGCCTTATTGATATTCAATACACATCAATCAGCATTATAGGTAATGGCACAAAAGACTTTGTCAGATACCACTCCCATCAGACGGAGCCCCGTTTAATGGTTATTTATAGTGTTATCCTTCAATTAGTGTTCATATCCAAGCTGCCATGCTTACCAGGTGGTATGTGGCAAAAAAATCAAACACATTATTTAAACGGATTTCAAATATAGCTCCATGAGTGGAATCGAATGCATTTGCCTTAAACGAATGCATAACATACATATTTGCTTAAGGCTGCCGCACAAACTCTAAATTCCATTTCTCTGATCAGGTACAGTGTCATTTATATACACGACAAGCTTCGTTAGCGAACAGATTTGGCTGCATTGGACTTGCATTGGTCTGAGTTGCGCTCTTGATATAATGCGCTGTTCAGGTATACAAGTGCTAGGTCGGTACTCCCTAACAAACTTATTATCTTGATGATTATCATAATACTTCAAGTACGATGTGTGTACGATTGTGTATCATTAAGTATATTATATCTGTTTAATCCGGTAATAAGATGTTGCCGTGATAGAACTACCACGATGAAATGTAGTCTGCAAATAAGTCCTGGTCATGGTCGGTTCTTTTCTTCGTAAAACTTGAGGAGCAGAGGAACAAAAAGCAATGTAGAAAACACACACCTCCTGTCTCTACGGAGTGAAACATCATGTCATAGGCGTCACAAGTACTTCGCCAGATTGATTTTCACATGTTCATTTACGGATGCATCGCCAATTATCTACCACGGGATTTATATACATGTCTACAACACCACATCCATCTCTATGGGTCTACAACCAAAAATATCGCTACATGTCCACCCAGATCCATATCTACAGTATGTATGTATGTATGTATGTATGTATGTATGTATGGATGTATGTATGTATGTATGTATGTATGTATGTATGTATGTATGTATGTATGTATGTATGTATGTATGTATGTATGTATGTATGTATGTATGTATGTATGTATGTATGTATGTATGCATGCATGCATGTATGTATGTATGTATGTATGTATGTATGTATGTATGTATGTATGTATGTATGTATGTATGTATGTATGTATGTATGTATGTATGTATGTATGTATGTATGTATGTATGTATGTATGTATGTATGTATGTATGTATGTATGTATGTATGTATGTATGTATGTATGTATGTATGTATGTATGTATGCATGTATGTATGTATGTATGTATGTATGTATGTATGTATGTATGTATGTATGTATGTATGTATGTATGTATGTATGTATGTATGTATGTATGTATGTATGTGTTGCATGTTTATATGTATGTATGTATGTATGCATGTATGCATGTTATATGTATGTATGAATTAATGTATGTATGTGTGTATGCATGTATGTATGCATATATGATGCATGTATGTATGTATGTATGTATGTATGTATGTATATATGTATATGTATGTATGTATGTATGTATGTATGTATGTATGTATGTATGTATGTATGTATGTATGTATGTATGTATGTATGTATGTATGTATGTATGTATGTATGTATGTATGTATGTATGTATGTATGTATGTATGTATGTATGTATGTATGTATGTATGTCTGTATGTATGTATGTATGTATGTATGTATGTATGTATGTATGTATGTGTATGTATGTGTTCTTATGTCTGTATGTATGTATGTCTGCTGTATGTATGTATGTATGTATGTCTGTATGTATGTATGTATGTATGTATGTATGTATGTATGTATGTATGTATGTATGTATGTGTGTGTATGTATGTATGTATGTATGTATGTATGTATGTATGTATGTCTGTATGTATGTATGTATGTATGTATGTATGTATGTATGTATGTATGTATGTATGTCCTGTATGTATGCATGTATGTATGTAAGTTTGTATGTATGTATGTATGTATGTATGTATGTATGTATGTATTAATGTATGTATGTATGTATGTATGTATGTATGTATGTATGTCTGTCTGTATGTATGTATGTATGTATGTATGTATCTGTATGTATGTATGTATGTATGTATGTATGTATGTTTGTATGTCTGTATGTATGTATGTATGTATGTCTGTATGTATGAATGTATGTATGTATGTATGTATGTATGTATGTATGTATGTATGTAAATATGTATGTATGTATGTATGTCTGGATGGATGCATGTATGTACGTGTGCATGCACAGATGTATGGATGTATGTATAAATATGTGTGAGGTAATTTGGCCATCCAAATCTAGACCTTAAGTTAGACGAACAGTGACAACCAGGTTATCTCCATTGCAAGACTCCTGGTTTCACACGTACTGTCTCGGGTACCCAATCCATCTACATCATTTCTTTGAATGATTTACGACTTTGTTGTTTATAGCTTGTCAGACCTTTAACACAAGCATGTTTTCAAATTGTTTAATAATCATTTTATAAAACGGTTATGTAGCCTCCCTAAGCCCAACCATCTGCCACTGCACAATAACAAAACGTCAATTAGGAAACACATGGTACGTATCGTCATCTATCACTTTAGGTCTGGGAACGTCTAACACTTACTGAGTTAATGATCATATGAATGCCTCTTAGGCTGCGTGAAAGCGATACATCATATGATTTTTGAAACGAGAGCTTCATAGGTTACAGGCAGCCTTCATAAAAATTTAGATTGGAAGTTGAATTGTTGCTTGATGACATGCTACGTGGAACCGTGGCTACACGAGACGATGGAGTAATTAGTGAGTAATCCCGCAGGATCTCATCACATCCATGGTTTCGACTGCTATAAAGACAAGAATGAAGGAGCAGCTTGTGCTATATTGAGCTCTAGGCGTCTACTGAAACGGGAAATCTGCCTAGCCGCCCACACGCTCCCTAATTAGAACCATCCATTCATGATGATGGTCAGCTGTAGAAGCTGACATGTTGACACGATCAATGGAAGCCTAAGAACACGCAGCGATTTCCGAGTAATCACTTGGGATTCTTCTAACCGTGCCAGCGCAAGATGCCGGCGTTGACGTGAACAAGTCAATTACTTAATCAAGCCCTCTCGACAAGACGAAGTGAGGCGCAATCTACGGCTCGAACACCCCACACAAGCTGTGGGCATACTGCTTCAAAAATTGGATTACAATGCGCAGACGGCATAATGCCTGCTGACTTCATTCATACTGTCTTTGATTTATATTGATTGGCGCACATAACTACCGTTACCGCCCAGTATTACCCACACCTAGTAGTGACAATGATAACATTTAATCTGCATGAACCAGCTATCTTTATCTATCTTTGCACTGAACGGGCCTTTGTTACCATATATCAAACGTGATGTGCATATGCAAGGGATAATATTATATACAATTTGAATCATATGAGTAGATTTCCCTAATGAATGCACCTAGTACATGAAAACATGCTGACAGCCGTAGCGTCAAATTATTGACCTATTGGCATGATATGTAACATGCAGTCATTGAGCAGTATCGATCTAATCAGAAAAAAATTTGGCATTTAACCGAACAACATCAACTGCGCAATGAAATCGACAAAGTTTCTCCTAGAATTCAGTCAATGTTCGGTTAATTGTTAAAGTGATGTCAGGGTATTTGAGCGGCGCCCAAAATCGCCTTTGCATTGATGACGTGTCTTTTGATACCCCTTCCAAAAATATACAACTGGATTTATGAGAGCCGTCGTAAGTATCTAATCAATAAACATGAGATACCTCCTGGGGCTTATCTTCAAGGCAGTTGTTTCCCTGCGTTCACATGCTATAAGATTTGCAGAGAACGCAAAAGTGTTGGCATGACAGCAATATTGTGTCACTTTTTGCAAAGAGCAATGCAACCAAATTCTGGACAACCACGTTCACCCGTACCTTCACTGACCAGTATGGACACAGCCCAAGGACACTATGCTTTGCCACCTGAGAGAGGAATGAATAATAAATGTATAGAAATGACCGATTGCAGCTGAGCAACGCCGGTATATGGTGCCAATAGATGAATGCAGAACACGCGAGTTCCGATAAATCAGAAGCCTTAAACTCGCCATCGATACTTCATGTGTCCTGTGCTTCTGCATTAATACGTGAATAAAACAAGTTGATGAAAAATCCGCTGGATGCGGGCAGGCTGCAAATGAGTACGATCATGGGGGCTGACGAATATGCCCGAACTGAATATCCGCATTTCTTTCAGTATTGATGCGAACATGTTGTAGAGCACACGAGCTACATTGGAAGAACGACTCCGGCAGCAAGTAATTTCAAGAAGCTGTTGAAATAATCCTCGGTGTCCATTAAATATCAACATCATCAACACATTAGCACATAGAGTATTCTGATTTATACCGTTTACACACTGCAGCATCAGCGTCTTTCGTCAAAACAAGCCCACCTGAGTCAATGCACGGCCTGACTTTCTGTAGTGCTTTCTTGCAGTACTATATTAATGGTATTCTATTATCAACCTCTTTATTGATTTGATGTTGTGTCACGCATGAAGTCGGGACATGGCAACAATCAAGGAGCAATCCATCCACATATCATCATGCATGATACATCCTGGCGACATGTTGAGGTTAATTTGGATGCCATGAAAGCGTTTACGACGATGTTATCGGAACAAGTTATACCCCTGGCATTGCTAGTTTTATCAGAATGTGGGCCTTACATTCGCTTACACGATGTTCACATAGCAGCACTGTTCCTGCCACGAACAAAATAGGAGGCTATACATTCAGTCTTACCCAAGCCAGCTGATTCCTACAAGTTCAGTTGATAAAATTGGCACCGTCCGATGTCGCCTTTTGTTTTGCAACATTTGTACATGTGTCTGCGTATCTGTGTCATTGTATGCTTTTGAATCAGCAGCTGCATATTGCTTGATGGTGGGGCTTGACAATGGTTCACTGGTTCTTGTATCCCCCGTCATACATGGCATGCTCATCTATGTTATATACTCACCTGGTAATGATTTAATAGGTCAAACCGTGTAGGTGCTTTTTCCCGTGTTTAAGTAGGCTATACCACAGAATCCACTCAGCCATGTCATCGTGTAGACAAAGCATTGCTGGCAAGAGAAATGAACCGATAATCCTGTGCAAGTATTGCGCATCATAGCGCTTTGTCGACGTTATGTGCTAAGCAATATATTAGAACTACGATGATTAGGAGAGTGCATACATTAGAATGTGATAGAATACATCGCTTATGAAGTGTGTAGCGAGGTATCATAGTAACATGTTACGTGGCGCTAACAACATAGTAAGGAGCGAGGGTATAATATACGAGTTGCACGACAAACCTAGACCAAGGCAATGGTGTTGTTGGCCGGCTTTGAGTGCCTGGAGGTCTATCATATGTTCATATATTAACATATTATGCTTTGTGGCTGCCTCGTGCGAGAAACTCTTTTGGATTGATGTTCATATAGTAATACATATTCTTTCGTACCACAGTATAAATATGTTTTCTCGTCGATTATGACAATCACGGTAAAATTTTATTGTGGCAATATCGCAATTGCTAAATCTATCGACAATACAAGTTATTTCCGGCAATCAAAAAGTTTCAAATAAAACGCTACCTTGATGCATGTGACCATAAAGTGCAATACTGATTGCATGTCGTATGCTGCCTAGAATTCGTCGAATGGGTAGCTAGTTTTGGTGTCCATACGTGGCTGTGTAACTGTTTTCAGCAAATAGCTCGGGACCGCTGTTTATATGAGCTGATAATGGTAGGAGACGACGAAAAAAGTATTACATTGTGTCCATCAAACTCCCAATACGCTTAGGTTCGCAGGACGTTAATCTGGGAAAGTATAAACATTGTCGATCTTGTCATTCCAGCACAATCGGATTAATATACAGGCTCTGTTGATAGAAGACAGCAATTACTATCTTTTTATTAAGATACAAAGGAGTAGTTACGAGCGCCAACAATATTCATCGCCCTGTAATGGAGAGTAATGCAGATAGATCGATTGAGTGGAGTCATGTAACGATTTTCAAAGGCAGGCAAGCTTTTATTTGTTTTTGCCATAAATGATTTCACATCATTAAACAAAAACACGGTCCGAATAGCATTAATCCATTTATAACATGAATAAAGGTCGCTATACCTGATTGTATTTAATGATAAATTGGGTATATGGCAAGTGGTGCAGCATTATTGGGTGAGTGATGTCGTCGCCAATAATTAGGTATTGATGTCACTAAGCATGATGGCAAAAGAAAAACTGCAAATGTTATGGTTTACTTGCTGCTCATCACACCGATTGCCATTCCGTCGTCAAGGCCATCAAGGTTAGCTCAAGCACATTTACACCTAATCCTCTAATATTGCGCCTCACGTGGGACGTTAACAGGTAGACTAGCATAGCAGGTATTCGACGGACAGCACGGGGGCTGATTACCATGAAATCGTTATTCTGACACTGACAAATATATCTCTGCATATATAAAAAAATATTTATATATGTATATATATAAATATATTCATATATTTATATATAAATATATGTATGCACATACATATATTTATATATATATATATATGAATATAATTATGTAGATATGAGCATATAGACATATATATATATGTATATATACTAATGGATATACATAAATATATAGTTATATATATGTATATATACGTATATGTATATATGTATATATTCATATATATATTTATATATATACATATATATATATATGTATATTATATATATATACATATATATAGATATAAATGTATAAATATAAAAGTATATATATACATATATATATATATATATATATATATATATATTTATACATATATATATATATATATATATATTTATATATATATATACATATGCACATGTATATATATATTTGTTGCGATACTTTGAATGAATAGTTCGAGTTCTACACACGGTTGACTCAACAGCCATAAATAGGGAGTAATTGCGGAAGAGCAGGACGATAATACATGCCTGTAGCTCTGAAGAACTTGGAGATGACGGCTTTTCAAAAGTGCTTCCCTCGAAAGTCGCGACGGAACTATGGATTCGCTACAACCACCTGGTCCATTGAATTACTCAAGCACTTATGTTCGTGAAGCTTGGCCTAGTTAGAAGCAAAGACGGTATATGTATGCCCTTGCATCCGGAGCTGCAGCAAAAGACGAGAAGATTCAATGTGCATTATTTCTACATGTAATTGGTGATAAAGTCATAGACACAAAAACACGTTTCTTATTCCTGAAGAGGACCAGGATAAAATACAGTTTATATTGCACACCAAGGATGAATGTTAACATAGAAAGGTGGAAATTTAACAGAGGAGAGATAATAGGACTCATTGGAGTTATTTGATCATTATGTCACTGATCTCAAGACTCTTGCATCTGTTTGTGTCCGAATTTGACGATTAACTGATAATGGACACAGCTGTCCTTTGGTGTTAAAAAACACTGCTACGTTTATGCCTCTTCAATGAAGAAAAGTTGACATAAGCCAAGACAATTGATATATGCCGTGCCGATGAATTGTCTAAGTGACACATTATATCTCCTGAGAAACTGCACGTAAGCAAAGTCCATCGTGATTGCAACAATTATCAAAGTGGTGGTGGAGCATGTAGAAAGACCTTAGCCAGAAACTCAGGTCGCGATGTCTTCCGTCAGCAGAACACCTCATGTAAACATTCTAGATATAAGAAGCACACAAAGTCGAGTTGCCCAGGTACCCGATTTACGTAAACTGTGTAAGAAAATGTTGTCAGAGGTAACAACCAACTCGATAACATTCCCGGTGAATGATGAAGTTTATCTAAGGACACACCATTTTAAAAATCCCTTATCACAGGCGATGGGGAAGAACTGGAAGAAAGATACCTAAGAACCGTAATGGCGTATGGATCTCGCCATGCGTGGATCCATTGTGATCTACAATCTGATTGTGGAGCAGACGTCACGATCATGACTGTGAACACTTAAAATCCCCTGAATTCCCCTATCGAAACTTTAACATGTTAGGGGACAGTTTGTTAGTAATGTAAGGAGAGGTAACAAATCAACCCACATACAACCAGACAGATCACCTACTGAGTCGCAGTGCAGGTGTTAGGTTATACCTTATTGGCTCGTCTTGACAATGTGAATGCATCAGACGTATTCTAATTGGATGTCTTTAAGGAGCGAGGCGAGTTCAAGACGAGATCATGGTGATGCTAAATGTTGCACCATATTTTTACAGCACTGCTATAAAGGTCCCTATTCTATGTTGGAGAAGTGAAGATAGAACTTAATAGAATTGAGGAGTTAGGAGTCATCAAAAAGGTAACCGAACCTGTATATAAACACACACACTTATAAATATTCACATATATATGCTATTTATAGATAGCTGCTCGGTGCTCGGAGGCTTGGCATCGGAAACCGTGTGTATACATATATATATATATATATATATATATATATATATATATATATATATATATATATATATATATATATATATATATATATATATATATATATATATATATATATATATATATATATATATATATATATATGCGTGTATGCGTGTTTGTGTATATATACCCGCTTTGATTGCACCGGGACATCCAGTGCACACTGTCGCTGAGACATAAAGACAGTATATACACGGACCAAGAATAGCTGGTAACGCGCACTATTATAAGATCACAAGCTGCTGCCGATTAGATGTTTTGACATGACCCCTAAACCAAGTCAATACACCGCGAAAGCGATGAATGCTGCCGCTGATTGATTACGTAAGGTTTGGCCTGTTTTGACATGACCCCTTAAAGCCAGCCAAGGTAAGCGATGAATGGCTCTGGTCGATTACGTAAGGTTTGGCCTACTTAGAAACGAACTGCACATAGCCTGCTGCTAAGCTGCTGCAGTAGAAAACATTCAAACTAAACGTCATTTTAACTGTTTTCTTTAACTGTGAATGCTTAAAATACTGTTACAGTCATTATCACGAGGCCAAGTTCTAATTACTGACAAAATTTCATGTCCGTAAATACAGCCGTTTCAGAGATATCAGCGAGGAGAGAAGTCGTAGCAAAAATCGCGATAGGTACTCTAAAATACATGTCATTATACAAAGTACAAAAGGTGAAAATATGTATTTTTTGCGTTATTCCATGCTACGATAATTGCTTGTTACAACCATATAATTCATATGTTCGTAACCGCAGTAGTTATGGAGGAGATAGTTACAGAAAATGGGGGGAAAATCGACGAAAAATCAATCCCATAAGCCTCCAACACTGCGCATGCTCGTCAAATTGGATCGGCAGTTGTGTCCCAACTTGATCTATCATTCCCCAAAATTTCATGTTGATATGTTTAACCGTTCCGGAGAAAAGCCCGAAAAATCTTGACTGGAGAAAAAAAAAAGACAATAAGCCAATGATAATGTTCGCTGATGCCAGTTGATATGGTCTAGGGGGCGTCTTGATGCAGAAACACGATGAAAACCTCTAACCTGCGGCTTACTGTTCCAGAATATTGACGAAAGCTGACAAGGGTTACGCACCCATTGAACAGGAATGACTGTCCAGTACCTGGGGCTGTGAGAAGTTCTCCCGAATGCAAGTCGGCCTGGAGAGTTTCCAACTGATGACCGACCACAAGCCGTTGGTGCCTGTGATCAATAACCATGATATGGATCAGACACCTGGTGTCAACGTTTCAAGTCTACAGCAGTACACAAGTTCACCACAACCATCTCTGCAATTATATATATTTTATCGCTTCTCTAGTTGACTTCGTAGTTCATCAAAACCGTAAAGGCATCGTCAGGTGATTCCACAGACTGTAACCCAGGTGCGTTTAGATGACCCTGGCCATACTTAACCTTTCTATACAATACATTTCATTGCGTGTGTTTCATTGGCACGCGAATATGTAATCGTTGAGCCACTGTATGGTGCTAGGTTGTCTGACGTTTCCCTGTTGATATTAATGGTACTCCATGCGCGTTAGGTCATCTCGAACAATAGTATGCAGCTAGGAGCTTGACATGTATATGTTGCGAACCGTTGTGACTTCAGCGTCGTCTGTTTCTCGAATAAACGAATTTGTCAAAACACAGCTTTGACCCCTAGCCCGCCTTTTTCAAAATAACTGCGGGAAGTATCAAACGTCTGAAGTCTGCAACAAACATCAACATATATATATGTGCGTGCTGTATGTCTGCGTTTGAGTAGAAAGACGCATATCACGTAGATTTAAAGAGCAAGTATCCGAGCAGCACAGGGGCACAGGCACCCAAATAACTTCATTCAACTAGCGCGTTCGCCAGTGTTCGGTTGGGCCTGACTGAACGAAATGACTTTTCTGCCTGTGCTTCTGTGCTGCTAGGATAATATAAATAGAACTATACGTACACATATTCATAAATACACACACCCACACACACACACACAAACATATATATATATACATGTATATACATATACATATATATATATATATATATATATATATATATATATATATATATATATATATATATATATGTGTTTATATATATATATATGTATATATATGTTTATATATATATTAATAAACATTATATATATATATATATTTTTATATATATATATATCACTACACACACACGCATATATATAGCTATATATATATAAATATATATATAAACATACATATGTATATATATGTATATATACATATATACATAACATTTGATATCGTTTCATATATATATATATATATATTCATATATATATATTCATATATATATTTATATATATATATGTGTATGTGCGTAATGATATATATATATGTATATATTTATGTATATATATATACGTGTACATATAAAATATTTATATATATCACATATATATATAGTATATGTATATATATATATATATATACATATAGACATATATATATATATATATATATTTATTATATATATATATGTATATATATATATATATATATATATATATATATATATATATATATATATATATATATATATATATACAGCAAAGTTGTATTTTTCGCGCTGTAGGTTCATAAGTTCTGGTACTTCATCTACCGATAATACCTGAATCAGACACGGATGTATTATTGGCTTGCTCAGTGCTGTTCGTATCACATAATTCATGTAGCAAATTGTAAAGGGTGGGAATAATTCTTCGTAAGTTCCATTTTTTGAGGCCTGGCTAAGCTAAACGCCGAAATGGCCCTGGCCACACCATGTCAGAATCAGATCAAGATGATTATGGATGTATTCCGTGTATCATACCCCACACCAACAGCACCGCTATACGTCAGACGATGCATCAGCAACCTATTCCAAATAATGGGGCAAAGAGAATCAGCCATCGACAGCCCTGATGATGTGCTTTCAGCGAGTTCCGTTCTAAATCATGCTTCAGTGTTGCAAGACCAAGTTTATCTACGTTACCTTAGCCCCTTTGCGATAGAGTTTACTGCAAATTCAATCAACAGACGACAGTTGTGGTAATCAGGCTAAGTGTCTACTTCCATCTCAATGATAGTCAGACCACGTGTTATGCGACAAATAACAAGTCTGTGACAGTCAGACCACGTGTTATGAGACTAATAACAAGTCAGTGACAGTCTTGTCACGTACACTGAGACTGCAGTACTTTCAATTGGAGAAAGCTGTGTTTGCCACCTGTAAGCCAATATTATCTCCTTGCTGTATATACTCAAACTCAGTGAAATAAATCCGACTTTATAACATAGCACTCGCAGCAGAATCTGCGCACTTTACTACTTAAACACAGATCACCTGTTGTCGTATACGATGTTTATACAAGCGACAGTAGCATTAACCGTGGGCTAATGGTATTCTTGACAGATTGAAGATTCCGGAATGCGCCCTTGAACGGAATGTTATATCATTGATGTGTCAGACGTTATGTATGTGGCAGCTTTCATATCATTTTCTGTTGCGATGGTGGGTGCCATATTCTCGCCATGGGTGGATTAGCCAGGGGTTGATAAAATGTATAAATGATTACCTCAACTTTGTGATGTCAAGCCCAATACACTACATAAAATCTCTTCATGAAATGGATTGTCTTACGCAAATGGAACGTAAATAACACACAAAATGTATCTTATTGTGTGCATCGCTGGCACTTATTTTAGATATGAGCATCATAAAATGTACAATAAGAACATAGCATCCTGGAGTGGGTTATACGATAGACGTTCGCCTGTATTACTTTACACAATGGATGTAATGGCTGTCTTGGCAATCATCTTATGAAAACTTACTTAGTTTCAACCCTTTTATCTTTTGAATAGCTGAATACTATTTCGTAAGCGTGTGGCAACAACCGGAGGAAATGTGCGCCAAAAACTTGCCTTTAGGAATGAGATTCGTCAAATGCTCATGCTCATTACCGAGGCCTTAATAAGAACCGTAAATCCAATAATAGTTGCATGCGTCGTGGCTTGCCCAGCGCCCATAAGGTAACCATTAGAAAAGACAAAAAGAGCTTATAGAGCTTTTCTATCTGGGACAAATGCATGATTATTCATCTACCCAATTAAGGTTATACTGTGCAGCAAAAGGTGGCTTAAGATCGATAGATATATAAGTATAATCCATCAAAACAGATTGCACTTACGCCTACATCCTGTATACTGTGACTTCATACAAAAATGCCTATTATATTTGCAAAGGATGCATTTGCAATTTGCCTAGTGAGAACGAGACAAAGATAGTCACACACTGTTCTCTTACTCTTTGCTGACTTTACGATTCGTGGATATATTATCTCATTTATTTAACAGTAGGAACATTGTGACCTGACGGAATACTATATAGCGAAAATTTAATTGTGCTTATGTGTAAAGGATATGATATGCTGTGTCACAGTGATGTATTGGAGGAGAGCATAGCTTGCTTTACGGTCAGCACTTGAACGGCATTACCTCTCACGTTTTTCGCATTGCCAAATATACGGGTGTTTTGAGGTAGCGTCAATCACACGAATAATCTATGCTATCAGGTAAATTTCATATTTTGTTTGTAACATTTATATTACTTTCGACCAGGTGGATGTGTATTGTGTCAGGACAAAAGACTATTGAACACTGCGAGGATCACTAAATTGCGAGCTCACTGAGATGGACAATTAAAGCTAGTCATTTGGCGGCACCATGCTAAGTAAAATGGATGACGCCTTTTTCGGTGGCAATCTGCTCCAACCGCAACGAACAAGAAATAGTGAAAAAAAGTAACATTGATCACGAATGGCCTGGGGAGCTTCATTACACAAGAATTACACTTAACTAATGGCTGTATTACAAACTCAAGTCAGGCTCCACGAAAAGCATAGCAGAAAGAGGTTAGTGGTGAAGGCTTTGCATCCTTAATTTTCCGATAATCATACAAATGACTACAGGCAACGTCTGCAGTGGGACTGAGGTAAGAACGTCAATCACGAAAAGCAATTACAACAATAAATACAGCGTCACAGCATGTAAACCACTACCGTTGTTCGCCTGACATGCTACATCACAGTTAGTCTATCTCGGTTCTTGGCAATACACCACAGCGCCTCGCTAAACATCCTTAGAAAGCTGCGCGAATGTTATTATCTAATATTAATCAGCAAATCATAAAACAAAATCATCGACTTTCCCACCTAGAGATCATCTGCATTCATATAAATTCTGGCTTCACGTTCTCAGCATCAATGAAGAATATGGCGAATGATATCATGAGGCGATGAACTAATGGCCATAGTAATATAGCGTTGAAATTATGTATGCAGACTCGAATTACTGAAGCATGTTGATAAATGGTCTACGCAGCTTAATCGTCGTGTCAGTCATGATCTCATGGCGACCAGTGTGTACACCGTCCCATTCAGAGCAGATTTTTTTTTGTGTTCTGCCCTTAATACCATATCCTCTAATTAAGGCACCACTGCAATGTTTTATATCTCTGCCATTGATGATAAAAGATTGAGGTGCGCTCGGTTTAAAGCAATATTTTCTATAAAGAGTGTGATGGATAATTACGTTACCGAGAACGGTAGTAATATGACCTGTATAGTAAGAGTGCCCATCACCATTGATATGTCTTAACATCATGACTAAAAACAAGTAAAGGTAATCTATACTGCGTCATTGCATAATTCCCCCCAGGATGTGACCTTTGTGGTTCTAGTCTGATGACAAGACCACAGATAGATTTCCAAACGAATGGGTCCTTCAGAATGTCAGAGAATACTATTTGGGGATGTTGAAGTCAACATTTCTAATCTTGTCGGCTTGCATTATGATAGCCAGGGTGTTATTCAACCATAGCCTTGGTGAAACCATGGTGCGTGTTCTGCTAACAGTAAGCAATAGATGACTATCATCAGATAGCTTATAACTATACACATTTACAAATAAGTTGTCAGAAAGGTCAAGTTCCGGTCTGCATGGCGAAGCATTAGATATCAAAAGCTGGAACGTGTGGACAGCAAAAAGTTAAATCAACCACACTCGCAGATGGTGTGTGTGCGTGTATGAGCGCGTTTGTGGGGGATGATACAACCACTAGCGAAAATGTTAACTTCGCACAGTAATATTGAGACTACTATATTCAGAATTTTCATTTTTATCGCTGACTTACTGAAGTTTGGGTTCCTCATGTCTGAACAGCTACAAATTAGTGTGTGATGAAGCAAAACAATACAAAAGTTATTTAGAATAACATTGTGTGGACCTGCGCATAGCTTAATGATCGCTGGAGCCTTTTGATCCGCAATTCGGACACAACTGAGTTTCACTGTGGAATGCCTACTTCGCATCTGTGACACCTTGAAGGGAACGATGAACCGTTGCCCTCATGCGCGACAATGGTTGCAGGCACATTCTATTCCGCAGTAATTAGCAACTATCCGCAATTGTTTGTTCTGCTTGCTCGCGCGGCATGTTATATGTGTTAGCATTTACCTGTAATTGTATGCAGTCTATTGATAAGATAAGCATAATAGGTAACAATGGACTATAAGCTCATTATCAAACTCGAGCAACGTGTTGCCGAGATGGAAATCGACGTAGCTTATATAATGGAGGAGGAGCAGGTTCGGGAATTTGAGAGGCAACACAGAATTTAGGACTTAAAGATCAAAGTCATTAGTTAGCAGACAGACTCAGGTGGGTGATTCCTGATTTAGTGGGTCGTGTGTGCTTTATATATCCCTGTGTCATATATCACTTTTCACACTTTCTGTCTAATCGGGTATTGGGTCGATTCATGAAATATGTGCTACGCTGATGCAATTCATATACTTCGTTTTATATGCATTTAGATATTGCTTATTTGCTATCAGCCGTTCATTTTCCCTAGTGTTTAGGATTTGGTACTAGTTTATATAACACAAGCTGACAATTATGGAAATGCTCTCCATGAGCTTGATAAAGCCACATGTTATGCACTTGTTAGCCTTTAAATCTTAAAATTATAAAAGATATAAAACTCAAGCCAATGATGTTTAAGGCCATTGAACTATTATAAGAGTCTTTGTAGTCCTCATATCCGCTCAGTGCATGAAATCGTTATTCTGACACTGACAAATATATCTCTGCATATATAAAAAAATATTTATATATGTATATATATAAATATATTCATATATTTATATATAAATATATGTATGCACATACATATATTTATATATATATATATATATGAATATAATTATGTAGATATGAGCATATAGACATATATATATATGTATATATACTAATGGATATACATAAATATATAGTTATATATATATGTATATATACGTATATGTATATATGTATATATTTATATATATATATATATATATATACATATATATATATGTATATTTATATATATATACATATATATATAGATATAAATGTATAAATATAAAAGTATATATATACATATATATATATATACGTATATATATATATTTATACATATATATATATATATATATATATATATATATATATATTTATATATATATATATACATATGCACATGTATATATATATTTGTTGCGATACTTTGAATGAATAGTTCGAGTTCTACACACGGTTGACTCAACAGCCATAAATAGGGAGTAATTGCGGAAGAGCAGGACGATAATACATGCCTGTAGCTCTGAAGAACTTGGAGATGACGGCTTTTCAAAAGTGCTTCCCTCGAAAGTCGCGACGGAACTATGGATTCGCTACAACCACCTGGTCCATTGAATTACTCAAGCACTTATGTTCGTGAAGCTTGGCCTAGTTAGAAGCAAAGACGGTATATGTATGCCCTTGCATCCGGAGCTGCAGCAAAAGACGAGAAGATTCAATGTGCATTATTTCTACATGTAATTGGTGATAAAGTCATAGACACAAAAACACGTTTCTTATTCCTGAAGAGGACCAGGATAAAATACAGTTTATATTGCACGCCAAGGATGAATGTTAACATAGAAAGGTGGAAATTTAACAGTGGAGATAAATAGGACTCATTGGAGTTATTTGATCATTATGTCACTGATCTCAAGACTCTTGCATCTGTTTGTATCCGAATTTGACGATTAACTGATAATGGACACAGCTGTCCTTTGGTGTTAAAAAACACTGCTATGTTTATGCCTCTTCAATGAAGAAAAGTTGACATAAGCCAAGACAATTGATATATGCCGTGCCGATGAATTGTCTAAGTGACACATTATATCTCCTGAGAAACTGCACGTAAGCAAAGTCCATCGTGATTGCAACAATTATCAAAGTGGTGGTGGAGCATGTAGAAAGACCTTAGCCAGAAACTCAGGTCGCGATGTCTTCCGTCAGCAGAACACCTCATGTAAACATTCTGGATATAAGAAGCACACAAAGTCGAGTTGCCCAGGTACCCGATTTACGTAAACTGTGTAAGAAAATGCTGTCAGAGGTAACAACCAACTCGATAACATTCCCGGTGAATGATGAAGTTTATCTAAGGACACACCATTTTTAAAAATCCCTTATCACAGGCGATGGGGAAGAACTGGAAGAAAGATACCTAAGAACTGTAATGGCGTATGGATCTCGCCATGCGTGGATCCATTGTGATCTACAATCTGATTGTGGGGCAGACGTCACGATCATGACTGTGAACACTTAAAATCCCCTGAATTCCCCTATCGAAACTTTAACATGTTAGGGGACAGTTTGTTAGTAATGTAAGGAGAGGTAACAAATCAACCCACATACAACCAGACAGATCACCTACGGAGTCGCAGTGCAGGTGTTAGGTTATACCTTATTGGCTCGTCTTGACAATGTGAATGCATCAGACGTATTCTAATTGGATGTCTTTAAGGAGCGAGGCGAGTTCAAGACGAGATCATGGTGATGCTAAATGTTGCACCATATCATTACAGCACTGCTATAAAGGTCCCTATTCTATGTTGGAGAAGTGAAGAAAGAACTTAATAGAATTGAGGAGTTAGGAGTCATCAAAAAGGTAACCGAACCTGTATATAAACACACACACTTATAAATATTCACATATATATGCTATTTATAGATAGCTGCTCGGTGCTCGGAGGCTTGGCATCGGAAACCGTGTGTATACATATATATATATATATATAGATATATATATATATATTATAGATATATATAGAGAGATAGAGATATATATAGAGATATATATATATATATATATATAGACTATATATAGGATATATATATAGATATATATATATATATATATATATACATATATATATATATATATATATATATATATATATCTCTCTATATATATATATATATATATATATATATATATATATATATATATATATATATATATATATATATGCGTGTATGCGTGTTTGTGTATATATACCCGCTTTGATTGCACCGGGACATCCAGTGCACACTGTCGCTGAGACATAAAGACAGTATATACACGGACCAAGAATAGCTGGTAACGCGCACTATTATAAGATCACAAGCTGCTGCCGATTAGATGTTTTGACATGACCCCTAAACCAAGTCAATACACCGCGAAAGCGATGAATGCTGCCGCTGATTGATTACGTAAGGTTTGGCCTGTTTTGACATGACCCCTTAAAGCCAGCCAAGGTAAGCGATGAATGGCTCTGGTCGATTACGTAAGGTTTGGCCTACTTAGACACGAACTGCACATAGCCTGCTGCTAAGCTGCTGCAGTAGAAAACATTCAAACTAAACGTCATTTTAACTGTTTTCTTTTACTGTGAATGCTTAAAATACTGTTACAGTCATTATCACGAGGCCAAGTTCTAATTACTGACAAAATTTCATGTCCGTAAATACAGCCGTTTCAGAGATATCAGCGAGGAGAGAAGTCGTAGCAAAAATCGAGATAGGTACTCTAAAATACATGTCATTATACAAAGTACAAAAGGTGAAAATATGTATTTTTTGCGTTATTCCATGCTACGATAATTGCTTGTTACAACCATATAATTCATATGTTCGTTACCGCAGTAGTTATGGAGGAGATAGTTATAGAAAATGGGGGAAAAATCGACGAAAAATCAATCCCATAGCCCTCCAACACTGCGCATGCGCGTCAAATTGGATCGGCAGTTGTGTCCCAACTTGATCTATCATTCCCCAAATTTCATTGATATGTTTAACCGTTCCGGAGAAAAGCCCGAAAAATCTTGACTGGAGAAAAAAAAAAGACAATAAGCCAATGATAATGTTCGCTGATGCCAGTTGATATGGTCTAGGGGGGGCGTCTTGATGCAGAAACACGATGATATAACCTCTAACCTGCGGCTTACTGTTCCAGAATATTGACGAAAGCTGACAAGGGTTACGCACCCATTGAACAGGAATGACTGTCCAGTACCTGGGGCTGTGAGAAGTTCTCCCGAATGCAAGTCGGCCTGGAGAGTTCCCAACTGATGACCGACCACAAGCCGTTGGTGCCTGTGATCAATAACCATGATATGGATCAGACACCTGGTGTCAACGTTTCAAGTCTACAGCAGTACACAAGTTCACCACAACCATCTCTGCAATTATATATATTTTATCGCTTCTCTAGTTGACTTCGTAGTTCATCAAAACCGTAAAGGCATCGTCAGGTGATTCCACAGACTGTAACCCAGGTGCGTTTAGATGACCCTGGCCATACTTAACCTTTCTATACAATACATTTCATTGCGTGTGTTTCATTGGCACGCGAATATGTAATCGTTGAGCCACTGTCTGGTGCTAGGTTGTCTGACGTTTCCCTGTTGATATTAATGGTACTCCATGCGCGTTAGGTCATCTCGAACAATAGTATGCAGCTAGGAGCTTGACATGTATATGTTGCGAACCGTTGTAACTTCAGCGTCGTCTATTTCTCGAATAAACGAATTGTTCAAAACACAGCTTTGACCCCTAGCCCGCCTTTTTCAAAATAACTGCGTGAAGTATCAAACGTCTGAAGTCTGCAACAAGCATCAACATATATATATGTGCGTGCTGTATATCTGCGTTATGTATATTAATATATATATATATATATATATTTATTTATATATATATATATATATCATCACTACACACACACGCATATATATAGATATATATATATATAAAAATATATATATATATAAACATACATATGTATATATATGTATATATATACATATATACATAACATTTTATATCGTTTCATATATATATATATTCATATATATATATATTCATATATATATTCATATATAGATATATGTTTGTGTGTAATGATATATATATGTATATATTTATGTATATATATATGTGTACATATAAATATTTATATATATATACATTTGATATATATATATATATAGTATATGTATATATATACATATATATTTACATATGTATATATATATAAATTTTATATATATATATATATGTATATATATTTATATATATATATATATCTATATATATATATATATATATATATATATATATATATATATATATATATATTTACACAGCAATTTTTAAAAGGATGGTGCTTTTGATTATTCATTACGAACCAGATCAAAGTAGTATTTTAGCGCTGTGGGTTCATTAGTTCTGGTACTTCATCTACCGATAATACCTGAATCAGACACGGATGTATTATTGGCTTGCTCAGTGCTGTTCGTATCACATAATTCATGTAGCAAATTGTACAGGGTGGGAATAATTCTTCGTAAGTTCCATTTCTTGAGGCCTGGCTAAACTAAACGCCGAAATGGGCATGGCCAGACCATGTCAGAATAAGATCAAGATGATTATGGATGTATCCCGTGTATCATACCCCACACCAACAGCACCGCTATACGTCAGACGATGCATCAGCAACCGATTCCAAATAATGGGGGCAAAGAGAATCAGCCATCGACAGCCCTGATGATGTGCTTTCAACGAGTTCCGTTCTAAATCATGCTTCAGTGTTGCAAGACCAAGTTTATCTACGTTACCTTAGCCCCTTTGCGATAGAGTTTACTGCAAATTCATTCAACAGACGACAGTTGTGGTAATCAGGCTAAGTGTCTACTTCCATCTCAATGATAGTCAGACCACGTGTTATGCGACAAATAACAAGTCTGTGACAGTCAGACCACGTGTTATGAGACTAATAACAAGTCAGTGACAGTCAAGTCACGTACACTGAGACTGCAATACTTTCAATGGGAGAAAGCTGTGTTTGCCACCTGTAAGCCAATATTATCCCCTTGCTGTATATACTCAAACGCAGTGAAACAAATCAGACATTATAACATAACACTCGCAGCCGAATCTGCGCACTTTATTATTTAACACAAATCACCTATTGTCGTACACGTTGTTGATACAAGCGACAGTAGCATTAATCGTGGGCTAATGGTATTCTTGACAGATTGAAGATTCCGAATGCGTCCTTGAACGGAATGTTATATCATTGATGTGTCAGACGTTATGTGTGGCAGCTTTCATATCATTTTCTGTTGCGATGGTGGGTGCCATATTCTCGCCATGGGTGGATAAGCCAGGGGTTGATAATATGTATAAATGATCACCTCAACTTTGTGATGTCAAGCCCAATACACTACATAAAAATCTCTTCATAAAATGGATTGTCTTATGCAAATGGCACGTAAATAACACACAAAATGTATCTTATTGTGTGCATCGCTGGCACTTATTTTAAATATGAGCATCATAAAATGTACATTAAGAACATAGCATCCTGGAGTGGGTTATACGATAGAAGTTCGCTTGTATTGCTTTACACAAATGGATGTAATAGCTGTCTTGGCAATCATCTTATGAAAACATGGAGGTCGTTACTTAGTTTCAACCCTTTTATCTTTTGAATAGCTGAATACTATTTCGCAAACGTGTGGCAGCAACCGGAGGAAATGTGCGCCAAAAACTTGCCTTTAGGAATGAGATTCGTCAAAAGCTCATGCTCATTACCGAGGCCTTAATAAGAACCGTAAATCGAATAATAGCTGCATGCGTCGTGGCTCGCCCAGCGCCCATAAGGTAACCATTAGAAAAGACAAAAAGAGCTTATAGAGCTTTTCTATCTGGGACAAATTTGTTATTCATCTACCCTATTAAGGTTATACTGTGCAGCAAAAGGTGGCTTAAGATCGATTGATATATAAGTATAATCCATCAAAACAGATTGCACTTACGCTCACATCCGGTATACTGTGACTTCATACAGAAATGCCTATTATATTTGCAAAGGATGCACTTGCAATTTGCCTAGTGAGAATGAGACAAAGATAGTCATACACTGTTCTCTTACTCTTTGCTGACTTCTTGATTCGTGGATATATTATCACATATATTTAACAGTAGGAACATTGTGACCTGACGGAATACTATATAGGGAAAATTTAATTGTGCTTATGTGTAAAGGAAATGATTTGCTATGTCACAGTGATGTATTGGAGGAGAGGATAGCTTGCTTTACGGTCAGCACTTGAACGTATTACCTCTCAAGTTTTTCGCATTGCCAAATATACGGGTGTTTTGAGGTAGCGTCAATCACACGGATAATCTATGCGATCAGGTAAATTTCATATTTTGTTTGTAACATTTATATTACTTTCGACCAGGTGGATGTGTATTGTGTCAGGACAAAAGGCTATTGAACACTGCGAGGATCACTAAATTGCCAGCTCACTGAGATGGACAATTAAAGCTAGTCATTTGTCTTGACAATCCAGCTGTTACGACCACTTTGCATGGCACCAACAACATGGCCGCCCCATGCTAAGTAAAATGGATGACGCCTTTTTCGGTGGCAATCTGCTCCAACCGCAACAAACAAGAAATAGTGAAAAAAAGTAACATTGATCACGAATGGCCTGGGGAGCTTCATTCGTTCTCTCTCGTTATTTACCAAGCAAAGTATGTATAAATTGCAGATCTATTGATTTGATATTAACAATGATATGTAATTATTATATTCTGCTTCGTGGTGTGCTATATAACAAAAGAATTACACTGAACTAATGGCTGTATTACAAACTCAATTCAGGCTCCACGAAAAGCATAGCAGAAAGAGGTGAGTGGTGAAGGGTTTACATCCTTAATTTGCCGATAATCATACAAATGACTACAGGCAACGTCTGCGGTGGGACTGAGGTAAGAACGTCAATCACGAAAAGCAATTACAACAATAAATACAGCGTCACAGCATGTAAACCATTACCGTTGTTCGCCTGACATGCTACATCACAGTTAGTCTATCTCGGTTCTTGGCAATACACCACAGCGCCTCGCTAAACATCCTTAGAAAGCTGCGCGAATGATTTTATCTAATATTAATCAGCAAATCATAAAAAAAATCATCGACTTTCCCACCTAGAGATCATCTGCATTCATATAAATTCTGGCTTCACGTTCTCAGCATCAATGCAGCATATGGCGAATGATATCATGAGGCGATGAACTAATGGCCATAGTAATATAGCGTTGAAATTATGTATGCAGACTCGAATTACTGAAGCATGTTGATAAATGGTCTACGCAGCTTAATCGTCGTGTCAGTCATGATCTCATGGCGACCAGTGTGTACACCGTCCCAGTCAGGGCAGATTTTTTTTGTGTTCTGCCCTTAATACCATATCCTCTAATTAAGGCACCACTGCAATGTTTTATATCTCTGCCATTGATGATAAAAGATTGAGTTGCGCTCGGTTTAAAGCAATATTTTCTATAAAGAGTGTGATGGATAATTAGTTACCGAGAACGGTAGTAATATGACCTGTATAGTAAGAGTGCCCATCACCATTGATATGTCTTAACATCATGACTAAAAACAAGTAAAGGTAATCTATACTGCGTCATTGCATAATTCCCCCCAGGATGTGACCTTTGTGGTTCTAGCCTGATGACAAGACCACAGATAGATTTCCAAACGAATGGGTCCTTCAGAATTTCAGAGAATACTATTTGGGGATGTTGAAGTCAACATTTCTAATCTTGTCGGCTTGCATTATGATAGCCAGGGTGTTATTCAACCATAGCCTTGGTGAAACCATGATGCGTGTTCTGCTAACAGTAAGCAATAGATGACTATCATCAGATAGCTTATTACTATACACATTTACAAATAAGTTGTCAGAAACGTCAAGTTCCGGTCTGCATGGCGAAGCATTAGATATCAAAAGCTGGAACGTGTGGACAGCAAAGAAGTTTAATCAACCACTAGCGAAAATGTTAACGTCGCACAGTAATATTGAGACTACTATATTCAGTATTTTCATTTTATCGCTGACTTAGTGAAGTTTGGGTTCCTCATGTCTGAACAGCTACAGATTAGTGTGTGATGAAGCAAAACAATACAAAAGTTATTTAGAATAGCATTGTGTGGACCTGCGCATAGCTTAATGATCGCTGGAACCTTTTGATCCGCAATGTGGAATGCCTACTTCGCATCTGTGACACCGGGAGGGAACGATGAACCGTTGCGCCTCATGCGCGACAATGGTTGTAGGCACATTCTATTCCGCAGTAATTAGCAACTATCTGCAATTGTTTGTTCTGCTTGCTCGCGCGGCATGTTATATGTGTAAGCATTTACCTGTAATTGTGTGCAGTCTATTGATAAGATAAGCATAATAGGTAACAATGGACAATAAGCTCATTATCAAACTCGAGCAACGTGTTGCCGAGATGGAAATCGACGTAGCTTATATAATAGAGGAGGAGCAGGTTCGGGAATTTGAGAGGCAACACAGAATTTAGGACTTAAAGATCATAGTCATAAGTTAGCAGACAGACTCAGGTGGGTGATTCCTGATTTAGTGGGTCGTGTGTGCTTTATATACCCCTGTGTCATATATCACTTTTCACACTTTCTGTCTAATCGGATATTGTGTCGATTCATGACATATGTGCTACGCTGAGGAAATTTATATACTTCGTTTTATATGCATTTATGGATGACGCTTTTTATGCTTTTTTTGCTATCAGCCGTTCATATTCCCTAATATTTAGGATTTGGTACTTGTTTATATAACACAAGCCAACAAGTATGGAAATGCTCGCCA
The DNA here is from genome assembly GCA_034190875.2 of Urechis unicinctus. Classification (NCBI taxonomy): domain Eukaryota; kingdom Metazoa; phylum Annelida; class Polychaeta; order Xenopneusta; family Urechidae; genus Urechis; species Urechis unicinctus. Next base: position 33,652,764 of record CM067346.1, read on the forward strand.
TGAGCTGATAAAGCCACATGTTATGCACTTGTTAGCCTTTAAATCTTAAAATTATAAAAGATATAAAAATCAAGCCAATGATGTTTAAGGCCATTGAACTATTATAAGAGTCTTTGTAGTCCTCATATCCGCTCAGATATTGTGCTTAGCTTGCATAATTGTCGGAGACGTATACGATTGCATTGTGTCTCGTTCTGACATAACCCTGACAGCGCTTAGCAACATTCTAGCTTCGAAAAAATCAAAGAGTCTTCAATATAATTGTCATTGTCATATGATTCATCCAAAATTAGGGTTTTCTATATGTTATGAATGCACATATTATCGTGTCTAGATTGACGGAAATAAAATAATAGAAACAAACCTTTATTTTATGCTGGGCCCGGATCGCTCTCTTCCTCTTCGTTATATGGTCGATGACATTGAAACTTGATGTTGCTAGCAAATGACATCCTCTGAAATTGACCTGTGAGCACACTGCAATTTAACTGACAGTGACATTGAGTTGGCAATGTTGAGAAAAGGTCAAAACCTGTTGCAGGTTTACGAGGTGAAGAAGCATTACAGAGTAAACGAGACTGGTTACAGTGAAGATCATTTGCCACGCACGTTAATTAGCAACAGACAATTGATTTCTACGCCCATTACCCCTTACATCGTGTTAGAGGGAAATAAGTTTCACGATCCGTGGGGAAAGGTATTGTTGTGTGTTAGAGTATAGGTCTTGAACATTGCACACCAGCATGCTACGATAATTTACACAAAATGAAGGAGGCTAGTTAAACTGAATAAGACGTTTATCTTAATGACCAAACATCAACACGTTCACTGCATAAGATACAATAAGCCGACAGGTAAGGTAATAATCCGCGTGACTGACAAAACATATCCAGGGCTTCTTTGGCGATTGGTGCACGTGCGTCTTTGCCCGCAATGGATTTTAATAATAAATGGGAGAAATCCGTCTTCACTGACAATAAACAGCAAATGTCAAGTCAATGGATTATGCATAACGACAGTGAGGACAGTGTCAGGTGCTGCAATGTCGCATTGATTCACCAGAACTTGTCGTGCCGATTGGGGCAGACTGTGTTCACTCATACCTTGCAGTTATGAAACAGTGTTTTGATCAGCTACTCTATTTATAGGAATGGTAATGTCAGTTGTCAGAAACTGTATACAATAGATATTTCCATTTTTCGAGGCGCACTGAAGTACCAATGTGCATGCATTCTCAGGGAACGTGCCACATAATGCACTTCTCGATAGTATTTTATCGTGACACAATGGACACATCAAGTGGCCAAAAAACGATTGACTCAATTAAATATATATCTGACCTTCACAGCATTGCCTAGATTTTATTTAAGTAGATGTTGTGCTATTGATATCTAATCAATTTGAAGACTACAATTAAGAGTATGCATAAATAATTATCGCCCATACACCAAGTCACCGCATGGGGTGGGCTGCGTAGATGGTGAGGTAGGTGACGTCGCTCCTCTTGAGAATGGCAATGATCTGTGGATTGGAACGTCGATTTATTTTTTTTATGATTTGCTAATATCGAATCGAAAACAATTCTAGCATTTCTTTAGCTATCTGCCGGCGTTTGGTGGTTTGTTGCGATTTACTGTCTAGAACCTAAATAACTATGGTGTATCAACTCACACAAATGACGGTAATGGTTTGTATACTGTGAGGCTGCAACTATCGTTGTACTTAGACCAGCCATGAGATGCCTCAAATGATTAACGGGTATTTATTCAGCATCAGCACCATTTTTTTTTCAGCAACCATTTCCCTCAGTAGCTGCTACGCGCTTGCGAAATAGTATCAGGCCGTTCAGCATAACAGTTATGAATCAAAATAATGACCTCCACGTTTTCATCAGGTAACTGCCTAGACAGCTTGAATACCCATTTGTGTCAGCAATACATGTCTTAATGCCTATACAGTGGCAACGATACACTCGATAAGATACTATTGTCTGCATTATTTACATACCATTAGCATTAGATAATCCATTTCGAGAATTGATGCAGTCTAGAAGATTGGGGCACTGTCATTACAACACATAACCTGATTATGGCATACCGTATATCCAATGAGTAGTGGCATTGAAGTATAGGTAGAAGCTATCGTTGATTCATAAAACAAGTAACTGCATATTATATACGGCAGACTTTTCCACGTATTGTATTGCAGGTCTACAAAACGAAGATGTTGCACCAATTATTGCAACAGAAACTGATATGATATCACATTTTGTTCAAGCACGCATCCCAAATCGTCCGCCAGTAATACATAGCAGAGTCCATGGTTAATGCCCGGTCTCTCTGATCAACAACAGAAGCTGCGAGTGTTATGGTATTCAATCGCAAAATATTGCATACGTTAACACTGCATGGCTGCTTGAGGTGAATTGTAATGCTACACGCAACTAACGGGATATTGAAATGATTCCAAAGAGTATAAAGAGGCTTGGATGGACAGTGAACTTTGCCACGAGTAAACAGAAACCATTGTGTAGAGTAAACGCAGCCCGTCGTGTAAACAAAAGGACATGTGACTGTTGATCCGTCTCGGGAATCGGCGTATTGCGGCCCGAACTCATTGTCGGATATCGACGTCAACGCCCGTTATACTATCTATAAAATCAGTGCCGTAGTTCAATGAATACATCTTCTTGTAAACGCCAAATACAATGAAGGTAAATATTTTGCTAACTTCTCTTGAAGTAAATGAATCTCGCAGCCATTGTCAAGCAAATATCTGTATATTGAGTGCGCTGCGGGTATCATCATTTTACAACAACAGTCACTCTCCTCGTTAAGCATGACCTTCACCTTCAACGACCGTCCGTCGTTCTGATCGCTATTTAACAACCTTATTGCACATGGATTCCATCTCGAGCTGTAAAGCTGACGGTCGGTAACTCTATATAATGTATGTGAAATGACCCGCACTGCTACTAAGCTGTGTCCTTGAGTATATCAAATAAAGGGAAGCAGGGTTAATATTGACATTACTTTAGTTGTATTGTACAAAGTGCAGTTGTAATGTCCATAGTTCGACAGCAATAGACCTTATATAACTCTCGTAGCGCCTGGTCTGACTGCCTATGATTTGGAAGTATTGCCGTAATTGCCTATTGATTACAAACGCAAAATAGGCCATCATCACTATACAACATATGTGAGTACAAGGTACAGAGAACCGAGGCAAAGCAGATGAAAATAACACCTATCACATTTGCCCTTGCAACCCTCATGTGAGATTTATAACGGAACACGCTGAAAGTATAATATTAGATTCTGTCTGTCCCATTAATTGTAATCAAATATCTGCATATATTATCAGAAACACATATGTATAAACGGCAGCTCACATGTATAATCGTAACCTCACATGTCTAATGAGAAGCACACATGTCTAATATGAAGCACACATGTCTGGAAAAGAAGCACACATGTCTAATATGAAGCACACATGTGCAATAAAAAGCTCACTTGTCTAATTAGAAGCACACATGTATAATCAGAAGCACACGTGTCTAATAAGAAGCACACATGTCTAATATAGAAGCACACGTGATCAATGTTAAATACAATCCGAGGCACATATGTAAGCACACATTATAATAAGCACATTGGTCTTATGATAAGCACACATCTAATCACATCTCACATGTACAATGAGAAGCACACATGTCTAATTCAGAAGCACACATGTTTAATGAGAAGCCTACATTTCTAATGAGAAGCACACATGTCTAATGAGAAGCACACATGTCTGATGGGAAGCACACATGTCTAATGAGGGGCACACATGTCTAATGAGAAGCACACATTTATTATCAGAAGCTCACATGTATAATCAGAAATCTCCGACTTACCTGTTGTGTTACGTCTAGACGCAGGAAATAAGTCCTTGTCAAACCTCGCCGTGGGTTCTCCCGTGGTCATAAGAGCTGACCTACATGCGAATATACTGATCCAACCAAACGCGGTCCTATAGCAAACACGTTTTGGAGAGTGTTGTGAGCGGTCTTCACGTGTACAGCCTTACTGATACGTTTTAGGCCACTATTTGATAATTCTATGAGATATGAGCAAAACCCGCCCACACACGCCCCTTCGTTACTGTAAACAAATTGAAATGCTGCGCAGCGCCCGCAACAACTAAAGGCCACGGCGAGCCTTTAAGGCTTACATCATTAACCTTATAGAAGATGGCTATAATCAATTTATGTTATCAGATAACTTAATTACTAAACAATACATTGCCTCGAGGCACACATTTTACCATAAGGTGGGACATTTAACTGCAGCTGTGCTTGTCCGCTGACACAGGACAGTGTCACACGAGCAGATCAAATAATTGAAGCGCTGTTAACTACTGGAGGATTGTTCACTTGAACAATACCTGTTAACACACAACAAACCCTTCAGCCATTTAAAGTTGGATGCTGTCTCATGAAGGTGATGGCGATATACGACCACATGAGTCGTAGCATTAATGCCAGTAGTGTGGATCATAAGCTGTCCAGGAAAACTGCTGTGTTTTAGTACCTATAAAAGCTTCATGGCAATGCATGATGATACCGGCTGTGACAGCGACTTATCCTGGAGCTATTTTTTTACAAGCTCATGCGCATAACTTTGACAAATCACGGATATGTGACGACCTTTTCTTCATTTCCGTTGAAATGTATTTTGCAGTGATTTATCTGAAATCAATGATCTCCCTCTATATCAATTTGAAATGGACAAATACGTGCTTTTCATGTTTGATTCATCAGATGTTTAGTTATACGTTGGATTCAGTAGAAGATCAACATCAATCATGTCAAGATAAGAGACGTCATGATATTTAGCAGCTGGTATATTCCACTCTATTTCAATGAATCCCCTACCAGGTATAACTTGTCCCATTAAACTAAAAACAATCCCGAATTTGACCCAAAGAATGAACATTTATTGAACATGGACGTAAAAGCAAGGCAGACTTTAAATTAAACGCCAAATTGGACCAGTATAGTTAAAAGCTTAGGTTTATGGAGCAAACAAGACCAGAGATCTGTGTGAAGTCTCCATTTAAAGGCATATACCATTGCTTGATAGATTCATGGTGTCCTTACACGATGTCTTTTATTTTTCCGAATCCATAGCGCAACACGTACCTAGGAGAAGAACGATCAGTTAATGTTTATGACATAATGTGTTGCGAAGTCATTGAAAGACATCTTGTTCTTTTCAGTTTAAATTCACCTGGATTGAACCCCATTTCCGCCTCTCTCGAGTATTCCATTGCCCACGTACACAGAATTGGAATAGTCCATCGAACCCAACCTGAACATCGCGAATGTGGTCGAGGATAGATCGACACTTTTTGATCAAAAGCTGTTCATTTCAAGGCGGGAGTTGACACCACACTTATATATGAAAATTCGTTACAACAGGAATGGGAGTTTGGGTACTCACTACACAGCATGTATTATATCTGTCTTTTTGCGTTAGCGCAATATGTTGCAATAATTATGTTCTGGGGGCGGTGGTGAGAAAGTCTTGAAAGACTACACCAGCTTTTTTCACTCAAAACATGCATATCCATATGTTATTTAATTGTGCTTTCTTACATTTTTCATTTGAGTAGTCACTATTTCGGCTCGGAATAGTTTGGTAGTCTTAATGACGCAATGGATTGCTATGAGCCAGATCAAAGCGAGATCAGTATGCAGATAATTGTCTTGAATAATATATATTGAATGTGCGTCTAACTTATCCTTTCAACGTATGATTTGAATAGAAGACGTGATCTAATGACTGTAGATGGATGGGATTGTGTCACTGCAGGCTCAAAGGGTCCACTTCTTCAGTAACCAATTATTCTTAAATGAGGCACTGAGTTTGTATTGTACCTATCGGGTTACCACATAACGCTGGTATGTACTCGGTGCTGTGTCAAACATGGAAAGATGCAACATCGCTTCAGGCAAGGCCACGTACGCCATGGCGTTGACAGATAAGGATAAATATGGATAGAACCCGTATATATTACCCCACAATCGCTCCCTTCTCCATTGATAAACATCAGACGATCACATCAGTAAATACTGTTATCAGGAAACTAAATATTGACCGAAGAGATGCAGCAAGCGGACTGTGCGGATATACATATCATAAATCATACATATATGTTGGACATGATTAGAAATGGTGACTATGGTTCGCTTATAAATCAATAGGAGACAGATGTGGTAATCCGAGCACGAGACTACGCCCAATAGCAGTCAGACTACGCGTAATGAGGCCAATATCGAGCAAGTGGCAGTCAAGCCATGTATTATTAGACAAAAATATTCAAATTGGAGTAAGGTTGAGTTTTTGTTCCCTTTTAACTATTCCGAGGAACAGCTCAGTTCTAGATTGGTCAACATCACACACACCATTGATGCACCGATCGTTTACATCGAGCGTAGATGTAAAACGCGAATAGATGTACAGCAAACAATATAGCAGTATTTGACAATTTTTGCGGCATGGATACGCATACAGTCTAATTATAAACTTAAGTCGATATACAAATATCGATATATATATATATATATATATATATATATATATATATATATATATATATATATATATATATATATATATATATATGTATACATACATCTATATATATATATATATATATATATATATATATATATATATATATATATATATGTATATACATATATGTATATATATATGTATATATATATATATATAATAATCAATCGTTCACTATGTATATGTATATATATATATATATATATAAACATATATATATAAATACATAGTGAACGTATTGATTATACATATAATTATATACATATATATATACATATATATATATATATATATACATATATATATATACATATATATATATTTATTATAATATATATATATATATATATATATACATATATATATATATGTATATATATATATATATATATATATATATATATATATATATATATATATATATATATATATATATATCTATTTGAATAATCAATACGTTCACTATGGGACAGTTAGGTACCTGTGTTGGCGTGCGTACGGGGCCAAAAATCTTCACAAAATCATATGGGTTTCATTTGGGCCAGCACGTTACACCGGGCAGGCCCGCACAGACTCGATTGGTTTTTGGCTCGTACGGGACCTGTTGACAGCCCTTAGACAGCTCGAAGAAAGACAATAACTTTGGCATTAGTCAACTGCTAACAGTTGAGGAATGAATATTCAACTTTACGGCAGTTGATATCAAGTCATTGAATTGACCTAGGTCCAACAGATGCGGATACTGTCTTAACGAGGGTTAGCTCCGATCGAACGGTAATATAAATATATACCGTTCTGATACAACATTTTACGCGCGTCGTCGAAAACGCGTTTGGGTTGAAGTGCTACTTTGCGCATCTAGAACTCGGATAGGGTTGTGCCGCGGGACCTCGAAAACCCGTGCCTGTTGTACAAATTGAGAATGGCAAAAAGTATACCCCGTCGTACAAGATATTATGCGAATGTATAACCCGTCGTACAAAACGAGAGACCGAAAAAACATACCCGGTCGCGCGGCACATGTATACTACCTCTATACAATTAAGTGCCCCCCCCCCCCGGCTTGGCATTAGTCGTCGATGAGGCACGTCATTCTAAGCATGCGCAATGCACGTGGTCTTGAACTTGAAAACAAACATGTTGCTGTATTTCGGACTTTTAACCGCTTCTCAAATTGATCGAAATATAAATAATTACAATGGATGAATTCCCCCGCCAAAAAGGGATAAAATTGTCCGTAGCACTTCCATGAATGATTACTGCTGATTATTTCGCAAAGTTGACTGTTACTGGTAAGTAACAGCAGCGCACATCGGCAAGTGCTACAATGTGGAGTAGGAAGCGCCGCTTGACAATTACTGCCAACCTGTCGAGCAGTTGTAGTTGATGCTCGATGGTCCAAATGCTTTCAGTTTCTAAGCAAAGGACGTTGGCCGGCGTTATTTCCAGACCATATGCTGGTATAAATGTCATGCGACATCTCAACCCGAAATGTCTGTTAGGGAAGAATCGATTCGTTTAAAGCATATTGCATGTCATTTCTTACATATATGATAACTAATCACAGGATGTTACAGCATGAATTACAAATATCTAGTATAGCTAAGCCGTATTTAGAATAGCAAGGCATTATTTAGTATAGCTAAGAATTATTCGTAACAATCTTCTTAGAATTAGATTTTTAAGTAGTCATATGCCTGCATTGATTTTAAATACAACGTAAATGTAGACAACAGGCATTATGCAGTCCACGCATTGCAATCAAATTTTGAATCAGTATGCCAACAGATTGTGTGGGGTGCTCGGGGAGTAGATGGTGCCTCATTTCGTCTTGTCGAGACGGCTTGATTAGCTAATTGACTTGTTTACATCGACGCCGGCAACTAGCATTAGCATGGTTAGCAGAGCCACAAGTGATTATTCAGAAATCGCTGCGTTTCCATTGATCATGTCATCAAGCAGCACCGATTTCGACCTCTGAAGGTGATCATCAACATGATCAGATGGCTCTATTCTAGGGAGCGTGTGGGCGGCTAGGCAGATTTCCCAGAATTTGTCTAATCATGCCTACAGCTATATAACGTACACGCTGCTCCTACACTCTTGTTTTTATAGCAGTCGAAACCATGGATGTGATGTGATAGCATCCTGCGGGATTGCTCACTAATTGACTCCTTGTCTCGCGTAGCCACGGCTCTAGGTAGCATGCTATCAAGCAGCAATTCAACGTCCAATCTAAATTTAAATGGAGGCAGCCTGTAAGCTAGGAAGTTTCATAGTAAGCTCTTGTTATGAAAACCATATGATGTATCGCTTTCACGCAGCCTAAGAGGCATTCATATAAGCATTAAGTCATTAGGCATGAGCCACACATCGTGTCGGACGTTCTTACACCTGAAGTGATAAATGACCAACTGTGTGTTTCTTAATTGATGGTTTGTTTTGTGCCGTGGCAGATAGTAAGGCTTAAGGAGGCCACACAACCGTGTTAAAAACTGATTATTAAACCTATACAAATATGGTAGTGTTAAAAGATCCGACAAGCAATGATGTAGATGGAAAGGGTGCCCCAGACGGTACGTTTGAAACCACATGTCTGCACATCGAGTCTTTCAATGGATAACCTGGTTGTCACTGTTCGTCAAATTCAAGGTCTAGATTCGGATGGCCAAATGTGCCTCATACATATATACATACATCCATCCATCCATCCATCCCCATATCCATCATCATACATACATACATACATACATACATACATACATACATACACAGACATACATACATACATACATACATACATACAGACAGACATACATACATACATACAGACATACATACATACATACATACATACATACATACATACATACATACATACATACATACATACATACATACATACATACATACATACATACATACATACATACATACATACATACATACATACATACATACATACATCATACATACATACATACATACATACATACATACATACATACATACATACATACATACATACATACATACATACATACATACATACATACATACATACATACATACATACATACATACATACATACATACATACATACATACATACATACATACATACATACATACATACGTACGTACGTACGTACGTACGTACGTACATACATACATACATACATACATACATACACATACATACATACATACATACATACATACATACATACATACATACATACATACATACATACATACATACATACATACATACATACACATACATACATACATACATACATACATACATACATACATACATACATACATACATACATACATACATACATACATACATACATACATACATACATACATACATACATACATACATACATACATACATACATACATACATACATACATACATACATACATACATACATACATACATACATACAAATATACAGGTAATACTGATTCGTTTAGGGAAAGAGTGAAATGCGAAATGGCTGTACCGGGATGGAAAACATCGCCGACTTGTGACATGACCATTATTCTGCACTCCTCAACAGTGCGAGTCCCCTTATTCATTTAATGTGTATGTCAAGTCAGTTGTTGAAATCTTGCACCGGCTGTTATTTAAATTATATTAACCCTGTATTTTATGCGGGCTCACTGTGTCTGATGTCGCCTGGTGCCAATAGGCTGCAAAAATGTTTTGACCTTTGCTGTCAATTCGGAGCTCAACATGATTTTGTGTTCAATCCATCGAAATATATTTGTATTGTGCCTCCACCTTAGACCACCAATAAATGGATCTGGTTGAACATGTAGCGGTACTCCTGGTAGTGGATCTATAGAGTTCAAGGCATGGATATAAATTCCATGGTAGATAACTGGCGATGAATCTGTAAATGAACATGTGAAAATCGATCAAGCGGTGTACTTGTGGCATGATGTTTCACTCGAGAAAGACAGGAGGTGTGTCTAAGACCATTTATATTGATAGATTCAAGGATTGGTCAAGGAAATGGAGAGAATATATTGGTCGTAATGGAACATGGCTTGAGCTTGCCTTATTGAATGCCCCAAGAGCTTTGCAACGTTGCATATCATAGCTCTACATAATCTTTAAAGTTCAATATACCCATCAATTGCCATTTTTATACGACCTGACATTACCCTTCTCTGCTTCACTCATATAATGATATAGGTATACTGAATGATTCGCATTATTATTATAATATGAGGAAAGATCGACGGCAATATGTCGCCTGCACATGTTGGTTTTATGCGGCATTTTTATCCCCATAGTGATAATGGCAACACCGCTGAAGGCATGGTAGGGAGGGCAGTTGAGTCGCAAAATAATCATTTACTCAATAGCCACGTTTGCTTGTTTAACATATGGTATTGAACTTAGAGCCCATCCCAGTAATTGCATTGTCGAACTACAAATTCATTGCTGTCAGGTCCGCTCATTCGCATTCTGCGGGGTTTCTCGAGCTTAACTCTCCTAAATTGTAGCAGTTAATGCAGCAAATTACATACGAATCTCTATTTGACGATAAATACGAATCTCTATTTGACGATCGATTTTCCTTGTAGATGGAGCATCATAAGAGCCAGCAGTTTGTGTTACAAAGTCATTAATAAAGGGAGCGGAAATCGGACAGCCACACTTCGTCAACTAACCCTCACCAAAGGCATATATTGGCGGGTATCTTTAATTGCCTCTGTGCTCATATCCATCAAACAGCTGACGTAGCGATTTCTTTGTAAACAAATAGTTATCAAAAACTCGTTTCTTTTATATAGACGATACTGCGTATTGGTGTGAGTAGCACGTTACTCAACATAAGGATACAAAGCCGGTACCCTGTCACTTTAATAATTGCCAGTCGAGTGTAAAGCTTGGGTATTATCCTAATAGCCCAACCACAAAATATATGCGTAACTATTACCCTTCTGGACCCATATGTCTCTTTGTCAATACACTGATGAGATTGGCATGTGAACCCTTTGCTGGAAGAGATAAACCCGACACAAAATTCCATATATAATATGTAGTTAACAATTAGAGCTAATGGTATATATAAACATCTTGCAGATCATCTTTCCTTCTGACTGGTCCGTTCTGTATTTGACGATAGAAAGATTATTCTTAAACATGGTGGTATGTAAGCGAGTAGCTATAGCAAGGGAAATGACCGGTTACGACCCTCTAACTGAATCATATCCAAACATGGTTACTCTTGCTACCGCTCTCCGCTTTTCTGACCTATGTACCATTGGACAGTAGTTCCCACATCCATCACAAATTGTGTATTGTGCGTATCGAAGCCCCCCATAAACAGAACAATAGTTAGATGTGCAGTATATTATCCAAGTTACTCTGCCTATTGGATAAATGACAAAATACATTATTCATGACGTTGATCAAGGTTTTCCGCTTATACTGCGTACTATGGTTACAATTATTCTTCTTTCCGCTACAGAACTCGCGGACAGCGATTACAAGAGATGATACTATAATGTTTAACATTACGTAATACATCTAATGAAGCACCAACAACAATGCGCATTGACCCTAATCATGCCACCCACCAAGCCCTGTTCAAAGTTTAAGCTAAAATACAAATAACTCGAAGAAAATAGGTGACAACTGGCATCTGGCATGGAACAAGTTCTTGAAGGCATGTTTCTGATTAGCACTTTGAATAATGTCATTCATTACATAAATGCATGAATACATTTCCCCTTGATACATCAGTAACATCATGATCTCATAGAAATAGTCAGCTTTTCCAATAGGTGTGTGAGAGAAGCAATTTGGGAAGTGCATTATTTAACGCTCTGTTTATTCATCGTCGGAATTGTTCTTGTTGTACTACTTATGTATGCTATTCTACCTTCATGCCCCCTTCATCTATTGAATGATCATTCGGCTCCTGTCGTTTCGGCTAGTCATCCTAGTGTGCCTGGAATCTATGAACATATAAATAACTACAATTATGGTGTATTACACGTGAACTGCATGCTATTGAATTTGCTGTGTGATGCGATTGATTGCACTCTTGCTTGAGTGAATCGATCACGAAACGAAGGTCGATTTTACACGCCAAAAATTGACCTCGATGCCAATAATGCGAGCCGATGATGCCTATATTATCGACGCATCATTATTCGTTAATTCAAACCCCACTAACATGATAGTCTTCGCCATCTAACCGTTATGCAAAAAACGATTGCGTGCAACCAGAACACTATTACTTTACAGAAACTTATACCTAATGGACATGATGAAGTGTCATTGGAAAGAGAACGACTCATCTGTGATGTATATGTGGGAAAAGTTGTAAGTGGTAATTGGTCTTACTATATGAGGTTGTAAAACAGTTTGTTAGTACGATGAAAAACAAATCAAAGACAGTAGTGTATTTAAAGCATTAGTTTTTCATGACCAAGTTTATCGGTTCTGTCATATAAGTCATTCTATGGTTACAATAATCAGCCCGATGATTGACACAGCCTTTTGATGTGTCTTCGCGCATAAGTATGGTTTTGAATTACCCTCAAATGTGTGCTGTTCAGCACGCCATTATCTCGATATCAACTATTCGCAAGGTACCCCCAAGACACATCCCCTTTAGCATTCTACAAGGGCCGAGAAAAGCTTTGATGCAGCCTTCGGTCTGGTTAGATAAATGAACAATAGGAGCAGAGTTTACAATATCGTGAACTCAATTGTATTTGGCTTTTTGAAGTAGCAGCACATATCTATTTAATCTTTTCAACCTGGCACTCTTGATATCGCTAATATAACATTGCATTGTAAAGTCGCGGTCATCATCGAATGCCAAATGGAGAAGATGATGCAAGGCAATGGGTAAGGGGCAGACCCGTTTAATTGACGATTGTCCTCTTTGCCCCTATTACGGGATATGTATGCACGCTTACTTCCTCCTGTGCTGCGAGCAAAAACTTCCAATAGCTGTCTTGGAGACATGGTATGTAATATGTACGTTCATGTATGCGCATCTTGGAGTTGCAGAGCCTCATAATCTTCTATACCACATAGGGTGTGTTCCTAAATTGATATGCCATTTCAAAAGACACGTAAATACACCATGCGACCGGTTAGAAGACAAACTTTCATGAGTGCGTTTCACAATTGTTTTAAACTTTCTTTGCATAAATGTGTTTGAAGAGTTTTTCTGGTAATTATCACCTTACAAATAAGGCCATTAGTTTGTTACAAACATTTTCATATTAAACGGCTTAAATGCGCTGCGCAGCTATTAACACAAGTAGCTGTCGAACCTCTCTCATAGAATGAGGGTAGATGCAGTCAATTCAATATCATGCTATTGACATATCTATCTTACCACACCATATGATGCATTACTACGCAAAATACACGGTTTGAATAGGTTCAATGGTTAATATCTGACATTAAGACGTTGTATTGCTCGTGGTAGCATTGCGTGTCCTATTCAAGACTAACTTGTCGCTAAACCATTAGCAAGCTGTTGTTTAATAACGAGTTGCGTTGCTAGTTTGTCGACATCTGGTGATATGTTTCGGTCAATCTGGGCAGAGCAGCTGACTATTCCTAGCTAAGGGTTGTAGAAAAACTGTTTGTGTCCCAAACGTCCTATTATTCTTGATCATTAGGGTAATTGGACCCACAGCGTACATTATCCTCCCTTCATAAACATCGTCATCTTCCTATTAACTCAAATAGCATCGGAACATGCCTTAAGAGAGGTTGTAATTACTTGAGTGCCCATAAGTGCAAGAGGTATTTGGGACCTTATTTATGGGCGGCAATGTGAAACGAGATATTTGGGTGAAGGTATTGCTCCAACAGCCGGTTATTTATTTTAATACTATCTTCATCTCAGGGCAATTTCCTATTAGTCATCAACCTCGTCCACCAATAATATACTCTAAGCAGTTAGATATGCAATGGCGATCTTTATGGACAAAATATAACCAATCTAATCAGGGGCAGATTTTACCATCAATATATCCATTCTCTCAATATACGAGACAATCGTGGATTGTGTCGTGTTAAAAGAAATCTGCACTTAGAGGAACACTCGATGGCATGTTCCGTGAGATTGCCATTTAAAACTAACCTTGCTAGTCATCGGATGTTCCAATTGGTGTTGCCCCATAGCAGAACACCAATTACTTAGCTGCATCTGGCTAAGTAGTATGGATAACTTCTCATTTAAAGGCAATCAGGTCTAACCGCAACAAAAAAGTAAGAAATAGTAAAGATTTATGACACTGTAAATGAATGGGTGATAGCGCTGCGCAGACTTTCTATTATGGTAAACAGGACATACAACGATAGTGGTTCCATTTACGTAACATTAGCAAAGGTTTGGATTTATTCGAGCCTGTAGAATGTAGTTGTTTACGTGGATCAACGATAAAACCCAATATCAGCGATGACACGGGAAGTATGGATTGACAAGGGTGTGGCTGTGAAATGCCATTCAGTCTAATATTACCTATGTACATATTTTTGCCCACGCGTTACATGCTTATTGTCCCTCCTCAGATTCACTACCTTGATTGCCCATTTGATCACCAGGTAAACCGCCAACTAAAGAAAGATGGCCCGAAATGGGGAAATAGGTTCGAAGTGAAAGGTTACTGTATTAACTCCTTAACTGTTCAATCCGAACATACCCTTAACTTTCCCCCAGTGTTTAATTAAACTCATAAATTTTACTATTTTCACAAATTTTATCTTGACGAGTTAACTCGACGAAAACAGCTGTGAAATGGGTGAGAGTGTATTGACGAGTTAACCCGTCTGAAACAATGCATGGTTACCTGTCATGGACGAGTTTACTCGTCAGAAACAGTCAAGGGGTGAAAACATCCCCATTTGCAATTTAAGTTTTACCTAGATTGGCTTCAAACAGCCAGCAACAAATCAGAGCCCACCACATCTTACCATTCTCACATTTAACATCCAGAATATCACTCAAAGTAAAACAATACCGACGCTCGCGTGACATTCTACATTATCATAAGATCATTTCGACCATCTTTCGTAGCTGTCAGCGGGTCGCTGAACAACCACAATAAATGTACCAATTAGAAAATAGCAAAAACCAAGCTAAAACTCCCAATAAGACGACGCAACGAAAAGGCGATCGTCTAATATTCACATGTATTCCACAATAACGGCCTCGCCATAGGCTGTATTGTCCTCTTAGTCCATGCTTAGCAGAATCACACTGCGTTGACGTGACATCCTGCGCATCATATGCTAGGTAGTCGTGTGTGCCGTGGCTTCATCGAACAACACAAAGTAACGTGACGTAACAGTAGGTTGATGAGGTCTCATGCAGATTATTTGGGAGTTTTTTGGTAGTAAATGGCAAATTGCTTCATCTTTTCAAATAAGCTTGAAAACAAATTGACAAGCTATAATCTGTGCGGAAACCGTGCGTAGGCATGCTACTATAGCACCCCATATGATTAGTCAGTAATTGCTTCGTCACCTCGTAAAGTCACAGCCGTGTGTGAATGTGACCTATACCAGATTCCATTCTCACCACTTCGTTTGATGGACGTTATTTTTTACATCGTTCGAAACATCTCTATCATTTGTTTTCTGATAAGGAAATTATCAATATTGTCCTTTTTGATAATATTTCATGTTAGGACCATGCGCATTCCCTAACAGCGCAGTAATAGACAAGAAACCCATGTCTGAGATATGCATGACGTTACTGGAATCATATTATTCTTCCCTTAATGCGTGTAGATATATGAAAGAAATGGCAGATAATTTGCGGATCGGTATTCGCACCTGCATGAGAGATCGTTAGTTTGCGCATCCCAGAAGCTGGTGATGCTCAAAAAGGCAACGTATTAGAACTGAACATTATGATTTAATGTGGATGCAGGTGACAAACTGTAACACTCTCACTAACTACGACAGACTGTAGTGTTGAAAGCGAAGGTCGAGTGTGGAGACTGAATCCAAAGCAGACGGCATTGAGGCTTTTCACTATTCATACAACAGAGAGTTTGCTAGGTCATGCGGCAGCTTCTACTTGTTCTTCATTTCGGATATTTATTTGTACTTAACTGCTACGAAAAAAATCAGATACTGCCAAATGTAATGTAATTGAACATTGTAATAAGATTTGTAGTATTAATTCTCCTAGTGGTTGAGAGTTTGCATGCCCTGCTGTTTAATGCTGAATGTGGAACCATGTCGGGGCATTTGCTTTGAACAATCAAACAATTATGCGATGCTTCGTAGGGGATTGTGTTGAGGTTATCTCTTCATGATCGAGTGATGTCTATCATTTCGTCTGAGTGTGTGCTTTTATTGCACCAGATCAGTTACAGGTAGAAACTGTATTAGTATAGCGTTGCGATTTAGAAACTTCTCCTATCAATAAAAGCTTTTACTGTGGATACCTTTACATGCAAAGGGTTCATAGTTTCTAACGATGCAATTTGCGGTGATTGGTGCAGTTTTGGGTTTAGTTCCGCATTTGTGCAGTAGCTAAAATGATAGCGTTTTGTTGATTTTATGCATTTCAATTCCAAAAGAAGAATATTCTCGGTCGGTCTAATTGCAACAATGCACTGAATTAGCCTCACATCATAAATGATATAAACCAGTTTCGATCTTTAGTAGACTTCATACATGTCGTAAGGCTGTCGTTACTATAGCTTAGCTTGTTGTATAGAAGTCAGAGGTGCTACACTTGCTTATAAGCATATTGCGATTTGTATATAAGGTTATGACTTAATTATGTCTATAGAGATTTGCTCGTGAAAGATGGCTTGAAGAACAAGTGTCATTTTACCCTAGTACCTGATGCTGTCTCTGCGTTAAGGGAAGGGCGACTGCTTACTTCAACTGCTTACTCCGGAGCTTGTTCAATTATTTATGATATATGCATAGTGTCATCTAAAGCAACAGCAGCAACACATGTAGTTTCCCTTCTGTCTTGCATAGCGCCTCGGACGCGTAGATGCTTTTACTCGACAGTTGAGTCAAAAGAAACTGTTTTGTGTTGTTCTTTGATGTGTGCGTGTGGGCGGGGAAAGGGGTTTTTAATCGATATATTCTGCCTTTTGCGGCATAGTGAGGTATCATTGCTGCCTGTTATCGGGTGTAATGTATCTCGTTATCTCGGAACAAAGACGCTAACAAAGTGTTAGGTGACAGATATTGTACGGTTTCACGGGTTTTATATGATCCATTTCATAACTATGAATGCAGTAGTCTAGACAATGTGGCACCAGAAAATAGCTTAATGTATCATGTGAATGTGAATGGCAATGGGCGAGCAATTGCGAATTGCTTTAAACGTAATATGGTTGGTTTGTACAATAGAAAGTTACAATGGTATAGATTTGCTTGACTGCATATAGTATTCCTCCACATGAGATACTAATTATACAAAGTACTCCTGAGTAGAATTTGGACAAACAGGTGTTTATCACGTGTTGTTATGACGTTGAGGTATAGGTAATATGCAGGTCCAAATTCCATTAAGGCATAGCTAAATTGAGTTTCAATTAAGACGTTCTTTAAAAACTTTCTAAGAATTATTAATGAAATTAAATGTCTTTGTCGTGCATTTTAAAAACACTCATACATGTCAGCCACTATGTATCACTGATCACTATTATCAGTAGCTACGAACCACCCTCAATGTTGTCTCAAAAGTAATCCTCTATTGGACCATGGATGATATGACCTAAATAAGAAACTGGAAATATCCTGTTGAATATCATGCAATCAGCAGACCATACCGATACGAGCATTTAGCCAACAAACAGAAGAGGTAAGCATATTCAACGGTAAATGATATGACGAAATTGTGTTTTATGCGTTTCGACTAAGCTGACTTTCAAATGGTTTTTTATTATCACAATTGTTCGGTATACTAGTTTCCCAATAGTATACCCTGATGATTACCTAGCCGTATAATCAATTGTCTACCCTACCACTGGTCACAACAATGTTACTGACTTTGATCATCTCGGTTTATCTTGAGCAAAGTCCAAGTAGTGATAAACGTGAGAGAATAAAACCAAAACAATATCAGGATTGGATGTCAGAAACAGCAAAGCTAGTCGAGAAGCTTCTACATTCCTTTGTAGACAAAGTTACTGATACGAATGCAAAATCCTCTATTTCCCTATTCCATTTCAAAGGTGAAATGTACTTATGATTGTGCGAATGATGGTTACAGAAATGTCATACGGGTATTTTACAAATGATTTGCATGGATAAAAGGGGGTTTAAATGTCAATTCCAACGGATTGTTGACTTAACAAAACAGCTAGTCGATAGAATACTAAAAACCAAGCAAGGTATGCAGTATATACTATAACAAAGCCAGCAGACCCTGGAAGGAAGGCTTTCAATCAAGGGAATGGGATGTTATTGAAATACCAGCAGACTAGTTAATGAAGATCATTTGAAGGACATAGCGTCAACGTGTCTGGTGTGTTTCAATGCCGTTTTGCATGTCGCTGTGCCGATATTTGGGTTGCAGGGTATAAGATTCAAGCCTGTTAAACTACAATCTAGTCAGCGGAGATTAAACTGAAGGAGAGGCGAGCCGGATTTTCTAATGATTAACCTAATGCGACAGATTGAGCAATGACATTTTCACAAAAGAGAAAGGTTTCTATATAATGCAATCTAAGATAGAATTGCAGCATCACGCATATATGTATGTCATTAACATCGACGTCACAACTTGCCTGTCAGAGAACTCTCCTTATTCCATAAATATTCCAAACTCAACATAACCTCATGCGAATAAATATAAGATGCATTCAGTTGAATTATTCTGCCGGGTTGGCTGGTTCTAGCGATTTGATATAAACAAATCTAATCGCTTTGTTAATGAAATCGCTACACCACCTTCAATTATAATTGGTTTAAAATAAAATGATTATTGTAGGTTTAGGGTGAATAATGTGTTCTATATTGGGATACATGACGCGTGGAATGAACATTATAGTCTCGTTACGATGAAGCATGTTATCAGTAAACAACAGATTGTCTTTTGAATTACTTCTTCACATTAGGATTGTATTTGCATATGCTTAGCCGATGCCATAAACTAAGTTATGTCAATGAAATTTGGCGCAAATGCATCATGTTACAGCATTGTTCCAATTGGCAAATAACCTGAGGCTACCAATATAAGACCTGTCCTAAAGCATCATTTATCTATTCGTTTTTGGTAGTTACGTCACATATATAGTCCACAAAAGAATAAATATATCATATTGGGCTTTTTTCCGAATAAGTAAGTAGTTTTACACCGCCCCCGCATAATTTTGGACCACAGTAGACACGAGCTATGCCTCACCAACGGATTTCACTCTGTATTTTTTATTTTCCTCTTACTGAGCACAATGAAATGCTACTAATCTTGATAATCCATTAAGTAAAAAAGGTACGGCATTTTTTCAAATATTTTCGTCCTTAATTTACTAATCTTTCGATATTGGCATATACTGCATAATGATATAGCGTTTCTCACCGAAAGGTATGTCATTAATACGCATTAACATGCAGCCTCTAAATATACGGTTAGCTGTTTAAGTGACTGCATACGTTCCACTCTTGTCCGATTTGAACAAAAGATAATGTGGTCACAACTTTGTATAGACATACAATTCCATTTGTTGTGTGGTGTTTCAGCCATGGTAGTCATCTATTGCCCATATTGACTTCCTTATGTCTCAACAAAAATATGCTTATGGCCATGTACATTATCTACGTATGTGTCGTGACGTGGATTGAGAAATTATGTTAGATATATATAATACATAATGCTAATGCAGCTGTGGTATCCCCAATGTACCAATAACTGTATAATCAGTGAACACAAAACCCTCCTGACCGAAAAACACCGACGTAGTGCGTATGAAGTGATGTAATACATTGTTCTATCCAACAACGGTACGCCTACGAGGTGATGATTAGGCGTGGGTATTGTTTAACGTTTCCAGCTATGAAGCAAGTGTTAGTAGGCGGGTGTTAACGTCAAGCGGGGTTGCTTCATCAATGCAGCGTCTTGCCATAAACCTTATCTGTATTTCAGCACGTTTTCCTCATTCTGATCCCATTAGCTTTAGCCTAGTACATTAGCATGTCAGGAAGTGCCCATTATGAGCATCATGTTATTGTCCTACGTTGTGCACCAAAGACAATTGATATATCTTGTGACAGTTAGATTGCGTTTACGAAAAGAGTCAGCATTTGACAGCATCTCGTTTAATGTTTCACTTGGCAATTTGCAGCATGAACTATGGAGGGTGCATGTAAATGGACGAGTCACTTGTTAACATGCAAACCTATGCAGTACACACAGCACTTGTGAAGCATCTGGACAATTCATAGAGTTTAACCCCGCAGCTAATGGCCTTTTACACGTTACTTCCACTTTGAATGAGCTTATTCACCAAACAGTGAGGACTGGCATACGTGCCTGATGACAGCATTTGTTTCATTGACCTCTGCCAGTTCTCATACCAGCAGATTTAACACTGTGTGATAAAATGTGGAAGGAATGTATTGTTAGCAATGGCAATGGATCAAAAGGTAGCATGGGTGATGTTATTATCGTGACGTATGCCACCAATATTGTTGCGTGACAATGAACCATCGGTGATCCAGGTGTAGTATATAGAGATGGCAACTTACAAAGAACCAAATTATTCAAAGGCTTGTTGTTCTTTATAGTTGCACTCCTAATACCAGAAAGTTACATGCCTTCATTGATATGTCCTTGCCTACAACAGAGCATACAGAACCCACATAAGCTGCAGGTCAATATTGTACCAGTGTGCCTTCAGGCTTGGAGAGTATGTGACACATTCCACAGTCTTGTGGTGACTTAATTGTTATTTAGCAAATGTGTTTTGACGAACAGATGAAAGTAATATATTTTATGTCTTCTGAACGAAAACAATCCACTTTGATTATGACATTGCCATCTTAGAGGGTATCGTACACTGGAATCATCCGTCAGTCTATAAAAGTTATGTTCAACACATAGCATATAGCGGATTACTATGACACAGGAAAGCCGTCACAACCGTACAACGCATGCTGAATAGCAAAGGCGCGAACTTTAGATACTATGCGTCGGTGAAGGTCATCATAAGCCGATCTTATAAACCTGATGTCATTACGACTAGGTTAAATATCCCGGACCAACAGCAATGAGGTCGGTTGTAGATTGTTTTAAAACAAATGGCCTCAGAATGGTTCTGTCGACGTTAACACTCTGCTTTGGTTGTATGTCCAGGATCCACTCATCGACTATTGATTTCATCCCTGACAGAGCAATGGGAAGCCCGTGATAGCATTCCACAGGATTACCCGGTAATCGCTTCATCCGAAATCTCGTTGTTTTATGGCATAGCACCCAGAAACAATTCGTTCAATATCCAATCTCATATTTGCCTTCCCATTAGCATAGTTACATGATGGGAAGTTACGACACATCATGCAGCTCAGCAGTCAACAATAACACTTGATGTAGTAAGAAGATATGACTTTCTCGCATGTAAGAGGGGAAAAGACAACACAATTAGTTTCATAATCGAAGATGAGCTCTCGTCCCCTGGTGGATGGTATTTAGGCGGTTACATTACCCAAATATTATGCCATACATTAGCGCTAGCCCTAAAGGTTTGACGTTTACTCACACCAATTAACGACAAGCCTCACAAAACAAGGCAAGAGATCGGAGTCGTGAATTATTCACATAAGATAGATAGGTGTCAGGTCGCCCGCAGACAGCACGCACTAAATCAAGTGTACTTATTTTGAGTCTTGCAATGGACAAAGATGATTGAGCACACGGTTACATTGATTAATATGAGCTACACATAGTCGCAGCTAACTCGATATTTACATCAAACCTCATACAGGTCCATTTAAGGTATTGTCCGGTTGCAGACGACGAATTTTCTCAAAGTGAGTGGATATTATCATAGATCTATTAAGTGCAGAAATAACATCAACAGCTAGCACCATAGCAAGAATCTCTTAGTATAGAATCGGATACACAATTCTGCATCATACAAAATTCTATGAGGTACAGCCAGCTATTAGTATAACATTGTACAGCTAGCACCGTTGCATTATCGCGTCCATCACAGCTATCATTTTTTTCCGGCATACAAATCCACCGATATTATCTTTCTTCAATATATGATACATTGCAAAATTGAACTGGTATAAACCATTATTCCTATTGGGCAATCCATATGAAGTATAACTGTGAAATATCTACGCTCTACATTTCCCTACAAGTAGAATCGATTTGTTGCTTAGCCCTCCTGCTTCACCAAGGATAATACATGAGATGTGTTGATTCATTGTGTCCGCAAGTAATGACGTTTCTGCTGTGTCACCACACCAAACAACGTGTCCTCTTAATTGCGCTACATTGCACACCCAGTAACCAGTAAACACACATTTGAAATATGCATTAAACGATTGCACATGCGTAACATTCTTAACAGATATTCCTCATTATCACTATTGCTTTCAAAAGTCTAATTCGTCTGATTGACTTAGAACATTTTACAGTAATCAAGCTAATGAATCTCATAATACAGAGTATATGTGCTTCAAGGTGCTATCACAAGACAAACTCAGTAATTGATATTTGTCGCATTCTTATCGTCAGAATAAATTGCCCTCCATGCCATTCAGTATGTATACATCCATTAATTTAAACTCGCAATGCATCCAGGCTTTTATATCAAATCTAACGACTATGGTGCGACAAGTCATGAAGGCATCTTTCCATGAACTGTTGCTATGGCGTATACGCAACTGACTGATTATTGGCACCAGGTAAATCGGTTCGCATCTTAACGCCTGTGTCAATGAGTTTCGTTCAATGTTATTGTCTCTGGATGGAACTAACTCGGTAAAAGTGGCTTAGCTGTTCAGGAAACACAAGTGACTCATCCATTCAGACTAAAGGTATTAAAATAGCGGGGTGACTGAGTACGGGTTGTTTTATTATGTCGTTTTGTAAAGAACATGTCAAGCTCACAGCAGGAGAGATGGTTTGTGGCGTGAAGTGCCGGGCAACAATAGTATATACTGCATCAACGGAATGAATGCAAAAGTATCTGGTAGCATAGTCAATGACAGATATCAATTTCGCACCTTCCCGTAAGTAACATTTGCTATGATGCTAATGGCATATAGTCCATCACTTTCATTGTTTTCACTGGGCGAAATACGAATATGGATTTAGCTTGACTCAATTACCACCATGTTATGTTAATTGTGCAAACTTCAAGCGCTGCACCTATCAGCGGTGTCGATAGTCACTTACCCATCGTATCACTTGCATAAACTGATGTATCATTTTGCCATTAGAAGGCGCAGTATGGCGCTTACTATAAACCAACAAGCGCTTGTGAAGCGTTTCGAAACCAATTTAGAACTTTTACTTTGTTTCCGCATAATTCTTCATCCATCGTCACTGTTGGTTGCACCCAAATCACCATGTTCACACTCTTGGGCAATTCTGCACACGGTTAGGCAGCTCTTGAGGGACGCAATCCTAGAAGAGAGGGATCATACATAAATCCGCAGTAGAAGCCCTCGTAACTGAAAGCATTTACTCTGCCATATAAGATGTAGCATAATTGTACAAAGCAAATGTACAGAAAACAATTAAAGAGGTAAATTCTCATGCAAATTTGATTCGGTACTTTAAGGGAAAGTACCAGCCGCACAAAATAACGAAATCTACAGGCTCCGAGCGCAAACAAATTTGACTGAAGTAATTGCCCATAGGAACGAGCAATATAGCCGTTGCAACGACGTCCGAGTACATGTAATACGATTCGACGCGCCTTTAAGCTGCACTTAATTAATGGAAAAATTCTTCATACGTAAAATTACTATCAGAAATAAATATGCAATGAAAATTCAAATAAATGCGAGTGACATTAAAGTAGCCAATAGCAGCATAAAAAATTTTAAAAGCTGCATATTGTTCTTGTACATTCGTGTCAATGTTCGTAGAAATATTCACTGGTAATCATCGATGGAAATTTTAAACGGAAAGAATATATGAACATGCCAAATAATTTAGTCAATAGCGGTTAATATGCCCTCAACTAGTTAAACATTTTTTTCCTAGTCGTCATCTGAAAAAAGCAATTTATTTTCTATTCTTCACTCACATTCACATCGTATGGTTATTTATTATTGAGTAATAACTAGAATAGTCTTACCTTCTAAGAAATGCTACAATAGAGGTCTTTTTGAAAAGGAATCTGCATTTACACCGCATAATGTTCATTGTACTGTTTATGCAAAATCACTATGTAATCTGTGTAACCCATTAATATCACTGTTTTTAGCGTCGCATTGTCCAACATTACTTCGTACAGCCCATTACAGCCTCAAACAGCTTGCTTAGCTTTCACCTGGCCCA
>CM067346.1:33682892-33695392 GCA_034190875.2 Urechis unicinctus
GGCGTTGAGTGCCTGGAGGTCTATCATATGTTCATATATTAACATATTATGCTTTGTGGCTGCCTCGTGCCCGAAACTCTTTTGAATTGATGTTCATATAGTAATTTTCTTTCGTACCACAGTATAAATATGTTTTCTCGTCGACTATGACAATCACGGTAACATTTTATTGTGGCAATATCGCAATTGCTATATCTATCGATTATACAAGCTATTTCCGGCAATCAAAAAGTTTAAAATAAAACGCTACCTTGATGCATGTGACCATAAAGTGTAATACTGATTGCATGTCGTATGCTGCTTAGGATTCGTCGAATGGGTAGCTAGTTTTGGTGTCCATACGTGGCTGTGTAACTGTTTTCAGCAAATAGCTCGGGACCACTGTTTATATGAGCTAATGATGGTAGGAGACGACGAAAAAATCAAACATTGTGTCCACCAAACTCTCAAACGCTTAGGTTCGCATGACGCATGGTTAATCTGGGAATGTATAAACATTGTCTATCTAGTCATTCCAGCACCATCGAATCAATATACAGGCTCTGTTAATAGAAGTCAGCGATTACTATCTTCTTATTAA
The DNA here is from genome assembly GCA_034190875.2 of Urechis unicinctus. NCBI lineage: Eukaryota > Metazoa > Annelida > Polychaeta > Xenopneusta > Urechidae > Urechis > Urechis unicinctus. The sequence continues at coordinate 33,683,473 of CM067346.1, forward strand.
GATACAAAGAGTAGTTACACAAGTGCCAACTATATTCATCGCCCTGTAATGGAGAGTAATGCATATAGATCGATTGAGTGGAGTCATGTAACGATTTTCAAAGGCAGGCAAGCTTTTATTTGTTTTTGCCATAAATGATTTCACATCATTAAACAAAAACACGGTCCAAATAGCATGAATCCATTTATAACATGAATAAAGGTCGCTATACCTGATTGTATTTAATGATAAATTGGGTATATGGCATGTGGTGCAGCATTATTGCGTAAGTGATGTCGTCGCCAATAATTAAGTATTGCTGTCACTAAGCATGATGGCAAAAGAAAAACTGCAAATGTTATGGTTTACTTGCTGCTCATCACACCGATTGCCATTCCGTCGTCAAGGCCATCAAGGTTAGCTCAAGCACATTTACACCTAATCCTCTAATATTGCGCCTCACATTGGACGTTATCAGGTAGGCTAGTATAGCAGGTGGTCGACGGACAGCACGGGGGCTGCTTACCATGAAGTCGTTATTCTGACGCTGACAAATATATATATATGCATATATAAAAAAATATTTATATATGTATATATATATATATATAAATATATACATATATTTATATATGAATATATATATGCACTTATATATAATGATAAATATATATATGTAGATATAAACATATAGACATATATATATGTTTATATACTAATGTATATACATAAATATATAGTTATATATATGTATATATACGTATATGTATATATGTATATATATAAATATTAATATATGTATACATATATATATATGCATATATATATATATATATATATATATAGATATATATAGATATATATCTATATATATAGATATAAATGTATAAATATAAATATATATATATATCCAGATCCATACCCTTCGATCCGAAGTTTGTGGCAAGTAATCGTGATTGAAATTGCGGAAGAGCAGGACGATAATACTTGCCTGTAGCTCTGACGAACATGAAAATGACGGCATCTCAAAAATGCTATCCTCGAATGTCGCGACGAAACTATGGACTCGATACAACCAACTAGTCCATTGAATTACTCAAACACTTTTGTTTGTGAAGCGTGGCCTAGTTAGAAGCAAAGATGGGATGTGTATGCCCTTGCATCCGGAGCTGCAGCAAAAGACGAGAAGATTCAAAGTGTATTATTTGTACATGTAATTGGTGATAAAGGCATAGACACAATAGCACGTTTCTTATTCCTGAAGAGGACCAGGATAAAATAGAGCTTATATTGGACAGATTGGATGGTGCTTTTGATTATTCATTACGAACCAGATCAAAGTAGTACTTTAGCGCTGTTGGTTCATTAGTTCTGATACTTCATCTACCGATAATACCTGAATCAGACACGGATGTATTATTGGCTTGCTCAGTGCTGTTCGTATCACATAATTCATGTAGCAAATTGTACAGGGTGGGAATAATTCTTCGTAAGTTCCATTTCTTGAGGCCTGGCTAAACTAAACGCCGAAATGGGCATGGCCACACCATGTCAGAATCAGATCAAGATGATTATGGATGTATCCCGTGTATCATACCCCACACCAACAGCACCGCTATACGTCAGACGATGCATCAGCAACCGATTCCAAATAATGGGGCAAAGAGAATCAGCCATCGACAGCCCTGATGATGTGCTTTCAACGAGTTCCGTTCTAAATCATGCTTCAGTGTTGCAAGACCAAGTTTATCTACGTTACCTTAGCCCCTTTGCGATAGAGTTTACTGCAAATTCAATCAACAGACGACAGATGTGGTAATCAGGCTAAGTGTCTACTTCCATCTCAATGATAGTCAGACCACGTGTTATGCGACAAATAACAAGTCTGTGACAGTCAGACCACGGGTTATGAGACTAATAACAAGTCAGTGACAGTCAAGTCACGTACACTGAGACTGCAGTACTTTCAATTGGAGAAAGCTGTGTTTGCCACCTGTAAGCCAATATTATCTCCTTGCTGTATATACTCAAGCGCAGTGAAACAAATCAGACATTATAACATAACACTCGCAGCCGAATCTGCGCACTTTACTATTTAAACACAAATCACCTATTGTCGTATACGTTGTTGATACAAGCGACAATAGCATTAATCGTGGGCTAATGGTATTCTTGACAGATTGAAGATTCCGGAATGCGTCCTTGAACGGAATGTTATATCATTGATGTGTCAGACGTTATGTATGTGGCAGCTTTCAAATCATTTTCTGTTGCGATGGTGGGTGCCATATTCTCGCCATGGGTGGATTAGCCAGGGGTTGATAAAATGTATAAATAATTACCCTCAACTTTGTTATGTCAAGCCCAATACACTACATAAAATCTCTTCATGAAATGGATTGTCTTATGCAAATGGCACGTAAATAACACACAAAATGTATCTTATTGTGTGCATCGCTGGCACTTATTTTAAATATGAGTATCATAAAATGTACATTAAGAACATAGCATCCTGGAGTGAGTTATACGATAGACGTTCGCTTGTATTACTTTACACAATGGATGTAATGGCTGTCTTGGCAATCATCTTATGAAAACTTACTTACTTTCAACCCTTTTATCTTTTGAATAGCTGAATACTATTTCGCAAGCGTGTTTCAACAACCGGAGGAAATGTGCGCCAAAAACTTGCCTTTAGGAATGAGATTCGTCAAAAGCTCATGCTCATTACCGAGGCCTTAATAAGAACCGTAAATCCAATAATAGTTGCATGCGTCGTGGCTCGCCCAGCGCCAATAAGGTAACCAATAGAAAAGACAAAAGGAGCTTATAGAGCTTTTCTATCTGGGACAAATTCATGATTATTCATCTACCCAATTAAGGTTATACTGTGCAGCAAAAGGTGGCTTAAGATCGATTGATATATAAGTATAATCCATCAAAACAGATTGCACTTACGCTCACATCCGGTATACTGTGACCTTATACAGAAATGCCTATTATATTTGCAAAGGATGCATTTGCAATTTGCCTAGTGAGAATGAGACAAAGATAGTCATAAACTGTTCTCTTACTCTTTGCTGACTTTATGATTCGTGGATATATTATCACATTTATTTAACAGTAGGAACATTGTGACCTGACGGAATACTATATAGGGAAAATTTAATTGTGCTTATGTGTAAAGGAAATGATATGCTATGTCACAGTGATGTATCGGAGGAGAGCATAGCTTGCTTTACAGTCAGCACTTGAGAGGCATTACCTCTCACGTTTTTCGCATTGCCTAATATACGGGTGTTTTGAGGTAGCGTCAATCACACGGATAATCTATGCTATCCGGTGAATTTCATATTTTGTTTGTAACATTTATATTACTTTCGACCAGGTGGATGTGTATTGTGTCAGGACAAAAGGCTATTGAACACTGCGAGGATCACTCGATTACGAGCTCACTGAGATGGACAATTAAAGCTAGTCTTGACAATTCAGCTGTTTACGACCTCATAGCAAGGCACCAACAACATGGCGGCACCATGCTAAGTAAAATTGATGACGCCTTTTTTGGTGGCTATCTGCTCCAACCGCAACAAACAAGAAATAGTGAAAAAAAGTAACATTGATCACGAATGGCCTGGGGAGCTTCATTCGTTCTCTGTCGTTATTTACCAAGCAAAGTATGTATAAATTGCAGATCTATTGATTTGATATTAACAATGATATGTAATTATTATATTCTGCTTCGTGGTGTGCTATATAACAAAAGAATTACACTGAACTAATGGCTGTATTACAAACTCAATTCAGGCTCCACGAAAAGCATAGCAGAAAGAGGTGAGTGGTGAAGGGTTTACATCCTTAATTTGCCGATAATCATACAAATGACTACAGGCAACGTCTGCGGTGGGACTGAGGTAAGAACGTCAATCACGAAAAGCAATTACAACAATAAATACAGCGCCACAGCATGTAAACCATAACCGTTGTTAGCCTGACATGCTACATCACAGTTAGTCTATCTCGGTTCTTGGCAATACACCACAGCGCCTCGCTAAACATCCTTAGAAAGCTGCGCGAATGATATTATCTAATATTAATCAGCAAATCATAAAAAAAATCATCGACTTTCCCACCTAGAGATCATCTGCATTCATATAAATTCTGGCTTCACGTTCTCAGCATCAATGCAGCATATGGCGAATGATATCATGAGGCGATGAACTAATGGCCATAGTAATATAGCGTTGAAATTATGTATGCAGACTCGAATTACTGAAGCATGTTGATAAATGGTCTACGCAGCTTAATCGTCGTGTCAGTCATGATCTCATGGCGACCAGTGTGTACACCGTCCCAGTCAGGGCAGATTTTTTTTGTGTTCTGCCCTTAATACCATATCCTCTAATTAAGGCACCACTGCAATGTTTTATATCTCTGCCATTGATGATAAAAGATTGAGTTGCGCTCGGTTTAAAGCAATATTTTCTATAAAGAGTGTGATGGATAATTACGTTACCGAGAACGGTAGTAATATGACCTGTATAGTAAGAGTGCCCATCACCACTGATATGTCTTAACATCATGACTAAAAACAAGTAAAGGTAATCTATACTGCGTCATTGCATAATTCCCCGCAGGATGTGACCTTTGTGGTTCTAGCCTGATGACAAGACCACAGATAGATTTCCAAACGAATGGGTCCTTCAGAATTTCAGAGAATACTATTTGGGGATGTTGAAGTCAACATTTCTAATCTTGTCGGCTTGCATTATGATAGCCAGGGTGTTATTCAACCATAGCCTTGGTGAAACCATGATGCGTGTTCTGCTAACAGTAAGCAATAGATGACTATCATCAGATAGCTTATTACTATACACATTTACAAATAAGTTGTCAGAAACGTCAAGTTCCGGTCTGCATGGCGAAGCATTAGATATCAAAAGCTGGAACGTGTGAACAGCAAAGAAGTTAAATCAACCACTAGCGAAAATGTTAACGTCGCACAGTAATATTGAGACTACTATCCTGGAGGGAACGATGAACCTTTGCCCTCATGCGCGACAATGGTTGTAGGCACATTCTATTCCGCAGTAATTAGCAACTATCTGCAATTGTTTGTTCTGCTTGCTCGCACGGCATGTTATATGTGTAAGCATTTACCTGTAATTGTGTGCAGTCTATTGATAAGATAAGCATAATAGGTAACAATGGACTATAAGAGCATTATCAAACTCGAGCAACGTGTTGCCGAGATGGAAATCGACGTAGCTTTTATAATGGAGGAGGAGCAGGTTCGGGAATTCGAGAGGCAACACAGAATTTAGGACTTAAAGATCATGGTCATCAGTTGGCAGACAGACTCAGGTGGGTGATTCCTGAGTTAGTGGGTCGTGTGAGCTTTATATATCCCTGTGTCATATACTTTTCACACTTTCTGTCTAATCGGGTATTGTGTCGATTCATGACATATGTGCTACGCTGATGAAATTCATATACTTCGTTTTTTATGCATTTAGATATAGCCTATTTGCTATCAGCCGTTCATATTCCCTAGTGTTTAGGATTTGGTACTTGTTTATATAACACAATCTGACAAGTATGGAAATGCTCTTCATGAGCTTGATAAAGCCACATGTTATGCCATGGTTAGCCTTTAGATCGTAAAATATAATAGACACACTTATAAAAGATACAGAAATCAAGATAATGATGTTTAAGGCCATTGAACTATTATAAGAGTCTTTGTAGTCCTCATATACCGCTAGAATATTGTGCTTAGCTTGCATAATTGTCGGAGACGTATACGATTGCATTGTGTCTCGTTCTGACATAACCCTGACAGCGCTTAGCAACATTCTAGCTTCGAAACAATCAAAGAGTCTTCGATATAATTGTCATTGTCATATGATTCATCCAAAATTAAGGTTTTCTATATGTTATAAATGTAACTATTATCGTGTCTAGATTAATAGAAATACAAGAATAAAGACAAACCTTTATTTTATGCTGGGCCCGGATCGCTCTCTTCCTCTTCGTTATATGGTCGATGACATTGAAACTTGATGTTGCTAGCAAATGACACCCTCTGAAATTGACCTGTGAGTACACTGCAATGGAACTGACAGTGACATTGAGTTGGCGTTGTTGAGAAAAGGTCAAAACGTGTTGCAGGTTTACGAGGTGAAGAAGCAATTACAGAGTAAACCCCTGAGACTGGTTACAGGTGGAGGTCATTTGCCACGAGACGCACGTTAATTAGCAATAGACAATTGATTTCTACGGCACATAACGCCTTACACCGTGTTAGAGGGAAATAATATTCACGATCCGTGGGGAACTGTATTGTTGTGTGTTATAGTATGGGTCGTGAATATTGCACACCAGCATGCTACGTTAATTTACACAAAATGAAGGAGGCTAGTTAAACTGAATAAGACGTTTATCTTAATGACCAAAATCAACACGTCACTGTGTCTGAGTCGCTGACAATAAACCGACAGTGTTTCCGTAATAATGCCTGCGTGACTGACAAAACACTATCCAGGGTTTCTGTGGCTATTGGTGCAGAACGCGTCTTTGCCGCAATAGATTTTGATAACTAAAACCTTGCAGTTATTCACAATGTTTCCGTAAAATGTTTTAAATGTCAAGTCAATGGAGTACATTACGACAGTGAGCCGATCAAGTGCTGCAGTGTCGCATTGATTCACCAATGTACTTCGTTGCGATTGTGAATAGAAAAAGGTTGAAAATTGAATAGAGGTAAATCGATCCGGAAGTGGACACTGGTACTTAAGTGGTCCTCCCTAAACCACGATTGACTCAATTAGCTCAGGGAACGTGCCACATAATGCACTTCTCGATAGTATTTTATCGTGACACAATACACATCAATCTGGCCAAAAAAAATCACGTTTAAATATATATCTGACCTTCACAGCATTGCCTAGATTTTATTTATACAGATGTTCGTGCTATTGATATTTCCTCATTTGGAATCTTACGTCGATTCAATTTGCCTATAGCAACCATTTCCACCTGGGCATAACCTTAATTGGATGGATGGATATCGCACTCGTCACAGATGGAAAAGCCTGTAAGCTCTGCATGTCTTTTCTAATGTTTACTGTATGGGTGGTAGACAAGCCATGGCGCATCAAGCTGTAATCAAATAAGCATGTGTTTATTTGAATGTGAGGCTGCAGCTATCGTTGTTACTTGGAACATTTATTGCATGAGATGCCTCAAATGAACAAAAAAATATTTGTTCAGCATAAGGTATTTGTTCACCATTTTTTTAGCAACCATTTCCCTCAGTAGCTGCTAAAACGCTTGCGAAATAGTGTCAGGCCGTTCAGCATAACAGTTTTTGAATCAAACTAACGACCTCCACGCTGTCATGAGGTTGAATTCCAAGATAGCTTTAATACCGATTTGTGTCAAGCAATTCGTTATCTTCTTAATGCCAATACCGTGGTGCTTATATTTTCAGCTTTATTTACATGTCCATTAGCATTATATAATCCAATTTGTGACTTGATGCAATCTAGAAGATTGGGGGCCCTGTCATAACAAGACATAACCTGCTAATAGCATACTGTATATCCAATGAGTAGTGGCATTGAAGCATAGGTGGAAACAATCGTTGATTCATTAAACATGTAACTGAATATGACCAACGGCAGGCTTTTCCACTTATGGTATTGCAGGTCTAAAAAACGAAGATGTTGCACCAATTATTGCAACAGAAACTGATATGACAGTTGCATATGCATTACGCCAGGCAAATGGGTGATATCTCATTTCGTTCAAGCACGCATTCCAAATCGTCAACCTGTCATACGTTACAGAAGTCCGTGGTTAATGCCCTGTCCTTCTGGTTGACAACAGAAGAGCTGTGAGTGTTATGGTATTCAATCAGTTTTGTTTTAAGAATCGCAAATTATAGCATTCGTTAACAGTCCATGGCTGCATGAGGTAAATTGTAATGCTACAGGCAAGTAACGAGATATTGAAATGATGCCAAATAGTATAAAGGTACTGCTATGAAACTTCACTACACCTGAATGGACAGTGTACATTGCCATGAGTAAACAAAACCCGTCGTGTAATAAGTGGCACAAAGTGGCGCAGTACATGTGACTGTTGATCCGTCTCGGGAATCGGCGTATTGCGGCTTACTTTAAACAATATCGACGTTATATTTACTATGAAAACAGTGCCGTAGTTCAATGAATACATCTTGCTTCTTTTATTAGCCAAATACAATAGAGGTCAATATATTGCTAACTCTCTCGAAGTTTTGAATCTCGCAGCCATTGTCAAAATACTGTTATATTGAGTGCGCTACGGATATCATCATTTTACAGCAAAAGTCTCCTCGTTAAGCATGACCTTCACCTGCATCGACGTCCGTTCTGATCGCTATTTTACAACTTTATTGCACATCGAATTCGTCTCGAGTTACGTCGGTAACTCTAAATGATGTACGTGAAATGACCCATACAGCCACAGAGCTGTTTCCTTGAGTATATAAAATAAAGGGAAACAGGGTTAATATTGACATTACTGCAGTTGTAATGTACATTGTGCAGTTATATTGTACAGAGTTTGGCAGAAACAGACCTTATATAACGCTCGTAACACCTGATCTGACTGCCTATGGTTAAGAAGTGTTGCCGTGCTCCGGTTGCAATAACTGTCGTCTATTGATTACAAATAAGAATAGGTCATCACATCTATACAACCTATGTGAGTAAATGGTACAGAGAACCGAGGTGAACCAGATGAAAATAACACCCATCACATTTGCCCTTGCAACCCTCATGTATGATTCATAACGGAACTCATTGCGAGCATAACATCAGCTCTATCGATGGCTGATTCTCTCTGTCCCATCAATTGTAATTAGTCTGCATGTATTGTCAGAAGCACATATGTAAAATCGGCAGCTGACATGTATAATCGGAACTTCACATGTCTAATGAGAAGCACACATGTATAATCGGAAGCACACATGTCTGATAAGAAGCACACGTCTAATATGAAGCACACATGTGTACAATAAAAAGCACACTTGTCTAATAAAAAGCACACATGTATAATCAGAAGCACACGTGTCTAATAAATAGCACACATGTTTAATATAGAAGCACACGTGATCAATGTTAAATACAATCCGAGGCACATATGTCTAATGATAAGCACATTGGTCTTATATGAAGCACACATCTAATCACATCTCACATGTACAATCAGAAGCACACATGTCTATTCAGAAGCTCACATGTTTAATTAGAAGCCTACATTTCTAATCAGAAGCACACATGTCTAATGAGAAGCACACATGTCTGATGGGAAGCACACATGTCTAATGAGGGGCACACATGTCTAATGAGAAGCACACATTTATTATCAGAAGCTCACATGTATAATCAGAAATCTCCGACTTACCTGTTGTGTTACGTCTAGACGCAGGAAATAAGTCCTTGTCAAACCTCGCCGTGGGTTCTCCCGTGGTCATAAGAGCTGACCTACATGCGAATATACTGATCCAACCAAACGCGGTCCTATAGCAAACACGTTTTGGAGAGTGTTGTGAGAAGCACTTCACGTGTACAGCACACTGATACGTTTTAGGCCACTATTTGATAATTCTATGAGATATGAAGCAAAACCCGCCTAACACACGCCCCTTCGTTACTGTAAAACAAATTGAAATGCTGCGCAAGCACCCCGCAACAACTAAAGGCCACGGCGAGCATTTAAGGCTTACATCGTTAACCTTATAGAAGATGGCTATAATCAATTTATGTTATCAGATAACTTAATTACTAAACAATACATTGCCTCGAGGCACACATTTTACCATAAGGTGGGACATTTAACTGCAGCTGTGCTTGTCCGCTGACACAGGACAGTGTCACACGAGCAGATCAATTAATTGAAGCGCTGTTAACTACTGGAGGATTGTGTTCACTTGAACAATGCCTGTTAACACACAGCAAACCCTTCAGCCATTCAAAGTTGGATGCTGTCTTATGAAGGTGATGGCGATATACGACCACAGGAGTCGTAGCATTAATGCCAGTAGTGTGGATCATAAGCTGTCCAGGAAAACTTGTGTTTTAGTACCTATAAAAGCTTCATGGCAATGCATGATGATACCGGCTGTGGCAGCGACTTATCCTGGAGCTATTTTTTTACAAACTCATGCACATAACTTTGACAAAGCACGGATATGTGACGTCCTTTTCTTCATTTCCGCTGAAATGTATTTTGCAATGATTTATCTGAAATCAATGATCTCCCTCTATATCAATTTGAAATGGACAAATACGTGCTTTTCATGTTTGATTCATCTGATGTTCAGTTATACGTTGGATTCAGTAGAAGATCAACATCAATCATGTCAAGATAAGAGACGTCATGATATTTAGCAGCTGGTATATTCCACTCTGTTTCAATGAATCCCCTACCAGGTATAACTTGTCCCATTAAACTAAAAACAATCCCGAATTTGACCCAAAGAATGAACATTTATTGAACATGGACGTAAAAGCAAGGAAGACTTTAAATTAAACGGCAAAGTGGACCAGTATAGTTAAAAGCTTAGGTTTATGGAGCAAACAAGACCAGAGATCTGTGTGAAGTCTCCATTTAAGGGCATAGACCATTGCTTGATAGATTCATGGTGTCCTTACACGATGTCTTTTATTTTTCCGAATCCATAGCGCAACACGTACCTAGGAGAAGAACGATCAGTTAATGTTTATGACATAATGAGTTGCGAAGTCATTGAAAGACATCTTGTTCTTTTCAGTTTAAATTCACCTGGATTGAACCCCATTTCCGTCTCTCTCGAGTATTCCATTGCCCACGTACACAGAATTGGAATAGTCCATCGAACCCAACCTGAACATCTCGAATGTGGTCGAGGATAGATCGACACTTTTCGATCAAAATCTGTTCATTTCAAGGCGAGAGTTGACACCACACTTATGTATGAAAATTCGTTACAACAGGAATGGGAGTTTGGGTATTCACTACACAGCATGTATTATATCTGTCTTATCAAAACATGCATATCCATATGTTATTTAATTGTGCTTTCTTACATTTGTTTCATTTGAGTAGTCACTATTTCGGCTCGGAATAGTTTGGTAGTCTTAATGACGCAATGAATTACTATGAGCCAGATCAAAGCGAGATCAGTATGCAGATGTCTTGAATAATATATATTGAATGAGCGTCTAACGCATCCTTTCAACGTATGACTTGAATAGAAGACGTGACCTAATGACTGTAGATGGATGGGATTGTGTCACTGCAGGCTCAAAGGGTCCACTTCTTCAGTAACCAATTATTCTTAAATGAGACACTGAGTTTGTATAGTACCTATCGGGTTACCACATAACGTTGGTATGTACTCGGAGCTGTGTCAAATATGGAAAGATGCAACATCGCTTCAGGCAAGGCCACGTATGCCATGGCGTTGACAGATGAATATGGATAGAGCCCGTATATATTACCCCACAATGGCTCCCTTCTCCATTGATAAACATCAGACGATCACATCAGTAAATACTGTTATCAGGAAACTAAATATTGACCGAAGAGATGCAGCAAGCGGACTGTGCGGATATACATATCATAAATCATACATATATGTTGGACATGATTAGAAATGGTGACTATGGTTCGCTTATAAATCAATAGGAGACAGATGTGGTAATCCGAGCACGAGACTACGCCCAATAGCCAGACTACGCGTAATGAGGCCAATATCGAGCAAGTGGCAGTCAAGCCATGTATTATTAGACACAATTATTCAAATTGGAGTAAGGTTCAGTGTTTGTTCCCTTTTATCTATTCCGAGGAACAGCTCAGTTCTAGATTGGTCAACATCACGCACACCATTGATGCACCGATCGTTTACATC
>CM067346.1:33700392-33742892 GCA_034190875.2 Urechis unicinctus
CGCCTGCACATGTTGGTTTTATGCGGCATTTTTATCCCCATAGTGATGATGGCAACACCGCTGAAGGCATGGTATGGAGGGCAGTTGAGTCGCAAAATAATCATTTACTCAATAGTCACGTTTGCTTGTTTAACATATGGTATTGAACTCAGAGCCCATCCCAGTAATTGCATTGTCGAATTCCAAATTCATTGCTGTCAGGTCCGCTCATCCGCATGCTGCGGGTTTCTCGAGCTTAACTCTCCTAAATTGTAGCAGTTAATGCAGCAAATTAAATACGAATCTCTATTTGACGACCAATTTTCCCAGTAGATGGAGCATCATAAGAGCTAGCAGTCTGTGTTACAAAGTCATTAATAAAGTGAGCGGAAATCGGACAGCCACACTTCGTCAACTAACCCTCATCAAAGGCATATATTCGCGGGTATCTTTAATTGCCTCTGGGCTCATATCCATCAAACAGCTGACGTAGCGATTTTTTTGTAAACAAATAGATATAAAAAACTCGTTTCTTTTACATAGACGATACTGCGTAGTGGTCTGGATAGCACGTTACTCAACATAATGATTCAAAGCCGGTACCCTGTCACTTTAATAATTGCCAGTCGAGAGTAAAGCTTGGGTATTATCCTGATAGCCCAACCACAAAATAAATGCGGAACTATCACCCTTCTGGACCCATATGTCTCTTTGTCAATACACTGATGAGAGTGGCATGTGAACCCTTTGCCGGAAGAGATAAACCCGACACAAAATTCCATATATACTATTTAGTTAACAATGTTTACAGATCAACTTTCCTTCTGACTGCTCCGTTCTGTATTTGACGATAGAAAGATTATTCTTAAATTGGTGGTATGTGAGCGAGTAGCTATAGCAAGGGAAATGACCGGTTACGCCCCACTTACTGAATCATATCCAAACATGGTTACTCTTGCTACTGCTCTCCGCTTTTCTGACCTATATACCATTGGACAATAGTTCCCACATCCATCACAAATTGTGTATTATGCATATCGAAGCCCCCAATAAACTTCCAATAGCTGTCTTGGATACATGGTATGTAATATGTAAGTTAATGTATGCGCATTTTGGAGTTGCAGAGCCTCATAATCTTCTATACCACATAGGGTGTGTTCCTAAATTGATATGCCATTTCAAAAGACAAGTAAATACACCATGCGACCGGTTAGAAGACAAACTTTCATGAGTGCGTTTCACAATTGTTTTAAACTTTCTTTGCATAAATGTGTTTGAAGAGTTTTTCTGGTAATTATCACCTAACAAATAAGTCCGTTAGTTTGTTACAAACATTTTCATATTAAACGGCTTAAATGCGACGCGTAGCTATTAACAGAAGTAGCTGTCGAACCTCTCTCATAGAATGAGGGTAGATGCAGTCAATTCAATATCATGCTATTGACATATCTATCTTACCGCATCATATGATGCATTACTACGCAAAATACACGATTTGAATAGGTTCAATGCTAATATCTGACATTAAGACGTTGTATTGCTCATGGTAGCATTGCGTGTCCTATTCAAGTCTAACTTGTCGCTAAATCATTAGCAAGCTGTTGTTTAATAACGAGTTGCGCTGCTAGTTTGTCGACATCTGGTGATATGTTTCGGTCAATCTGGGCAGAGCAGCTGACTATTCTTAGCTAAGGGTTGTAGAAAAACTGTTTGTGTCCCAAACGTTTTATTATTCTTGATCATTAGGGTAATTGGACCCATAGCGAACATTATCCTCCCTTCATAAACATCGTCATCTTCCTATTAACTCAAATAGCATCGGAACATGCCTTAAGAGAGGTTGTAATGACTTGAGTGCCGACAAGTGCAAGAGGTATTTGGCACCTAATTTATGGGCGCAATGTGAAACGAGGTATTTGGGTGAATGTATTGCTCCAACAGCCGGTTATTTATTTTAATACTATCTTCCTCTCAGGGCAATTTCCTATTAGTCATCAACCTCGTCCACCAATAATATACTGTATGCAGTTAGATATGCAATGGCGATCTTTATGGACAAAATATAACCAATCTAATCAGGGGCAGATTTTACCATCAATATATCCATTCTCTCTATATACGAGACAATCGTGGATTGTGTCGTGTTAAAAGAAATCTGCACTTAGAGGAACACTCGATGGCATGTTCCGTGAGATTGCCAATTAAAACTAACCTTGCTAGTCATCGGATGTTCCAATTGGTGTGGCCCCATAGCAGAACACCAATTACTTAGCTGCATCTGGCTAAGAAGTATGGATAACTTCTCATTTAAAGGCAATCAGGTCTAACCGCAACAAACAAGTAAGTAAAGATTTATGACACTGTAAATGAATGGGTGATAGCGCTGCGCAGACTTTCTATTATGGTAAACAGGAAATACAACGATTGTGGTTCCATTTACGTAACATTAGCCAAGGTTTGGATTTATTCGAGCCTGTAGAATGTAGTTGTTCACGTGGATCAACGATAAAACCCAATATCAGCGATGACACGGGAAGTATGGATTGACAAGGGTGTGGCTGTGAAATGTCAGTCTAATATTACCTATGCTTCTGATGTACATATTTTTGCCCACGCGTTACATGCTTATTGTCCCTCCTCAGATTCACTACCTTGATTGCCCATTTGATCACCAGGTAAACCGCCAACTAAAGAAAGATGGCCTGAAATGGGGAAATAGGTTCGAAGTGAAAGGTTACTGTATTAACCCCATAACTGTTCAATCCGAACATACCCTTAATTTTTCCCCAGTGTTTAATTAAACTCATAAATTTTACCTTTACACAAATTTTATCTTAACTCGACGAAGACAGCTATGAAATGAGTAAGAGTGTATTGACGAGTTAACCCGTCTGAAACAATACATGGTTACCTGTCATGGACGAGTTTACTCGTCAGAAACAGTCAAGGGGTGAAAACATCCCCATTTGCAATTTAAGTTTCACCAAGATTGGCTTCAAACAGCCAGCAACAAATCACAGCCCACTACATCTTACCATTCTCACATTTAACATCCAGAATATCACTCAAAGTAAAACATTACCGACGTTCGCGTGACATTCTACATTATCATAAGATCATTTCGACCATCTTTCGTAGCTGTCAGCGGGTCGCTGAACAACCACAATAAATGTACCAATTAGAAAATAGCACAAACCAAGCTAAAACTCCCAATAAGACGACGCAACGAAAAGGCGATCGTCTAATATTCACATGTATTCCACAATAACGGCCTCGCCATAGGCTGTATTGTCCTCTTAGTCCGTGCTTAGCAGAATCACACTGCGTTGACGTGACATCCTGCGCATCATATGCTAGGTAGTCGTGTGTGCCGTGGCTTCAACGAACAATACAAAGTAACGTGACGTAACAGTTGGTTGATGAGGTCTCATGCAGATTATTTGGGAGTTTTTTGATACTAATTATACAAAGTACTCCTGAGTAGAATTTGGACAAACAGGTGTTTATCAAGTGTTGTTATGACGTTGAGGTATAGGTAATATGCAGGTCCAAATTCCATCCTGTTGAATATCATGCAATCAGCAGACCATACCGATACGAGCATTTAGCCAACAAACAGAATAGGGAAGCATATTCAACGGTAAATGATATGACTAAATTGTGTATTATGCGTCTCGCCTAAGCTGACTTTCAAATGGTTTTTTATTATCACAATTGTTCGGTATACTAGTTTCCCAATAGTATACCCTGATGATTACCTAGCCGTATAATCAATTGTCTACCCTACCACTGGTCACAACAATGTTACTGACTTTGATCATCTCGGTTTATCTTGAGCAAAGTCCAAGTAGTGATAAACGTGAGAGAATAAAACCACAAGAATATCAGGATTGGATGTCAGAAACAGCAAAGCTAGTTGAGAAGCTTCTACATTCCTTTGTAGACAAAGTTACTGATACGAATGCAAAATCCTCTTCCCTATTCCATTTCAAAGGTGAAATGTACTTATATGTTTGTACGAATGATGGTTACAGAAATGTCATACGGGTATTTTACAAATGATTTGCATGGATAAAAGGAGGTTTAAATGTCAATTCCAACGGATTGTTGATTTAACAAAACAGCTAGTCGATAGAATACGAAAACCAAGCAAAGTATGCAGTATATACTATAACAAAGCCAGCAGACCCTGGAAGGAAGGCTTTCAATCAAGGGAATGGGATGTTATTGAAATACCAGCAGACTATTAAATGAAGGCCATTTGAATAACATAGCGTCAATGTGTCTGGTGTGTTTCAAAGCCGTTTTGCATGTTGCTGTGCCGATATTTGGGTTGCAGGGTATAAGATTCAAGCCTGTTAAACTACAATCTAGTCAGCGGAGATTAAACTGAAGGAGAGGCGAGCCGGATTTTCTAACGATGAACCTAATGCGACAGATTGAGCAATTACATTTTCACAAAAGAGAAAGGTTTCTATATAATGCAATCTAAGATAGAATCGCAGCATCATGCATGTATGTATGTCATTAACATCGACGTCACAAGTTGCCTGTTAGAGAACTCTCCTTATTCCATAAATATTCCAAACTCAACATAACCTCATGCGAATATATAAAAGATGCATTCAGTTGAATTATTCTGCCGGGTGGGCTGGTTCTAGCAATTTGATTTAAGCAAATCTAATCGCTTTGTTAATGATATCGCTACACTGCCTTCAATTATGATTGGTTTAAAATAAATGATTATTGTAGGTTTAGGGTCAATGATGTGTTCTATATTGGGATACATGACGCGTGGAATGAACATTATAGTCTCGTTACGATGAAACATGTTATCAGTAAACAACAGATTGCCTATTGAATTACCTCTTCACACTGGGATTGTATTTGCATATGCTTAGCCGATACCATAAACTAAGTTATGTCTATGAAATTTGGCGCGAATGCATCATGTTACAGCATTGTTCCACTTTGCAAATAACCTGAGGCTACCAATATAAGACCTGTCCTTAAGCACCTATCCCTGCACCATTTATCTATTCGTTTTTGGTAGTTACGTCACATATATAGTCCACAAAAGAATAAAGATTATCATATTGGACTTTTTTCCGAATAAGTAAGTAGTTTTACACCCCCCCCCCCGCATAATTGTGGACCACAGTAGACATGAGCTATGCCTCACCAACGAATTTCACTCTGTATCGTTTATTTTCCTCTTACTAAGCACAATGGAATGCTACTAATCTTGATAATCCATTAAGTAAAAAAGGTACGGCATTTTTTCAAATATTTTCGTCCTTAATTTACTAATCTTTCGATATTGGCATATACTGCATAATGATATAGCGTTTCTCACCGAAAGGTATGTCATTATTACGCATTAACATGCAGCCTCTAAATATACGGTTAGCTGTTTAAGTGACTGCATACGTTCCACTCCTGTCCGATTTGAACAAAAGATAATGTGGTCACAACTTTGTATAGACATACAATTCCATTTGTTGTGTGGTGTTTCAGCCATGGTAGTCATCTATTGCCCATATTGACTTCCTTATGTCTCAACACAAATATGCATATGGCCATGTACATTTTCTACGTATGTGTCGTGACGTGGATTGAGAAATTATGTTAGATATATATATATAGTACATAATGCTAATGCAGCCGTGGTATCCCCAATGCACCAATAACTGTATAATCAGTGAACACAAAACCCTCCTGACCGAAAAACACCGGCGTAGTGCGTATGAAGTGATGTAATACATTGTTCTATCCAACAACGGTACGCCTACGAGGTGATAATTAGGCGTGGGTATTGTTTAACGTCTCCAGCTATGAAGCAAGTGTTAGTGGGCGGGTGTTTACGTCAAACGGGGTTGCTTCATCAATGCAGCGTCTTGTCATAAACATTATCTGTCTTTCAGCACGTTTTCCTCATTCTGATCCCATTAGCTTTAGCCCAGTACATTAGCATGTCAGGAAGTGCCCATCACCAGCATCATGTTATTGGATGACGTTATTATCGTGACGTATGCCACCATTATTGTTGCGAGACAATGAACCATCGTTAATCCAGGAGTAGTACATAAAGATGGCAGCTTACAAAGAACAAAATTATTCAAAGACTTGTTGTTTATTATTGCACTCCTAAAACCAGAAAGTTACATGCCTTCATTGACATGTCCTTGCCTACAAGAGAGCATACATACGTAATAACCCACATAAGCTGCAGCTCATTATTGTGCCAGTGTGCCTTCAAGATTAGAGAGTATGTGACACACAGTCTTGTGGTGCCTTGATTGTTATTTAGCAAATGTTTTTGACTAACAGATGAAACTAATATATTTGATGTCATCTGAACGAAAAAAGTCCACTTTGATTATGACATTGCCATCTTAGAGGGTATCGCACACTGGAATCTTACGTCAGTCCATAAAAACACATCGCATATAGCGGATTACTTTGACACAGGGAAGCCGTCACAGCCGTACCACACATGCTGAATAGCAAAGGCGCGAACTTTAGATACTATGCGTCGGTGAAGGTTATCATCAGCCGTTCCTATAAACCTGATATCATTATGACTCGGTTAAATAGCCCGGACCAAGCGTTTGTTGTATGCTGTAATGAAACCAACAGCAATGAGGTCGGTTGTAAAATAAATGGCCACAGAATGGTTCTGTCGACGTCAACACTCTGCTTTGGTTGTATGCCCAGGATCCACTCCTCGACTATTGATTTCATCCCTGCCAGAGCAATGGGCAGGCCGTGATAGCATTCCGAAAGATTACCCGGTAATTGCTTCATCCGAAGTCTCGTTGTTTTGTGGCATAGCTCCAAGAAACAATTCGTTCAATATCCAATCTCACATTTGACAGACGCCTCCCATTAGCATAGTAACATGATGGGAAGTTGTGACGTATCATGCAGCTCAGCAGTCATGTGTATTAGCGTCAACAACAACACATAATATTAGTAAGAAGATATGACGTTCTTGCATGTGGGAGGGAAAAAAGACAACACAATTCATAATCGAAGATGAGCTCTCGTCCCCTGGTGGATGGACCCAAATATTATGCCATACATTAGCTACTAGCCCTAAAGGTTTGACCTTTACTCCATCTCACACCAATTAACGACAAGCTGCACAAAACAAGGCCAGAGATCGGAGTCGTGAATTATTCACAGAAGATAGATAGGAGTCAGGTCGCCCCCAGACAGCACGCACTAAATCAAGTGTACTTATTTTGAGTCTTACAATGGACAAAGATGATTGAGCACACGGTTAAATTGATTAATATGAGCTACACAAAGTTTATTTATCCGATTACCACCTCTCGCCCGTCAGGTAACTCGATATTTACATTCAACCTCATTCGGATTCATTTCAGGTATTGTCTTGTTACAGACGACGAATTCTCTCAAAGTAAGTGGACATTATCATAGATATATTAAGTGCAGAAATAATGCATCACCAGCAACAGCCAGCATCATAGCAAGAATCACTTAGTGTAGAATCGGATACAAAATTCTGCATCAGACAAAATTATATGAGGTACAGCAAGCTATTTGTATAATATTGTACAGCTAGCACAGTTGCAATATCGCGTCCATCACAGCTAACATTGTTTTCACCCATACAAATCCTACGACATTTTCTTTCTTTAACAAATCATGGTATTTACATGGCGGGGTGGCTGAGTACAGTTTGTTTAATGATGTCGTTGAATAAAGTACATGTCAAACTCACAGCAGGAGAGATGGATAATGGCGTGAAATGCCGGTCAATAAGAGTAAATACTGCAAAAGTATTTGGTAGCATTTGTTAATGACAGATATCCACTTCGGACCCTCCCGTATGTAATATTTGATATAATGCTAATGGCATATTGTCCAACACTTTTGATTTCACTGGGCGAAATATGAATAAAGATTTTGCTTGACTCAATCACCACCATGTGATATTAATTGTACTGTCTTCAAGCGCTGCATCAGCATTGAAGATCATGTTTCATTACTTACACTTACTCTTCTCATAAACCCATATATCATTTGGCCATCAGACGGCTCAGTATGGCGCTTCATACAAGCGCTTGTGAATCAATTTTAACCCAATCTATAAATTTTACTTTGTTTCTGCATAATTCTTCGATACATTGCAAACGAAATATATTTCATTTGTAAGGGTCAGTGATGTCATTTTATCATCCATCGTCACTGTTGGCTGCATCCAATCCCATGTTCACAGTTTTGAGCAATTCTGCGCAAAGTAAGGCAGCTTATTGAGTGAAGCAACCCTAGGAGAGGAGGATCATATATAAGTCCACAATAGATGCCCTCATTACTGAGAGCATTTACACTGCCATATAAGGTGTTACATTATTGTACGTTGCAAATCTACAGAAAACAATTGAAGAGGTAAACTCTCAGGCCGAATTTTATTTTCTCAACCTCAGTACCAACCGAACAAAATGCCGAAATAAACAGGCTCCGAGCACAAACGTGATTGACTGAAATAATTGCAAATAGGAACGAGCAATTTAGCCGTCGCAACAACGTACATGGAATACAAGTCGACGCGCATTTAAGCTGCACTGAATTAACAGATAAATTCTTCATACGTAAAATTACTATCAGAGATAAATATGGAAAGAAAATTCATATAAATGGGAGTGTTATTAAAGTAGCTATCAGCAGGATTAAAAATTTAAAAAGCTGCAAATTGTTCTTGTTGTTTATTATTGCACTCCTAAAACCAGAAAGTTACATGCCTTCATTGACATGTCCTTGCCTACAAGAGAGCATGCATACGTAATAACCCACATAAGCTGCAGCTCATTATTGTGCCAGTGTGCCTTCAGGCTTAGAGATTATGTGACACACAGTCCTGTGGTGCCTTGATTGTTATTTAGCAAATGTGTTTTGACTAACAGATGAAACTAATATATTTGATGTCTTCTGAACGAAAAAAGTCCACTTTGATTATGACATTGCCATCTTAGAGGGTATCGCACACTGGAATCTTACGTCAGTCCATAAAAACACATCGCATATAGCGGATTACTTTGACACAGGGAAGCCGTCACAACCGTACCACGCATGCTGAATAGCAAAGGCGCGAACTTTAGATATTATGCGTCGGTGAAGGTCATCATCAGCCGTTCCTATAAACCTGATATCATTATGACTCGGTTAAATAGTTTTTTGTAAGCTGTAATGAAATCAACAGCAATGAGGTCGGTTGTAAAACAAATGGCCTCAGAATGGTTCTGTCGACGTCAACACTCTGCTTTGGTTGTATGCCCAGGATCCACTCCTCGACTATTGATTTCATCCCTGCCACAGCAATGGGCAGGCCGTGATAGCATTTCACATGATTACCCGGTAATAACTTCATCCGAAGTCTCGTTGTTTTGTGGCATAGCACCCAGAAACAATTCGTTCAATATCCAATCTCATATTTGACAGACGCCTCCCATTAGCATAGTAACATGATGGAAGTTATGACGTATCATGCAGCTCAGCAGTCATGTGTATTAGCGTCAACAAAAACACATAATATTAGTAAGAAGATATGACGTTCTCGCATGTGGGAGGGAAAAAAGACAACACAATTCATAATCGAAGATGAGCTCTCGTCCCCTGGTGGATGGACCCAAATATTATGCCATACATTAGCTACTAGCCCTAAAGGTTTGACCTTTACTCCATCTCACACCAATTAACGACAAGCTGCACAAAACAAGGCCAGAGATCGGAGTCGTGAATTATTCACAGAAGAGAGATAGGAGTCAGGTCGCCCCCAGACAGCACGCACTAAATCAAGTGTACTTATTTTGAGTCTTACAATGGACAAAGATGATTGAGCACACGGTTAAATTGATTAATATGAGCTACACAAAGTTTATTTATCCGATTACCACCTCTCGCCCGTCAGGTAACTCGATATTTACATTCAACCTCATTCGGATTCATTTCAGGTATTGTCTGGTTACAGACGACGAATTCTCTCAAAGTAAGTGGACATTATCATAGATATATTAAGTGCAGAAATAATGCATCACCAGCAACAGCCAGCATCATAGCAAGAATCACTTAGTGTAGAATCGGATACAAAATTCTGCATCAGACAAAATTATATGAGGCACAGCAAGCTATTTGTATAATATTGTACAGCTAGCACTGTTGCAATATCGCGTCCATCACAGCTAACATTGTTTTCACCCATACAAATCCTACGACATTTTCTTTCTTTAACAACTCATGGTATTTACATGGCGGGGTGGCTGAGTACAGTTTGTTTAATGATGTCGTTGAATAAAGTACATGTCAAACTCACAGCAGGAGAGATGGATAATGGCGTGAAATGCCGGTCAATAAGAGTAAATATTGCAAAAGTATTGGTAGCATTTGTTAATGACAGATATACACTTCGGACCCTCCCGTATGTAATATTTGATATAATGCTAATGGCATATTGTCCAACACTTTTGATTTCACTGGGCGAAATATGAATAAAGATTTTGCTTGACTCAATCACCACCATGTGATATTAATTGTACTGTCTTCAAGCGCTGCATCAGCATTGAAGATCATGTTTCATTACTTACACTTACTCTTCTCATAAACCCATATATCATTTGGCCATCAGACGGCTCAGTATGGCGCTTCATACAAGCGCTTGTGAATCAATTTTAACCCAATCTATAAATTTTACTTTGTTTCTGCATAATTCTTCGATACATTGCAAACGAAATATATTTCATTTGTAAGGGTCAGTGATGTCATTTTATCATCCATCGTCACTGTTGGCTGCATCCAATCCCATGTTCACAGTTTTGTGCAATTCTGCGCAAAGTAAGGCAGCTTATTGAGTGAAGCAACCCTAGGAGAGGAGGATCATATATAAGTCCACAATAGATGCCCTCATTACTGAGAGCATTTACACTGCCATATAAGGTGTTACATTATTGTACGTTGCAAATCTACAGAAAACAATTGAAGAGGTAAACTCTCAGGCATAATTTTATTTTCTCAACCTCAGTACCAACCGAACAAAATGCCGAAATAAACAGGCTCCGAGCACAAACGTGATTGACTGAAATAATTGCAAATAGGAACGAGCAATTTAGCCGTCGCAACAACGTACATGGAATACAAGTCGACGCGCATTTAAGCTGCACTGAATTAACAGATAAATTCTTCATACGTAAAATTACTATCAGAGATAAATATGGAAAGAAAATTCATATAAATGGGAGTGTTATTAAAGTAGCCAACAGCAGGATAAAAATTTAAAAAGCTGCAAATTGTTCTTGTACAAACATGTCAATGTTAGTAAAACATTTCAATGGCAATCATCGATGAGCATGCCAAATAATTTTATCAATATGCCTTCAACCTAATTAAACATTATTTTCCTAGTTGTCACCTTAAAAAAAGCAATTTACTATTCTCTTCTGCACTCACATTCATACCGTATGGTTATTTATTATTGGGTAACGCAGCGGAAAATATTATCTACGAGAAATACCAGAAAATAGAGCCCTCAGAATAATAGCAAAATTAACAAACATGAAGTATATTAAGCACCAATGAATTGCTTATTATCATCTTACGGCCGAATTTATTGTGCGGAGATATCAATCTCGACTTACGCTCATTTATGGCTGGATGAATATTAGTTGATTTTATCATTTGTCTCCAGGCATTTTGATAAAGCTGCACCTAAGGACTTTTTACAAGGCGAATGTTTCGTCTACTTCGTTCACTAAATTATACATGATTTAACCTATAATAGAATTACACAGAACATTACACTGCGTGGGCATTAAGAGTCCCTGTGCTTCCGCTCTTTAAACGGCAATAACCTGGAAACAGAGCCGTTAAATTACGTATTAGTCTATATTTCTCGGTTATTTAAATCAGCTGTACAATCTTGTATAAATGTGACATGTTTACCAAGTTGGGAACTCAGGAGTTGTTGGGCCACATGCGTTAGGGTTCCTTATATGTTTAATTCCAATGACCACACTTATCCCCTGCGAATAAACCTTAACACCAAGTACTATATGTGACCTGCTGTAATTGCAATGGCGCGTTGTAATAACAGTTCATGCGTTTTATGCCGCAACTTTACCAAACTGTCTTGTGAAATATAACAGTTGCCTGTCTCGTTTAGAACGAAATATTGCAAGTACAGAGATGAGTTTATCATGGTGGGCATTCCGCCTCTCATTTCAATAACAAATAAAGTCGACTACGCATCAACATTAATTTTGAAAGAATCAACTGTCGCTCGTATCCAAATAATATAGTTGCAATTGGAGGATATGTCAATGTACAAAATATTGTCATTTGGCACTTATCTAAGTAAAACATTAGAATCAAACATTTTGCCGAATTTATTCAAGTGAAGCAGTCTTTTTAAAGCCAATCTTGTCTCCGTTATAAAAACAGCAGACGTTTCATCTACAAGATTTGCAACTCCAAGAGTGATCACCTCAGAAGAAACATCTTCTGCTGAGTTATCTAATGGCTCAACAACCATATCCCGCACTATAGCGAATAAAGTAATGACAACAGCAGCAGTCAGTCAAGCGACAGTTAGTAAATGTTGCTAAACAATTCATAGTGAAAAGATAAACTACATAATGTCCTCTATTTATCAAAAAGAAATTGTATTTATTTGCCTCGAGGATAGAGCGGCTCCTTTACCAGAGTCATATATGATTAATTCAGTTTGTCGCACTAATATTGCGTATGTCTTGTAACATTTGAACGTTCTGCTTGTGGTGGAGGTTCAACATCCACGGAAATTAACGATATTTAAATACATTCGACCGATTATCGTTTATTTTTGAATCGGTGAATTGTCTCCTGTGGCTCAGGTTAATATGCGCCTATAATATAATATTTGAAACGATCGTTTGAGGGGGTGGACTCATGCATGATGTAAAATGCACGAGATGAGCCATATCGTGGTAACTTGTCGCCCGGAGCGATGTATTAACAAGTGTTCGCATGGAGCTCTTTATGTTTCCCCTCACAATCACTCCTTCCCTCATCGTCATCATTCTGACGAGTAGATATGTAACACACCAGGACACATAATGTACAACTTGACAAATATCGGACAGGAGAGATCGTACGTAGGCCGTCTTAGAATCATAAAGTGACGTTATGAAGGTAGTGAGGCCAAATTTAATGGTTATCTGAGGTGGAAGTTATGTCCCTCATTTTACGTGCCTTTTGTGTATAACTCAATGTTAATCCCTTTCCGACTTGTTTTGTACTTAACTGTGTGATGTCCGACCAAATGCGTAAGTTCTCTACATAAAAAGGGGTATTGTGGTGAACTCACTCGTGTAGGTTATTGTAATCATGTTATGGCAATCGCAATGTTTTTGTTATGTGACAGCTCTAATATAGAGTTGATAACAGCATGAAAAGTGTAACGGCGAGAAATGTCGCAGGACGACTACCTATGACCGTACCGTGCATTTTGTGTCAAACATGGGCTGCTTTTGACCCTCAGCCAGCAACGAGTTAGTGATCAATCAAAAACCCTACTTTGTACCAGGAGGGAGGAGTTGTTCATATTTTATAGGTGATGGGGTGGCACTGGGAGTGTCTGAGTGTTTGGCACAGACGGGCATATCAATACTAGAGGAGAAATGGACGGGCGTATGTGTTATGGTGCTACAAGAGAACGGATGTTTATTGGATATCTGACGAGCATCAGTAAGGGCAATGTATTGAGGCTGCCCAGATAATGTGGCTAACAGAACAGTAGAATAGAGGTCTTTTTTAAAAGGAAGCGGCATTTACAACGCATATTGATCATTGTACTGTGTTTATGCAACATCACCATATAATCTGTGTAACTTATTAATATCACTATTTATAGCATCGCACAGTCCCACATTACTCCGTACAGCCCCTTACAGCCTCTAACAACTTGCTTAGCTTTCACACGGCCCAACATCGTTCTCGGCAGTTATTCTCAGCTTCACACAAACCTTAATTACCCCACGCAGCCGTCATATAGCTTATTAATGCACTGTACAACTTTACCTGGCCTCATATAGTTTCACACTGCCCAACATTGCTTTGCTGATCCCATTCAGCTACACATTTACACAGCAAATTATAGCCCCACTTAGATTCACACTTACCTACATAGCCCGACATGGCCTCACATGACTTTGCTTAACCCCATATAGTTATATATTGAATCAGACGCTGACCAACACAGCTTCGCATATCCTTACGTAGCTTCACATAGCTCCACGCACATTCATGTGGCTTTACAATGTTCAACACACCCAAAATACTTTTACGCAGACCAAACGTATTACCAATAGACGTTTTTGTTTTAAAGCGTAAAGAAACATGATCTTCAATGCTGAAGCTGACTCGAATGTTAAAATATCACAATTAACTACATCTTGTCCAAATCATTCTTTTTATTGCGATGAATAAAACATTCGTTTCATGGTTGAGGGCAATTTCAGATAACCCTAATGGATTGCAGTTGTACATAAAATAATAAACAATGAGGCATAAACTATACTTATTCACCACTCGACATTAAGCGTCGCGTAGGTGTGGGATTGCGTATTCTTCGAAGGCCTTTCCTTCATTAACTTAAATATCACGCTGCTGAACGGCAAACATTTCCTATGTCACAGTATACTCTAATTACAATGCTTGCGTGGGGTAGGGCAATTTGAATAATGTAACCCTATCTCTCTTTGCATCATGGGGAGATTGCATGGTGATTACTGCAGGGTTCAGTCGGCATTGCCTGCGAATATATTATTTTGTTTTCAATTGAGCGCTGCAATGATTTGCAGAAGAATGTTTTGAGCATTGATACGACCTTGTCAATTGAATATGAATGACAATATGATTATAGATGAGAGCTGGAATAAACCCAGACATTCCATGAAATACATGGCGTATATTTCATGTCCGTGGCGGGGAAAGTAAAGCTATCAAATGCAAAGCATATATATATATATATGTGTGTGTGTGTGTGTGTGTGTGTGTGTGTGTGTGTGTGTGTGTGTGTGTGTGTGTGTGTGTGTGTGTGTGTGTGTGTGTGTGTGTGTGTGTGTGTGTGTGTGTGTGTGTGTGTGTGTGTGTGTGTGTGTGTGTGTGTGTGTGTGTGTGTGTGTGTGTTTGTGTGTGTGTGTGTGTGTGTGAGTGTGTGTGTGTGTGTGTGTGTGTGTGTGTGCGTGTGTGTGCGTGTGTGTGAGAGAGAGATAGAGAGAGAGAGAGAGAGAGATGGAGAGAGACATAAAGAGAGAGTGAGAGAAAGAGAGAGAAAGAGAGTGCAATATAGACAGGGATAGAGAGGGTTAGAGGGTGGCTGGTGGTGTGGATGTGCGATTAGGTCGGCGGCTCATTCCGAATAGGCTTGCCGCGTAAAGTGTATGTTTTCGTGCATCCCAGTCCTTGCATCAATGTGTCAATACCTTCTTTATGGTCAATATTATTTGTCACTTTACGATATTGATTTTGACGGAGCTCCGTTAAATGGTTATTGCTAGTGGTATCCTTCATTATGCGTTCATCTACAAGTTACCATGCTTACCAGGTGGCATGTGGCATAAAAAAAACCACATTATTTAAACGGATTCCAAATAGAACTCTATGAAATCGAATGAAATTGCCTTTTACAGGTGCATGCTATACATCCTTGTTTAAGGCTGCCGTCAAACACTTGATTGATTCTATTTCTCTGATCAACCACAGTGTCATTTATATACACGACAAGCATCGTTAGCGAAGCCTACAGCTTCACTTGCTGCATTGGACTTGCATTGGTCTGAGTTGCACTCTTGATATAATGCGCTGTTCAGGTATACAAGTGCTAGGTCGGTACTTCCTTACAAACTTATTATCTTGATGAGACGACGAATAATATCACATTATCATAATACTTCAAGTACGATGTGTGTACGATTGTGTATCATTAAGTATATTATACCTGTATAAACCGGTAATCAGATGTTGCTATGATAGAATTGCCATGATGAAATGTTGTCTAGAAATAAGTCCTGGTCATGGGTCGGTTCTCTTCTTGGTAAAACTTGACGCGAAGGGCAAAAATAGCATAAAGCCGGCAATGTAGCATAAACCGTGCTGCTCAAATGAAACATGAAAATATGCATTGTGATTGTGAATAATAAAATATCACCTTCATCGGGTGCCAGCTTACTACTAATCGGGCAAAAATCCCAGCATGCTAGGCTGAAGAAGGACCATGTTGGTCCCTGTGTATAAACAGGCCCTGACTTAAGTACAACTGTCGTTAAACATGAAAAAATGTATACACCATTTCTGAAAGCCTACATCAAAACGCAAAACAAAATAAAATATCATTTATCTGCATTTTATTTTGTCATGGATTTTAAAGTTGTACCCATTCCTGCCTTATCTCATACACTCCCCAAAGCTCAATGGGAAGCGTGGGCGAGGTATAATCCGATCGCTGCCATCGGGAGACTTCAAAGAGGATGGCTTGCTGAACAGCGCTCATATCACCCACGACCGAAGGTCATTCAAACACAAAAACTGTGATGTGCGATCCTTGATTATTTGAACAGAGGACGCCTGAACGAGCTTTGTAATCAGTTGCACAAATGTCAGATTAATCCCTGGTAATGTTTGCCGCTGTCGGTTTAATATGTGAAGGAAAAGGTCAGCCACATTACTCATCTCACTTATTGCTAGCTACCGTCTCCTTCAAAATTGTGATAACATTCCTCCCACGCAATCGTATAAACACAACAAATACGATTGACCGACTGTCGGGTTACCTAATGATATTACTGAAGAACAATTTTACTATCACACGTAAATAGATAAACGATTGTGCATTAAATGCTGCACAACAATTACTGTAATCTGTTAATGGTACCTAGTCAGCCGCATACTCTTACAGATGAGGTGTTATTTTCCATGGCTGCTCAACAATGCATATTTTAAATCGGTTAATATCTAACTAATAATGACCTATATAAGAAGCCAGTCAGTTCATTCATCTTATTTCAAGACAAACATAAGCAAATGCAATACTATGCGCTTCTTATCAATCATATCAAATGATTTATAGTAACTGTCATATTAAGTGGTCTTGTGGCAGTTATTTTATGAAAAACATGACTGGTAACAGCAAGATTAACATCATAAGATTATGATTATGATTTGCTGAATAAGAAGAATCATGCAGAGGGCAATTATCCCCATTCCTCAACGTTCGAGTCACGACAAAACGTAATATACCATCGTGTCTTAAGTTATGGCCTGAGGTTGAGTTGATATTTATAACAGACAAAGTAACCAGACATTAGCGTAAACTTTAATCGATAACAGAATGTTCTTATGGAATGCTATCCGATGTTTATCACCGACCTGTTGTATTACCTCATTAGCTATGTTTCCTGCTATTTCCTGTGGTGTTCAAGCCTTTAGCATTTATATCTGTCTTGTTCTGTTCAAGCTGTGAAATGAAGGTCACTTTTGTTTTCAGGGAGTTAATCAACTACCTCAGCCACTATGTGACTGTACGTCCCATACGATAGGAAATCTTCTGTATATTTACTTCGTCACCTAACAAACCGCCGAAGCTGCTCATAAGTTTACTAACGTGAGCAAGAAACCCCAATAATCTTTTGAGATACTTGTAATCATAGGTTTTACGCACATCCAGTTGCAACCCCAATATAGTATCTTAATATACGTACGCCATAGATAACGTTACATACGGAAAGCATATAGTATAGGCGTGGGAGTTTTGCATTTTCTCAGTCACCTCGTGAAAATCAGAATGCAATTTCAACCAATGTTGGTTATAAGCTGCACACTTAACAGCTCTAGCATTGTTCTAACCATTTAATGGAAACTCTTTCAGCATGAGATCAGTCCGTATTAGTCGGTATACATACTGTGGTATTATTGGCTGGAAAGAATTAACGAATATCTTAGGCATCTCCATAATGAGACTTGTCTAGACCACATGCAGAGTTATCCGACTCAAACGCTAATTGCGGCATTGTTCGCCTTCTCCTCTATGTACTGCTCCTGCATTCGAACAGGACGGATCGGATTATAATTGTCTAGACCTACAGCCTGTGTTATGCTTCCGACCGACTAGCAACCGTAGAGAGCGCTATTATGCCTTTCGTCAAATTGCATGGAAGATATCCACCAGCGTTAAGTGTTCACATTTTGATCTATTTAGCAGTATTTTGGCAATCAGTGTTTACATAGCTTATTATAAACATTGTATGTTTCGTCAGTGGCAATAGACCAACAAACTGATCAATGCTGTTCAAAAGCGATTGATTAGCGCAGCTGATTAGGGCCTGTTGATAAGGCGCGTATGACCATGTGCTAGCAACACGATCGGAATTGTACTGGCTTGCCTTCATTAACTGCTACATGTGACGTGGTTAAGACTGATTAAAGTCCACCTACCCAGTAAAGATCGAGAAACCCCACAAGATGTTGATAAACGGTCCCGACAGCAATGAATTTGGAATTCGAACCTGCAATTACTAGGAATGAGCCCATAGTTCCAAATACGCTCATGTTTATGGCCAGTGGATGGTAATGATTGCTTTGCACATCTACTCATTCCTCCGGAGAAATGGATCCGTATCTGTTAAAAACGGTAAAGGCGTGGTAATGTCGATCATGGTCAAACATATTGTAACAATATGGACCTGCAATATTTCAGTTGAATACAATAAGTGGAGCATTAAAGGAAAATGAGTTCTTATTGAGATGTTGATTGGTTTTGGTGAGGATGAAACGATACTCTGATTACACTTCTTTGAAACAACAAAACAATGATTCAGTAAGTATCTTGGGTAAAGTTTCAAACAAGGAAGAAGCTTTTATGGATATGTAATTCAATTTACTCTCTTATAATGTCCACTAGCCTACATAGTCCCACATGGTTCCACATAGCAAAACAGAGTCTTAATTAGTTTCACACAACCAACATAGCTTCATATAGCCCCACACAGCTGCATGCCAACCCAAATAACTCACATAGTATTATAAATAGTGTTTGTTAATATCACCAGTTTTATGCAACACAAAAAGAATATTATACACACAGCCTGCGATAGGGGATTAGACGCAGAACAACATCGCCCAGGAAGAATTGCCTAGGGGTAAATTTTGTTATTCGTTGATTTTAAAAAGGCATGTTTAGCGCAGATTAATGGTGATGAATCATTTACAAATTTGTGTATACAGTTTTCGCACATAGGTGGAAATGATTAGTTAGGTAGTTGATAAGGTCATCTAACATAAGATGGGTAATAATAAGGTAAGTTTTCATGGATATGCATTGTCGCCAAGGGTAAGCTGCTCATATGGGAAACCTTCGAGTCATCAGTACGTCACGGTACGTGCTTTGCATCCTAAGTATTGCAATCATTCTCACATTTACCAGAATGTATACCACCAATGAACTCAATATTAAACTTTACCGATCTTTGGTATGGTGATCGAGCTGTCGGGCACCGTGCACAGTACATGAGGCACCATGAATTATTGGGAGGGAAGTCAATTCTGTTCACATGGGAGTGTTGGTTCGAATAGAGGCGAATGTGTTTATATATGACATTACCTTGCTTGTGGCGAAATTATGGATGTATTGCACCAAGCAAATAACGACATGCCACAGATTACTTGTAATTTGGTTTACAGAGTCAGGTTACTTACGTGCAGGGTCGGATTACTTGTGAGCTGTTTACTGGGTCAGATTACTTGTGAGCTGGTTACCTGGTAAGATTACTAATGAGCTGGTTACTGTGTCATATAACTTATTAGCTGGTTTCTGGGTCAGATAATTTGTAAGCTTGTTTCAAGGTCAGATAACTTATAAGCTGGTTACAGGGTGAGATTACGTATGAGCTGGTTACTGGGTAATTTTACTTGTGTACTGGCTACTGGGTCAGATAACGTATGAGCTGCTTACTGGGTCAGATTACTGGATTAGGTGCTATGTTATTCGAGATACAATGATGAAGTAAAATGTGGAGAAGCATTTAAACCTGTCATGATAGTTACAATTAGAATGATGCCATTTGCCGGTAACTACTCTTGTTTTGAACACGTCTCCAAAATTAACGACTGAGACCACGATGGAAATTGCGCACTGACGACTGGATACAAGGACATATAATAATATCTGGCGTGTCCCTCGTTACGAAATGTTTAGAACTGCTGAAGTGAACGTGCTGAATGTCAAGGATTATTGTATGCGATGATATACAGAACAGTAAGTACTACGATACATGAAAATGTAATCACAATTGGCATGTATCAACTGGATTCGTTTACTTCAATATTATAAGGTACATACCTGCAATAAAATATAACGGATTATAAAACTGTATTTGTCAGATGGTAGAAAATCAAATTATTAAAATGGGTGCTCTGGGGTCAAACCAAAAGTAGCGTCTACTTGTAAAACGATATGATATAAAGAAGACCTCCTTGACATGTGGCATTTGCTACCGTGTATTTGCTCACATCCAACTGCTTTTACATGCATTAACCTATATATTATGCTGCGTATATATCACTCGTGTGTGAGCTATTATCCGTGACTTATATTTGCATAACCTTGAAAGCTTATGGCTCGTCAGATTGCTACAGATATCTATGTCACTCGATTGAATGGAGTTACATCAATCGTTAAAGGAAAGTCTTGCTGGACAAGCTAATGTCTAAATAGCATGTACTTATCTTTAGCATCAACAGGGAAATGTCTGATATTGTCATTCAATATTAATCGTTTCGATTGACTTGTCTGAGGTTCTATATGCATCGACGGTTATAGAATACATCATTTACTTAAGTATTTAATCTTTCACAGATATATATGTATATATATTGTTGCAAATGCGCATTTGCAATTTGGCTTGAATAGTGTTGCTGTTGTGAGCGCTGTGCCATTTGCTGCTCATAACATTAGACATAGTTAAGCGTAAATAACATGATATATAATCAGGCAATTTTGAGAACTTCTTACTTGCGTCATATTTCAACTTTAACTAAGGCATTGTTCGCCGGAATTTCGTTAATGGTTTGAATGGCCTTCTACTACCAAAGATTCAATGGGAAAAAAATAATTATAGTCTCCAGTCATTCCTACATTTCAGCAATTATAGCAAATCTGTCACAACTTATAATCTGAGACTTAAATGGGTACTATGCGCAATCAGTGACATAGAATTCAGGTTGAAGATATGTCAAGAAAGCATTCTAGAATGAATCGTGAAGTGCGCTTAAATCTGATGGATATAAATGACATACAGAGCTAGTTAGTCCAATGGTCATACGTTGTCTTAAGTATAACTATTCCAATTGTGCTAGAGCATCAGTGATCAATATTTCAATTAGCGCGAGGGGAGTAAGATCTCGAGTGATACTTGACGCACTGCATATTCTTAGTATTTGCAATATAAACTGGAATCCAAGAGTTATTATAAACCTCTTCAAATGCGAGAACCTAGCTTACATTAGAAATGAGACTTGTTTTATGAGGAAATGATGCTGTGTCTTCTCGAACAATACTCGGCTAGTGTCACACAGCTCAGGAACTCCATAACAAGACTCCTTCCCAATGAACCAGGAGAACTTTCTGAAATGTATGACTATGCTGACAATAAGGAGTCCTAGAGGCAACATGCAGTAAGGTCTCTTAAGGTGATGATGAATGATGGGGTGGTGGTTGTGGTTAATGATGGAGTTGATGGTGGTGGTGGAAGCATCATATTGATGGCAGGTTTTTTGATATTTGATTCTTTATACAAGTAATGTCTTAGCTCTGTTTACTTTTTAGCTTCAGCTAAGTCAATCTTTTTACAGGTTGCACAATGACATATCTAATTTATTTCATCATACTTACAAAATAAATGGTGAATATTGGGGTATATATGCTACTACGCTACCTTGCATAGCACATGGCAGGGTTTGAACTTGCCCAATTTAGTCAACTGGACAAACACGCAAAAGCCGTACAACAGCGGTTGCCCCTTCATCTTAAACATCATTTGTAAGGATGCCATCACGATTTGTCATCTAACGTTAAAAGTGATGTTTAACATCAACATTAGCCATTTTCTTTTTCAAATCATCATGCATGTGTCTCAATTTGAATGTTTAATGATTCTAAGGAAGTCTAATCTGGGGTTAAGTGAAACTCAATAACTGCAATATTCATCTCTTTGTGGTTTGCTGAGAACTAATCTTGTAAATATATATGCTGGACTGGTGTATATATTTTGCCCTGTCTATTAACAAAGACAAGTGAATAATAACCAGATATTGTTGGTAGCTGTCAGAAGAATTGAATAGACATCACTTTGTTAATACGCCAACTTGTATAATGTGCCAGCGAAGTTCAATTATGATGACTGCTGAGCAATGACACAGAAATATCTTGCCAAAAATACACTTTTATTCTTGTACCTCTGACGATAAGCATTATTTACTATGTATGGTGTCCAAGGACGCAGACACCAAGGGACAAATCCTGGATGTGCTCTTATACAGGCCACATCCATAAACTACACTTTATCAAGAACTTGATGACATTATTGACAGCAGTTACCTTCTGCAACGGTTCGCATTGGCCTACACGACCTATATGAGCACCTAGTACAGGGCATAATAACAATGAATAACCAATTTTTCAGAACAAATTGAATCATGAATAAGAAGAAGACATCAAGCAAGACTTTAGAACAACTGTAAAATAGCTGATTCTTAACCTATGAATGTTCGTGGAATCGAGTATAGTGACACATACATCACACCTAAAATTAGATTTCACTTGACGACTGTTATTTGACGTCACCGGTTCACCCATTCGTGTGAAACAAATTAGAGATAGTCGTTAGCGAGACAACACATAGGCTGTTTAGCTGCTGCAGATATCGAGAGAAATTGACCATCCAAATCGTAACCGATGGATCATGAACAGTGACAACCGATCTGACTCAGTCATCGAACACATATTTGGACACGTGGACTCTTTCGCAACCAGGTTTCCATCTATATAGCTTCGGTGAATAATAAATGATTTCCAACGCTGACTTCGTTGTTTACAGCTTGCCGTTAATTGGTGAGAGTATGAGTAACAGTCCAATGTTTAACACTAGTAGCTGGTGTATGGTATGATTATCAGTTTATTAAATAGTTAGACAGCACCGTGAACCTCACCATCTGCCACGGCACGAGAACAAACCATCGACCAAGAAACTCACTGAACGTGTTGGCACCTATCTGTCCAGACGCCAGAACCTTATAGTTATTTATTGAATTATTGATTACTCAAATGCTTAGTGTTATACTCAATAGAATGGGAACGTCCTATCATGATATCATCCTTATTGGCAACTTTTGTCGAAAATTAGTTGAATGAATTGTTGCTTGGTGACATGGTACGTAGAATCGTGAATGTGGCTACACGAGGTGATGAAGCAATTACCGAGTGATCCCGAGGGATGCTATCCCAGCTCATGTTTCCGGTACGGATATTAAAAGGAGTCAAGGAGCGAGGACCACGCTTGCAGCCATAGTAGAGTTGTTGGTGTCACAACAAACATTCTCAGCCAATTTAAATATCGTCTTCAGTGCTGCTGATTTAATTAGAACAGGCTGAAAACGTTAGGTCTAGTTACCGGGCTATATGATCTCCCATTGATTGATGTAAAAGTGTTGTGATTGTTGTAAAGAATGCTCTGTCAGCTTCTAGACAGATAAGTTATAAAAGCGGATCGTAATGACATGATGTTGATATGATTTTCTGATGATGGCCATGACCGACGCATTGTATCCGTAATTCAAGCGTTTTCCAAGTAGCGTGGAGCGGTTTTGATGGCATACCTGGAATAACAGTAGTCGGCTTTAAGAAAGATGTGAATGTCATTGAATGCCACAGGACTAACGTACGGTGACAGTGCACGATACGCTCTATGGTGAAATGTTATCATTCAAATAGGACTGGTGGCAACCGGAAACGTCAAACATTATTGTTTTATTTGGAAGCGGCCGTCAGAACATTATTCTCATACAACGCCACAAGACGACTGAATGTGATTCTCCAAGCACCCCTGAGATCAGTATAGCATTTCGCGGCAGTGTGTTAGCGTTATGATGTCCGTATGCTTTGCCAATGCTCTCCTGAAGTCAAGTACATGCCGAGGCATACTCTTGTCTTACTTGCACTAGTAGCAACACTGGGATCTCGCTTAGACAGAAGTGA
Organism: Urechis unicinctus; assembly: GCA_034190875.2. NCBI lineage: Eukaryota > Metazoa > Annelida > Polychaeta > Xenopneusta > Urechidae > Urechis > Urechis unicinctus. Next base: position 33,724,676 of record CM067346.1, read on the forward strand.
ATTAACAATAATTTAAACAAGTGTTTGATCAATTTGGTCCATAGTAAGTAGCCATCGTCGTATACTGCGCCAGTGCTGCATCTGCCGATGAACGTGACACTGGTCAACAACATAACTTGGCAGTCAGCCACTTCAACCAGTCTTCTCTCATATCTCAAAAGCTCGTTAAACAAGCGTGACAAATGGTCACTAGCTGAGAAGCAACACAATGAAATGCTGAGATTGTCCGGACGTTTCACCTGTCTTGTGTTTACTCTCTAGGTACGACTTTGTTAGAGAACCAATAATTCCAGTCCAAAAGCATATGACTCATCTTTCTATTTGACCCTACTAGCTACATGCCATTATAAATATTGGTGCATCTTCAGCGTTTTTAGTAGAACCAATTGAACATTAATTGAGCACATATATTGCTTTGCTATTGCTGGCTGCACAGTAAAGGACGCTGCACAATAAAGGACACTGTGTTATCGTCCTTGCAATGGGAACATACTGGTATGGTAATGAAGTAAGACAAAGCAAACTAGTTAAGAATGAGAAGAAAGTGATGGAAGGCTAATGGAAATGTATAATAGTGCGTATGGTGACGAGGTGACGCTGCATTGATAAGCTAGACTCACAGGACGCAAACACTGCCCGTCCGCGCGAACTTCAAATTTATATCTATATATTTATATGTTGCCAGCTTTTTACTTGGACAGAGAAATAGTCTCACCAAGATATGTCAAAATTGTTGTTCCTTGCATTCAATCATGATAATGTCTTGGCTTATTCACTCAATCTCTCATGCTTATGGTACTTAGACTTTGCTCTAGGTAAATCCAGAGGCTCAAAGTCAGGGGAATCGTTTTGACCATTGGTAAGCCATGTGATCATCAGACACTAGCATCCAGAATATTCTTCATCCGACTGAAGTAGCTATTGGATGACCCCAAGCATTTAAGCTCAACTGCCTTTGAATGATATGATATAAAAGAATTGAATGTCAGTTCACGGCTCATGGCTGACGCAAGCTACATCATTTCATCACATCATTCATTGTCGATCTGTTACAACCGCAAAACAACGATTGCAAAGCAGAGATGACCAGTTACTTACTTGGTATATTGCCGCCCACAATTATTTCTTAACCTTTGATGTTCGCCAAGGAATGTGATGACCCAACGATAACATTTCACAAACACCCACTTGTCCAAATTATATCTTTTTTGTAGTTTGGGATGTTGAATTATTGCCAACCTTTTGATATGAGCGATGTTTTATGCAACCCCGCAACACAAACCCACTGGAACAGTGCCTTCTTTATAGAGATGAAATAAAGTCTCTTGCTTTCAAAAGTGCACAACAACCACATTACGTGCATATCAATTTGTAATATATCACAAATTGCTATTAACACCTACATAATGCATATCATGTTTTAGTATGGTGCCACATTGACTAGACCCCTGTATTAAAATAGGCCATTCAAAATCCGTGGAACCATTAAGTGTATGTCGCTTGTCACTGCGTCTGCACGAATAGCGTTTATATTCCTTAATAACGACATAAAAAAGCACAATGACAAGCGGCAGTTGTACAGGCGGTTTATTTGCCAAAAAAGCGGAAAATGATGGAATCCTATTGAACCTGTTTCCCCCAACCACACACCCCTCCCCTCTCTAAACACTGAACAACGACACGAACAATTTTGTGGTTCTCGGGGCTCAATAACTTTGGAACAGCATCAACTTGCCAGTAAACTAAATGGGTCACTGCCGTTGTTTTAGACTTAAGGATGCAAAAAATCCCGGAAATGTAATCAAAGCAAGCAGTCGTTTTTCCATTGATGTTAATAGAGTACCGTATATTGTCCTAGCCACTTGCGGGGGGGGGGGGGCAATTCGCAAAGACTTTATTAAGTCATATGCTAATCACCACTCCCTTTAACGACGGCCTCACGACAGAGGGACCGGATTGCGAATGTAAGTTCCACCGACATCACCACCCCACCGACCACCTTATTAAGTATACATGCCATCGATATTGGATTAATGATACAAATCTCGTTGACTGTAGTAATTACACGCGTCCATAATGACATACCTGAAGTAGCCAATTGTCGTCATAACGCTTAGGGATAAAATCAACCCTACTGAAGCAACTACTAGGCATCAACATTTATGCAGGTACCCAACATAGTACCAGAATAGCGCATAGATATGACAGATGCGAATCACACCGCATGAAGTAACAGAATTCGGCGATACTAAGATACCAAGAAAAGATACCCATAGTAGGTTCTGTAATTAATTCACAGTTAATATTTGTTTTGCGAAGAGAGTTCAGAGAAGTATTGGTATTAGACAGTCAAAAACATGTTTGGAGGGTAATTACGCACTTTGTTGGCGGAATCTCCTCCTCCTCTGGAAATGATGTGCGTAAAATCAGTAACTTAACGCGGATATCAGTAACTTATTGATTAGTTGGTGTTCCAATCACCAAGAGAAGACAACACTCGAGTTATTTAGCAATATGAATCCGACCCGAATTTGCATGAATCGGAGGCATGTTGTTTTCGTCCCCTGTACCTTGTCCGTAATGTCTACAGGATCTCGTTCAAACTGAGACTATCCTACCGGACATACACAGGCTGCCCAGATCCAAACCCTCTTTCTACTGACCGATGCTACTGAAATAACTAACACTAGCCCTATGAATTTGCCCTTCATACCAATTATTTCGTGCATTACATAATGTAACTTCCTTCCCAGTGATGTGTGAGATGCTCTCTTCTGAAGATATCTTGTCATTTGCGGCCATCATCACTGGATGCTGCTATAAGATCTTAAGTCAAGCACAAGGCTTTCACTATGGGTCTATTTAGTATAACGTATAGAAGCGTGGCTCCATGTAGCGCATGATGGTGACTAGTCACTGCCAACTGGTGACCTAAGGGCGAATCGCCGACGGTAGTAATTGACGGATCTCATTATGACTAATTAAAGAAGTGTGCGTGCTTAAAGCATGGCGCCTTGCGGGCTCCTGTGGAAGCAGAGTATGTCTTGCGTCCAACAGACGGCGCAATCCTCACTCCCGGTCAGCAATTATGCTTGTTTAATAAGCTACTACAAGCAAGACTTGTGTTTCACAGGTATGTGCAGACCTTGTGTTAATGTCACAGCGTACACAATCCTTACAGGAACAGAATGCTGCACAAAATCAGACGCATTATAAAGGCTCTGTTGTGTTGAGAGGGAATTGTCTTCAATGCTTTACGATAAAAAAAAGTATGGCGCCATGATTTGGACGCCACCTTCATCCATGTTCATTAAGTCAGTAAATGCCGACGCAATGATTATTTATATTATAAGTGGATAATGTAAGCACTGGATAGGACTATCATTACTAAACCAAACAGCTTATTGTAAGCCACAAGACTCAAAGGTTGCTGCTTACAAAGCACATACTGGCGGCGCTGGAAAGGACACAGATGAATGATGATGGAGCTGAATGATATGCGTTACGTCTGCTGCCGACAATCCCCTCAGCAAGGTTAGATAATCGCTGCATGTTATAAACTATACCTGTCTCTGGAGACGCTGTTTCTCGATGCCTGACGCCTGCGCTACTTAGATATGCTTAAAATGACTTTAGTAGTATCGCTTGTCTGATTTTGTCTGATGCATTATACCCTCGCTGCAAGCTAAGAAGCACGCTGATGTCTGTTTTCCTTAAGATGATGTAGTGTCAAAGCTGACAGTTGTAATTTGTCTATACGTTAAATAAGGCTATTTTATCGATGAAAGAATCACGGCCGCGCTATGGGCTATTCGTGTGCAGTGTCACAATTCCTTACTATTTCTTGCTTGCTCGTTGCAGTTTGAACAGATTGCCCTCAAACAAGATACCATCTATACAACTAGGCTGTGTGCGGCTAAGTAATTGGTGTACTGTAATGAGGCCACACCAATTGGATTGTCTGGCCGAATGACAATCGCACGGGACATGCCATATTGGGCAATGTCTTTTTAACACGCCACAGTCCACGATCATCCTATTGCAATAAAGATAGGTTATATCTAGAACCATAACTGACACTGATTGCTGATACGTTATCCATAAAACTCGTCGTTTAATTGGCGTTACCCGGGTAAGATTTGTTTATTTAGTAGTGGATGGACGAAGGTAACTGTAGGTCGTTTGGATTGGATTGGATACGACACTGGCCTTAATGATATGCTGCAAAAGGATTCTACATCACTTCAGGCTATAAGCTTGGAACAGATTTACTTGATGTATCTCTAATAGCATCATTGGGGATCGGTTTGACCTAATTTAATCGGCAGACATTGATTAACTAGCTTATGAGCCCCAGGGAATCCTTACCTTATCTTCTTTAACAAACCTGATTAGATGACAGACCCATCATGCTGCATAATTTAACCTGTACTATCATACAATTTAAGAAAGTTTTAGATAAAACTATTTAGATATTTGTCCTGCTGTTGGTTACTTCAATGTCATTCTCATTTATTTGAATCTTTTTCCACATTAACCATGAGAGTAATTTTAAGTATGAAGAATAATGCCGTTAATTCAGTGCAGCTTGAAGGCGCGTCGATGTGTATTCTTTATACACTGACGTTGTTGCGATGGCTTTATTGCTCGTTACTATTTCCAATCATTTCAGTCAATTTTGTTCGTTCTCTGAGCATATTGATTTCGGCATTTAGTCCAGTTGGTAGTCGTACAATTGTGTAACGGGTTCTATGGCAGTATAAATGTTTTCAGCTATGCGGACTGCTACAGCGGACTTGATAAAAGAATACTTGATCCCCTTATGTGAAGCTGCGTAAAACTGTCTGGAGCGATATGGGTTCGTGTGAAAGCTAAGCAAGCTGTTTGAAGCTTTAAGGGACTGTAAGAAGTAATTTGGGGCTGTTTGGTACTATAAACAGCGATATTGACAAGTTTCACATATTATATGGTGATGTTGCATATACACAGTACAGTAAACAATATGGGTTGGAAATGCAGCTTCCCTTTATTGTAGTACTGCTAAGAAGGTACTACTGTTCTATGAGTCACATTATTTGGGCAGCCTCAATACATTGCCCTAACTGATGATGAATATCACGTCAGATATCCCGTGACCATCCGTTCTCCTGCAGCACCATAACACACACGCCCGTCTTTTTCTCCTTTATTATTGATATGCCCGTCTGTGCAAAATCCTCCAACACTCCCAGTGTCAGCCAATCAAGCAAAACATATGAACAACTCCTTCCTACTGGTACAAAGTAGGGTTTTGATTGATCACTGACTCGTTACTGGCTGAGCAACAAAAGTAGCCCATGATTGACACCAAGCATAAAGTACGGTCATGAATAGTCGTCCTGCGACATTTGATTTTGTAAGCGACTTGAGTAACTCGCTGTTACACAGTTCATGCTGCTATCAACTATAACGGAGTTGTCACATGTAAAAATATTGCAATTGCCATAAAATTATTACGATAACTTACTCGAGTGAGGTCACTACAATACCCCTTTTTATGTGGAGAACTAACGCTCGTATTTGGTCGGACATCACACAATTCAGTACAAAACAAGTCTGAAAGGGATTAACCATGAGTGATATACAAAAGGCACATAAAATGAGCAATATAACTCCCGCTTCAGATAACAGAACCATTATATCGGGCCTCGCTACCTTCAAAACGTAACTTAATGATTCTAAGGCGGCCTACGTACGAACTCTCCAGTCCGATATTTGTCAAGCTGAAGATAATGTGTCCTGGTGTGTTACATATCGAGTCGTCCGCATGATGACGATGAGGGTGGAGTGATTGCGAGGTGAAACATAAAGAGCTCCATGCGAACAATTGTTATGACATCGCACTGGGCGACGAGTGACTAGGATGCGTCTCATCTCGTGCATTCCCTCAAATGATCGTTTCAAATATTATATCATAGTCGCATATTAACCTGAATCACATGAGACAATTCACCAATTCAAAAATAAACGATATTCGATAAATTTTATTTAAATACCGTTACCATTTCCGTAAATGTCTAGCACCCACCACAAGCAGAACGTTTCATTGGTACAAAACATATGCAATGTAAGTGCTACAAACTGAATTGACCATTGTGATAGATAAAGGAAATGAGAGGTATAATGCCCACCATGCTAACCTCATCTCTGTACTTGCATGCTTTCGTTCTCAACGAGGCAGGCAATTGATATATTTCACAAGGCAGTTTGGAAAAAGAGCGGCACTACAACATGCAAATGCAGTTACAGCACGTCACATATAGAACTTGGTGTTAAGTGTTATTCGCAGGGGATAATTGTAGTCGGGAGAATTAATAATATAATGAACTAGAACGCATGTACCCCAACAACTCCTGAGTTCACAACATTTATACAAGATTGTACAGCTAACCGAGAATTAGAGACTAATGCATAATTTAACGTCTCTGTTTTCAGGTTATTGCCATTAAAAGAAGGAACAAGAAGCACAGGGACTCATATACGCCTACGCAGTGTAATGTTCTGCGCAATTCTATTATAGGTTGAATCATGTATATATAGCGAACGAAGTAGACGAAACATTCGCATCATGCCATTCTTAATAGTATCCCAATGTGTGTAGAGCTGTACTTTACATGTTTTGGGTATGGAACCGAATAACTGTGCGACCTCATAATTCAAGCATCATAATTTGTCCAAATGCACCAACATTGGTCTGTATGTAAATTCTGGTTTAATAATTCCGGAGATTCTGTGCCATATATCAACCGATACTGCAAATACACAAGGTCATTTGTTGCAGCTTTATCAAAATGCCTGGAGACAAATGATAAAATCAATTATTGTTCATCCTGCCATTAGTGGACTTAAGTCGAGATTGATATCTCCGGACAATAAATTCGGCCGTAAGATGATGATTAAAAAAACATAATTCGTTTGCGCTTAATACACTTCATGTTTGTTAATTTTGCTACTACTCTGAGGGCTCAATTTTCTAGTATTGCTCGTAGGTGACATTTTCCGATGCGTTATCCAATAATGAAAAGTCATATAAATAATGTGAGTGCAGAAGTGAATATTTAATTGTTTTTTTAGGTGACGACTGAGAAAATAATGTGTAACTGCTATTGACTAAATTATTTGGCATGTTCATATATTCTTTCCATTTATAATTCTCATCGTTGATTGCCGCTGAAGATTTCTACGAGAATTGACACAAATGTACATGAACAATTTGCAGCTTTTTCAATTTGTTTATCTCGCTGTTGGCTACTTAAATGTCACTCTCATTTTAATTTGAATTTTCGTTCTATATTAATCTCTGATAGTAATTTCACGTATCAAGAATTTTTCCGTAAATTCAATGCAGCTTGAAGGCGCGTCGACTTGTATTCCGTGTACTCTGACGTTGTTGCGACGGCTAAATTGATCGTTCCTATTTGCAATTATTTCGGTCAATTTCGTTTGTCCCTACCCTGAGTTTGAGAAAACCAAATTCAGCATAACAGTTTACCTCTTCAATTGTTTTCTGTAGTTTTGTTTCGTACAATTATGTTACACCTTATATGGCAGTGTAAATGCTTTCAGTTATAAGGGCTTCTACTGCGGACTTATATATGACCCCCCTCTCCTATGATTGCGTCACTCAATGACCTACCTAACAGGGCGCAGAATTGCCAAAACGTGTGAACATGGTGATTTGGGTGCTGCCAACAGTGACGATGGATGATAAAATGACTTCACTGACACATACAAATAACATATATACCGTTTGTAATGTAGCGAAGAATTATGCGGTAACAAAGTAAAAGTTCTTAATTGGTTTGGAAATGATTCACAAGCGCTTGTTGGTCTTTATGAGACACCATACTGCGCCGTCTGATGGCAAAATGATACATGAGTTTTTCCGAGTGATGAGAACAGCAAGTGACTATCGACACCGCTGGCACGTGTAGCACTTGAAGCCTGCACAATTAGCATCACATGGTGGTAATTGAGTCAAGCTAAATCTTTATTGATATTTCGCCAAATTGGAAAAAATCAGTGGTGGACAATATGCCATTAGCATTACAGAAAATATTACTTACGTGATATCTGACACTAACAATGCTACCAGATACTTTTGCATACATTAAGTTTATGCAGTATATACCCTTATTGCCTGGCTTTCACGCCACTAGCCATCTCTCCTGCTGTGAGGTTGATATGTAATTTACTCAACGACATAATAAAACAAACTGTACTCAGCCACCCCGCTATGTTAATACCATGAGTTGGCATTAGGTCTGAATGGATGAGTCACTTATGTTTCCTGAACAGCTTAGCCACTTTCACCGAGTTAGTTCCATCCAGAGACAATAACATTGAACGAAACTCATTGAGACAGCCGTTACGATGCGAACCGATATACCTGGTGTCAATAATCAGACAGTCACGTTTACGCTAAAGAAAGTTCATGGAAAGATGCCTTCATGACTGGTCGCACCATATCCGTTAGATTTGATATACAAGCCTGAATGCATTGATAATTGGAATTAATAGATCTACACAAACTGACCAGGTGCATACTTCAGGCTACATAACCAATGAATGCTGTTACCGTGAGTTTATATCAATTTCCCGTTACTGTTTTACATTAATCTGACGAACTCAACTTTTGTGAGCGATAGGGCGAGTGATATTGACGAATATCTGGTCAGATTGTAACGCACGCGTGTGCAATAATTTAATGCACATTTCTGTGAACTGGGAAGAACAATTAAGGGACACGTTGCTGGTGTGGTGATCCAGAAGAAACGTTGATACTTGCAGACAAGAATGCTGGATTTTGTGGGTTCCAATTGGCAATGTATTATTCAGTTAAAGAAAGAAAATGTCGGTGGATTTGTATGGGTGAAAACAATGTTAGCTGCGATGGACGCGATAATGCAACAGTGCAGTGCTGTGCCTTTACTTATTTGCATCGTATATGTTGCTACACCCTTGGAAGTAAAATGCTTCTAGGCTTTTTGCAATTTTGATATTCTTACTTATTGTTTTGCAGTATGACGCATGCTTTTATACTTGTAAATGTTTTGATATCATAATCTCTTAAACCTCTCTATCACTCAAGAGAGTGTCGTTCTTATGCCTGTGTAACATAACTGATGGATATTAGCTTTATTCATATATTTCTGTATGATGCGGAATTATACACCTGATACTATCCTAATGTGATTCTTGCTACGATTGTAATGCTAGCTGTTGCTGCCGATGCATTATTTCTGCACATTATATATCTTTGAGAAAATTCGTGGTCTAAATCTGTATGAGGTTGGATGCAAATATCGAGTCACCTCACGGACGAAAATGGGGATTGGATAAATAAACTATGTGTAGCTGATGTTAATTAATTTAACTGTGTGCTCAATCATCTTCATCCATTGTAGGAAACTGTTGTACGTGCTCTCTGGGGGCAACTTGACTCCTACCTTTCTTCCGCAAATCATTAATGCTGTCATCAGGCACGTAGACCACTACTCCCTGATTGGTAAATAAGCTCATTCAAAGTCGAAATAGCGTGATACAAGATAAATAGCTACGAGGTGAAACTGTATAAATTGTCCAGATGTTTCACCAGCGCTGTGGGTACGCTGTGTAACACCCCAAGGAGTGGACCGTTATGATTACCAAGTCAGCCAGAAGAACAAACTACAGGTTTGAGGAAGAGTATATAGATATAAAATGAAGCCTTTATTCGGGTTAAGTACATTTAATAGGGCAGAGATTAACTTGATTGAGAGCAGCGCCAATGCTCTCACATTAAACACAAACAAGGTGATATTGATACTAATCAGGGGGTTGTTTTCACCACCTAACCACAACACAGGCTCACCTTTCTAGGGACGAAACAATCAGTCAAACTTTCACGATATATTCAGACACGCCTTCTACGGTCCGAGACTAAAAGGTAACTGGCGCGAAAACTACATAAAAGACGCTATCCCCCCTACTTTTTACCACGTCAACATTCCAATACAAACCTAAAGACATCAGTTAAAAGTTACAGAACTTATGGCGAAATACATAATGAAATACATAATCTCACCTGAGACAGTCTAACATGCAATTACAAATAAAAAAAAAAGACACAGGCAAAACAGGTTGCACTATTTGACAATCTGTGGAAGGAGAAACCAAACCGGTATGACCCGGTCTAGCTTCGGCCTGCTCACAGACATCCAAATGCGCAGCCAACATAACCGGATGTTAACATTCACTGAGCAACATCTACGTTATGACGGGTAGACTCGACTGCATAGCATTATGTATGGTTCACCTTATCATGCATCCTATTGTAATTCGCAAATTATCTTTTGTTCAGATCAGTGGTATTATAGTGACTCTCTGGTATTGACTACTCCTACCCGCAGACATGACTCATGCCACTATATATAACATAATTTCTCAATCCACGTCACGATACGTACGTGGCTCTAAGCATATTTGTGTTGAGGCCTTAGAAAATCAATATGGTTAACTTATGGCTACCATGGCATAAACACCACACAACGAATGGAATTGTATGTCTATACAAAGTTATGACCACATTGATATACCTTTCTCTAAGGATCGCTATATCATAATGCAGTATATGTCAGTATCAAACTATTAGTAAATTAAGGACGAAAATATTTGAAAACAATGCCATACCTTCTTTACTCAATAGATTATCAAGATAACTAGTATTTCATTATGCGATATCTGCTCAGCAAGATCTAAATAAAAAATGCAGAGTTAAATCCGTTGGTGTGGCAAACCTCATGTCTACATTGGTCTAAAAGTATGCGAGGGCGATATAAAACTTCTTACTTCTTCAGAATAAGAGCCCAATATGATAACCTTTAATCTTTTGTGGACTATATATGTGACGTAACCATTGAAAACGGATACAAAAATGGTACAGAGAAAGTTGCTTTAGGACAGGTCTTACATTGGAAGCCTCAGGTTATTTTCCAAATGTAACAATGCTGTAACATGATACATTCTCGCCAAATTTCATAACCATGCCATAACTTAGCTTATGGCAAAGGCTAAACATATACAATAACAATCCCAGTGTGAAGAGGTAATTCAATATGCAATCTGTTGTTTACTGATGACATGTTTCATTGTAACGAGACTATCATGACTCCACGCGCCATGTATCCATTGACCCTAAATCTAAACAATATATTTTAAATCAATTATAATTGATGGCGGTATAGAGAGTTCCTTAACAAAGCATTTCGGTTTGCTTACATAATATCGCTAGAACCAGCCCACCGGGCGCAACAATTCCACTGAATGCATCTTATATTTATTCGCATGAGGTTATGTTGAGTCTGCAATATTTATGGAATAAGGATGGTTCTCTGACAGACAACTTGTGACGTCGATGTTAATGACATACATACATGCATGATGCTGCGATTCTATCTTAGATTGCATTATATAGAAACCTTTCTCTTTTGTGAAGATGTCGTTGCTCAATCTGTCACTTTAGGTTTATCATCAGATAATCCGGCTCGCGGGCTAGATTGTAATTATAATTTAACAGGTCAGAATCGTATACCCAGTCACCTAAATATCGGCACAGCGGCATGCGAGACGGCATTGAAACACACCAGACACATTGACGCTATATCCTTCAAATGGCCTTTATTTACTAGTCGGCTGGTATTTCAATAACCTCCCATTCCCTTGATTGAAAACCTCCCTTCCAGGGTTTGCTGCCTTTCTTAACGTAAATACTGCAAACCTTGCTTGGTTTTCGTATTCTATCGACTAGCTGTTTGTTAAATCAACAATCGGTTGGAATTGACATTTGAACCTCCTTTTATCCATACAAATCATTTGTGAAATTCCAAGGTGAGATTGCTGTAACCATCATTCGTACAATTATATAGGTGCATTTAACCTTTGAAATGGAATAATGAAATAGTGGATTTTGCTTTCGTATCAGTAACTTTGTCGACAAAGGAATGTACAAGCTTCTCGACTAGCTTTGCTGTTTCTGACATCCAATACAGATATTTTTGTGGTTTTTATCTCTCACTTTTATCACTGCTTGGACTTTGCTCAAGGTAAACAGAGATGATCAAAGTCAGTAACATTGTTGTGACCAGTGGCAGGGTAAACATTTGTTTATACGGCTATGTAATCATCAGGCTATACTATTGGTAAACAAGTATGCCTAACAATTGTGATAATAAAAAACATTTGAAAGTCAGCTTAGGCGAGACGCAAAATACACAATTTCGTCATATCATTTACCGTTGAATATGCTTACTTCTTCTGTCTGTAGGCTAAATACTCGTATCGGTATTGTCTGTTGATTGCATGATATTCAACAGGATATTTCCAGTTTCTTATTCAGGTCATATCATCCATAGTTCAATAGAGTATTACTGTTGAGAAAACACTGAGGGTGGTTCGTAGCTACTGATAATATTTATCAGTGATACATAGTGGCTGACATGTATGAATGTTTGTAAAATGCGTGACAGAGACATTTCGTTGAAAATTCTTTGTAGGTTTTCTAAGGTGGTCTTAATTGGAACTCAATTTAGCTACGCCTTAATGGAATTTGGACCTGCATATTACCTATACCTCAACGTCATAACAACACTTGATAAACACCTGTTTGTCCAAATTCTACTCAGGAGTACTTTGTATAATCATTATCTCATAAGGAGGAATACTATATGCAGTCCAGCAAATCTATACCATTATAACTTTCTATTGACAAACCAACCATATTACGTTTATTCACTCGCCCATTCATTCACATGATTTGATTTTAAGCTATTTTATTGTGCCACATTGTCTAGACTACTGCATTCATAGTTATGAAATGGATCATATAAAACCCGTGAAACCGTACAATATCTGTCACCTGACACTTTATTAGCGTCTTTGTTTTAGATAACGAAATACATTACACCCGATAACAGGCAGCAATGATACCTCACTATGCCGCAAAAGGCAGAATATATCGATTAACGATCCCCTATCCCCGCCCACACGCACATATCAAAGAACAACGCAAAATAGTTTATTTTGACTCAATGTCGAGTAAAAGCATCTACGCGTCCGAGGCGGTATGCAAGACAGAAGGGAAACTACACGGGTTGCTGCTGTTGCTTTAGATGGCACTATGCATATATCATAAATAATTGAACAAGCACCGGAGTTCAAGTTGAAATAAGCAGTCGCCCTTCCCTTAACGCAGAGACAGCATCAGGTATTAGGGTAAAATAACATCTTTGAAAGGCAAAACTTTATGGACATAATTAAGTCATAACCTTATATACAAATCACAATAAGCTTGTAAGCAAGTTTAGCACCTCTGACTTCTATACAGCAAGCTAAGCTATAGTAACGACAGCCTTACGACCTGGATGAAGTCTACTGACATTACCATTCAATCTATGACCTAATTTAGGTCAGGTGCAATCGATATTGGAGTAATGATGTAAATCCCGTTGATTGTGCTAAATTCTCGCCATTTCTCCACTAATGGGTCTATAATGACATACCAGATATGGTCTGTTGGGGTCATGGCGCTTAGGGAAAGATGATTAGCCCTGCTCAAGAAACCACCAGTTTTCACCACTAATGCAGGGACTTCACAAGGATCAAGGAGACAAAAACTCGACACAATCCCCTACGAAGCATCGCATAATTATTTGATTGTTCAAAGCACATTCCCATGCATGGTTTCACGAGCAGTATAAAACAGCAGTCGGCATGCAAACTCTCAACAACTATGAGAACTAATACAGCTTGTTATACCTTATTACAATGTTCAATTACATAACATTCGGTAACATCCGATTTTATTCGTAGCAGTTAAGTACAGATAAATATCTGAAATGAAGAAGAAGTAGAAGATGCCACATGAGCTAGCACAACTCTCTCAAGGTTGACGCTAATGCGTTCTTAACGGTTTTCCCCTCGAAGATCTGAATGAATTGTTGTACGAACAGTGAAACGCATCAATGCTCTGTGTCTCCACACTCGAACTCTTCGCTTTCAACGCTGCAGCGTGTGGTAATTAGTGAGAGTATTACAATTGGTCTAGACATCTACAATCATAATATTCAGTTCTAATACGTCGCCTTTTGAGCATCACCAGCTTCTGGGATGCGGAAACTAACGATCTCTCATGCAGGTGCGAATACCGCATTAAGGGAAGACTAATATGTTTCCAGTAACGTCATGCATATCTGAGTATCTCAGACATGGGTTTCGTGTCCATTACTGCGCTTATAGGGAATGCCAATGGTCCTAACATAAAGTATTAATAAAAAGGACAATATTGCTAATTTCCTGATCAGAAAACCATTGGCAGCTACGATGTAAAAAATAACGTCCAGCAAAGGAAGTGGCGAGAATGGAATCTGCTAAAGGTCACATGCTCGCACGACTGTGACTTTACGAGGTGACGAAGCAATTACTGACTAATGTTATGGCGCGCTAAAGCAGAATGCCTACGCATGGTTCCCGCACAGATTATAGCTTGTCAATTTGTTTTCAAGCTCACCTTGAATAAACGAGGCAGTGTGCCATTTACTACCCAAACATTTCCTAATGATCTGCATGCATACTGGGACAATTATGATATAATATAATATCTTATATTCATAGTTACCATGTAACACTATCTGTGCTGTTTTCATCTTATTAATCAGCCATCAAACAAACCAGAAACAGTATGGATAACAATGCGACAAATCCTCATACGACATCTGGCAGGGATTTTATTTGCTGTCTGGCTCGAGACACCTTTATAGATCCTACTTGGATAGACTCTACAATGCCTGTTTACAGGCGGTGAAACAGTGATTAAATAAGTGTATGTGCTGAAGCATCGCGCCATCCTCATCTTCAGTGAGCCATAATATTGTTGAATTCTTGTGTATCACAGGTATGTGATAACCTTGTGTAAATCTCAATGCTCAGACAAACCGGAACGATATGTAAGATATAATCAGACGCATTATAGGGGTTATTTTGTGTCGGGAGGACTAAGTGTTCACTGCTCAACATAAAAAGAGTAAAGCGCGGCGGCCAACGGCCTATACGACACGACTATTGAGCAACGTGCTGAGCGTGATGCGTAGGTTGTCTCGTCCACAAACTGTTATTCCGTCACGTTGCGTTGTGTTGTTTGGTGTCATTGTCTGCATGGACCACGGCACACAGGACTGATGAGCAACGTTCTGCATATAATGCGCAGGATGTCACGTCAACGCAGTATGGTTCTGCTAAGCACGGGTTAAGAGAACAATGCGGCCTATGGCGTTTCTGTTCGGAACGTTGTCGTCTTCTTTGGAGTTTTTGCTTGGTTTTTGCTATTTTCCAATTGATAAATTCACTGTGGTTGATCAGCGTCACGCTGACGGCTACGGCGGATAGTCAAAAACCACGTCATTGATCCACGTTAACAAATGCATTCTAAACAGACTCAATTAAATCCAAACTTTTGCTAATGTTACGTAAATGGAACCACTATCGTTGTATGCCCTGTTTATCATAATAGAAAGTCTGCGCAGCGCTATCACCCATTCATTTACAGAGTCATAAATCTTTACTATTTCTTACTTGTTCGTAGCGGTTGGACCAGATTGCCTTTAAATGAGAAGTCGTCAATACTACTTAGCCGGATGCAGCTAAGTAATTGGGGCTTACCTATAAGGCCACACCAATTGGATCATCCTAATAACTAGCAAGGTTAGTTTTAAATGGCAATCTCATGGAACATGTCATCGAGTGTTGCTCTTTGTGCAAATTCCTTTTACCACGACACAATCCACGATGGTCTCGTATCAATACAGAATGGTACATTGATGGTAAAAACTGCCACTGATCAGATTTGTTATATTTTGTCCATAAATATGCTCGAGTGATTGCCATTGCATATCTAGCCGCGTATAGTATAGTATTCGTTGTGGAACGAGGTTGATGACTCATAATTGCCATTCGAGGAAGTCAGTAAATAACCGGCTGTTGGAGCAATAGCTTCACGGTAAAATCTCGTTTCACATCGCCGCCCATAAACTTATCGGCACTCAAGAAATTACAACCTCTCTTAAGGCATATTCCGATGCTAATTGTTTTAATAGGAAAATGACGATGTCTACGAGTAGGGGGATATTGTTTGCGGTGGGGCCAATCACTCTTATGACCAAGACTTATATTTTGGGACAGAAACTGTGTTCCTACTACCCTTATCAACGAATAGTCAACTGCTCTGCCCAGATTGACAGAAATATGTCACTAGATGTCGACAAATTGACAACGCAACTCGTTATTAAGCAACAGCTTGCTAACGGTTTGGCGACACGTAAGTCTTGAATAGGACACACAACGCTGGGATGAGCAATTAAAACGTCTTAATGTCAGATATTAGCATTGAACCTATTCAAACCGTGTATTTTGAAGGGTAAGGCATCATATGGTGTGGTAAGATAGATATGTCAATAGCATGATATTGATTTGACTGCATCTACTCTCATACCATGAGAGATGTCTCACAACCATTTCATTTCATAGCTACGCGGCGCATTTAAGCCGTTTAATATGATAATGTTTGTAACAAACTAACGGCCTTATTTTAAAGTGATGATTGCCAGTATAACTCTTCAAACACATTTAAGCAAAGCATTGGCATGTCCATTTAGAAGCAGACCCTACGTGGTATGGAAGATTATGAAGCCCTGCGAATCCAATTTGTGCATGCATGAACTTACATTTTACGTACCGTGTCTCCAAGACAGCTATTGGTAGCTTTGGCCCTAAGCACAAGGAGAAGCAAGCGTGCATACATATCCCGCAA
This sequence comes from Urechis unicinctus, assembly GCA_034190875.2. Taxonomy (NCBI): domain Eukaryota; kingdom Metazoa; phylum Annelida; class Polychaeta; order Xenopneusta; family Urechidae; genus Urechis; species Urechis unicinctus. The sequence continues at coordinate 33,741,555 of CM067346.1, forward strand.
TAGGGGCGGTTTGCCTAGACGAGGAGCACGTGACAGAAACCAACACATCAGAAACTGAAATGACCTCACACGAATGACGTAGTGATCTGGCAAACTTAACGTTGAATCCTCGGTAATAACAATCGTTGGATGATGCTGCTATCCATTTCACATGGAACACACACAAAAAGCAGAGTGAGCGAATTTACTAAGTAAATTGCATATTTCAACCCCGAGTTCCTGGTAAGGGCACAATGGTAAACATTGCTGCATGTGGTAAGTTGTGAGTGGTCTGGAAATAAGTGATGCCAAACAATCATCAGATATGACAAATTCCCAGTCATTAATCACCAGTGAAGCACGGAAACACTTATAACAGGCGCCGTGCCTGTATGACGTCTTAAGGGACGGGAGTAATGTAACAATCACAGAAGAAGAGGACAATCGTGTATTAAACGGGTCTTCCCTTACCCATTGCCTTGCATCATCTTCTCCATTTGGCATTCGACTTTTCTAGACAACGTTATATTAGCGATATCAACAGTGCCAGGTTGAAAAGACCAAATAATTATGTGCTGCTTCTTCAAAAAGACAAATGCAATGGAGATCCACGACCGCATCAAAGCTCTTCACAGCTTTAGTAGAGTGTCACGGGAATGGGTTAGGGTACCCTGTTAATGGTTGAAATCGAGATAATGGCGTTCTGAACAGCACACATATCACCCCTTTTGAAGGGTAATTCAAACCCTTACTTATGCGCGAAGACACATCAAAAGGCTTGTCAATCATCAGGCTGATTATTGTACCCGTAGAATGACATATGTGACTTACGAACTGTTTTACAACCACATGTAGTAGGACAAATTACCATTTATAACATTTCCCACATAAACATCAGAGATGAGTCGTCCTCTTTCCAATGACACTTCATCATGTCCATTAGGAATAAGTATCTGTAAAGTAATGGAGTATTGTTTTAGTTGCACGTCATCGTTTTTTGCATTACGGATAGGAGGGTTTGTTAATGGTGTGGCGGAAACGTGTTGTAACCTCAGTCAAATGAATATCATCGCTGTCGTAAGTACAACATCTACAAATCCGTCGATTAACTGATATACAATGCATTCCCACCAAACTAAAATATAACGACAAAATTGATATACGCGTTCTAGTGTACGTCTTCCCTAAGCATGTAATGAACACAGCCTGATTGTTGAACTATTGTTCGACAGCCAAAGGTATCATCTGATTTGCAAGACACAAACAATCACTCAAAGTAGAAGATGAAGTCTATCATTTTAGTGGGGTTTGAATTATCTAACCATACTGCGTCGATAATATAGGCATCATCGGCTCGCT
>CM067346.1:33747892-33918196 GCA_034190875.2 Urechis unicinctus
TCACCGTGCCCACGCGGGGTTCCGGCGTCGATGTAAACAAATCAATTAGTTAATCAAGCCCTCTCGACAAGACGAAGCGAGGTGACATCTACTCCCCGAACACCCTACACAGTCTGTTGACATACTGGTTCAAAATTGGATTACAATGAGTGGACGGGATAATGCCTGTTGTCTTCATTTACACTGTCTTTGAAATCAATGCAGCATATTACGACTTAAAACTGTCATTTTTAGAAGATTGTTTAGAAATAATGCTTAGCTATACCAAAAACCTCAATTAGGAAACACACAGCACGTATTGTCATCTATCACTGCAGGTATAGGAACGTCTAACACGATGTGTGGCTCATGCCTAATGAGTTAATGTTTGCATGGATGCCTCTAAGGCTGAGTAAAAGCGATACATCATATGCTTTTTCTAAACAAGAGCTTTCTATAAAACTTCCTAGCTTACAGGCAGCCTCCTCACAAATTTGGATTGATAGTTGAATTGTTGCTTGATAGCATGCCACGTAGAACCGTGGCTAGTCGAGACAATGAAGCAATTAGTGACTAATCGTGCAGGATACCACCACATCACATCTATGGATTAGACTGCTATAAAAACAAGAGTGAAGGAGCAGCTTGCACGTTACAGAGCTGTGGGCGTCAACTGAAACATTCTGGGAAATCCGCCCAGCCGCCCATACGCTCCCTAAATAGAACCATCCGATCATGTTGATGGTCGCCGTCAGAAGTCGACATAAGTGCTGCTTGTTGACATGCACGCCTGAGGTAAAGTAGCGATTTCTGAGTAATCACTTGTGACTCATCTCACCGTGCCCACGCGGGGTTCCGGCGTCGATGTAAAAAATCAATTAGTTAATCAAGCCCTCTCGACAAGACGAAGCGAGGTGACATCTACTCCCCGAACACCCTACACAGTCTGTTGACATACTGGTTCAAAATTGGATTACAATGAGTGGACGGGATAATGCCTGTTGTCTTCATTTACACTGTCTTTGAAATCAATGCAGCATATTACGACTTAAAACTGTCATTTTTAGAAGATTGTTTAGAAATATGCTTAGCTATACCAAAAAAGTCTTACCTATTCTAAATAATGCTTAGCTATTCTAAATGTTTGATATTCACGCTGCACCATCCTGTGATCAGTTATCATATGTGTAAGAAATGACTCGGAATATGATTTAAACGAACTGATTCTTCACTAGCAGACATTTCCGTTGACGTCTCAGAGTTTCTGTCGCATGACATTTATATCGGCATATGACCTGGCAAAAACGCATGTCAACAGGTTGGTAGTAATTGCTATGCGCCGCTTCCTACTCCACATCGCTGCACATGCCGATGTGCGCTGTTTTTATTTACCAGTCCCAGTCAACTGTGCGGAGATATCAGCAGTCATTCCTTCAGAAGAGCTACGGATAGACCTTCGTTAAAACATTAACCATTTTCATCCGCATCAGTTTGACCAACTTAGGTCAAATAAATGACTTAATATAAACAACAGTAATGTTGAACATTCATTTATCGACTGTTAGCAGTTTGTCTAATGGCTACGTCACATGAGACTTATGGGCGCCATAGAACCCATGACCAAACGTTAAACATGCACTACTTTCAGACACAGGGTTGTTACGAGTTAGACCCGTAGAACGCCAATATATATGTATATATATATTGTCCACAGCAGATGACACACGGTGTTTTCAGCATTTTTCTCATGACTGTTCCATGTGCATGTACTACTAAGGAAGTAAACATCATCATATAACCCGGTTAAAATGCCTTTTCTTCTTAATGCTCGTAATACAGCCGTGGTTATATTGCAAATAGTGGCGACGACGTACTTGATAGGGTATTATTTCTGCGTTATCTACGTGCCATTTGCTTTGGGTATCTATTTTATAAGTAGACTTAGTGCTGTTACGATTATCATGGTGCCCAGCCATAATAAAAAAACATAAAAGTTGACTTACTTATTACATATTAAGTATCCAGGACAGCAGTTATATATAACGGCTTTAAGAATAGATGAAAGCAATCGTGGATTCATATTACGAATCACTAAATATCATCCAATGTAAAGCCGAACCAAATACGGCATGGTCAGTCAGTCTACAAGATGAGCAGCATGTGTCAGAAATATACGCAGCAGAATCTGATATGAGAGCGGTCATGTGAATAACATCATCAGGTGCCACATTGATACCTCATTACGTCCACATTCACTTACAATTACTAACAGTAGTCGCCAAATGATATCCCTATTTATTATTACCTTGACACATACGACAGAGAGCATCTGCGTTTAGTAAGCTTAATTCACGGGAAGAGCTGAAAGAAAGTAGTTGAATATTTAGCCAATTTGGGAAGATGAGAAAATGGAAAGCATTCATTGCACATATGAACACGCAAAACCGGTTGTGTGTTCGGGCGGGATAGCATTTGCCCCTCTAGTATGGTAATCAATGCGTCACCTGGGTCCTGGTTGGGACACTATGATTAAAGTAGTTGCTTGTAGTAAATTGCGATGATCAAAAAAGGTTGGCCATCTGACTGCAAACCACCAAATATTGAATGTTGTCAGTCAGGGATTCCTTGTAACACACAGGAACACTAATAGCAAAAACACGGCAACACAGAGTACGGGCCTAGCGTATTGATCATAGACGCCCTGCCTGATTGGCGCCCAAAGGGATTGAAGAGGGAGCAATTATGGATCATTGAGGGGAAAATTGTAACTCCATAGCATTCGATATTGACCGCTACATTACAATACAACGTTATTGATGCAATATTAACAGAAGTCAATTGAAATGGTTCAGCATAATACAAAGGAGGTCACGATATTGTGCTGAGGTTGATAATAAATCGTGTGCAAATCCATGTCGCCAAAATTGTCAAATACTGCATATTGATTGCACTGCATCTAATCGCTTTTTACATCAATTATCGCTGTAACGTGTCAATCGGTACTTTTCAATAATGTGTTTGATGTGTACCATTCGAGAACTGAGCTGTTCCCCAGAGTTGATGAAAAGGAACAAAAACTCCACCTTACTCCAATATAAATAATTGAGTCTCATAATACATAGCGTGACTGCCACTAGCTCGTTATGAGCCTCATTACACGTGGTCTGTCTGCTATTGGGTGTAGTCCTATTGATTTATGTATTTCAGCACTATCCGCTTGCTGCTTCTCTTCGGTCAAATATTTATTTCCCTGATAACAGTGTTTATTGATGTGCTCGTCTGGCGTTTATCAATGGAGAAGAGAGCGATTGTGGAGTATATTATACGGGCCCTATCCATGTTCATCCTCATCTGTCAATGCCATGGGGTGTGCGGCGGAAGCGATGTTGCATCGTGATATATCTTTCCATTTATTTCACAGCACCGAGAACATAGCAGCGTTAGGTGGTATCCCGGTAGGCACGATACAAACTCAGTTTCTCATTTAAAAATAATTGGTAACTAAAGAAGTGGACCCTTTGAGTCTCCCGTGACACAATCCCATCCATCTACAGTCATTAGGCCACGTCTTCTATGCAAGTCATGCGTTGAAAGGATGCGTTAGTCGCAGAGTAAATATATGGTGATAATCGGCATAGTGATATCGCTTTGATCAGGCTCATTGCAATTCATTACGTCATTAAGACTTTCAAACTATTCCAAGCCTTATTAGTGACTACTCAACTGAAAAAAGTAAGAAAGCACAATTAAATAACATATGGATATATATGTTTTGAGTGAAAAGACTTTCTCAACAACGCCCCCAGAACATAATTATTGCCACATAAGACAGATATACTACATGCTGTGTAGTGAGTACCCGTACACCCATTTCTGTTGTAGCGAATTTTTATACATGAGTGTGGTGTCAACCCCCGCCTGGAAATGGACAGCTTGTGATCGAAAACTGGGTATTCATCCTCGACCACATTCGAGATGTTCCTGTTGGGTTCGACGGATTATTCAAGTACCGTGTACATGGGCAAAAGACTGGTCGAGAGAGACGGAAAATGCGGTTTAAGCCAGGTGATAACTTCGCAACACATTATGTCATATAGATTAACTGATCTTTTTGCCCTTAGGTACGCGTTGTGCTATGGATTCGTAAAGACACCATGGATCTATCAAGCAATGCTCTGTGCCCTTTAATGGAGACTTCCCACCAATCTCTGGCCTTTTTTGCTCTAAACGTAAGCTTTCAACTACACTGGTCTGCATTGCTATTACATTTCATGTCTGCCTTGCTTTTACGTCTATGTTAAGTAAATGTTTATCCTTTCGTTCAAATGCAGAATTGTTTGTAGTTTAATGGGACAAGTTATACCTGGTATGGGATTCATTGAACCAGAGTGGAATATACCAGCTGCTAAATATCATGACGTCTCTTACCTTGTGGCGCTTATTCTTGACATGATTGGTGTAGATCTTCTAATGAATCCAACATATAACTAAACATCTGATGAATCAAATATATAAAGCACGTATTTGTCCATTTCGAACTGATATAGAGGGATATCATTGCTCAGCATTTCCATTCGTTTACAGTAACGAAGGGGCGTGTGTGTGCAGGTTTTGTTCATAACTCATGTAATTATTGATCAGTGGCCTAAAAGTTATCAATAGTGCAGTACACGTGAAGACCTCTCGACACACTCTCCGAACCTTGTTCGCTTTAAGATCGCGTTTGGTTGGGTCATTTAATTTGCATGCAGGTCAGTTCTTATGACCACGGGATAATTAACGGCGCGGTTTGTCAAGGACTTACTTTATGTATCTAGATGTAACACGAGCGGTAAGATGGAGATTTCTGATTATACATGTGAGCTCCCGATAATACATGTGTGCTTCTCGTTAGACATGTGTGCTACGTACATGTGCTTCTAATTAGGCATGTCTGCTTCGTACATGTGCTTCTAAATAGAATGTTTTAATTCTTATTAGACTTACTTGCTTCTAATTAGACATGTGTGCTTCGTACATGTGCTTCTTAATAGAATGTTAATTCTTATTAGACTTACTTGCTTCTAATTATACATGTGTGCTTCTGATTATACATTTGAGTGTCTTTATTAGTCATGCGTCATTTTGATAATACATGTGAGTTGTATTATTAGGCATGTGTGCCTCTGATTATACATTTGAGCTTCTGATCAGACACGTGAGCCTCTAATTAGACATGTTTGCTTCTGGTTATACGTGTGAGTTTTCATTATTAGACAAGTGAGCTGATTATTGTACATGTGAGCTTTTTATTATACATGTGTGCTTCCGATTATACATGTGTGGTTCTCATTAGACATGTGAGGTTCTGATTCTACATGTGAGCTGCCGTTTAAACATATGCGTTTCATATAATACTTGCATACATCTAATTACAATTAATGAGAAGGAAAGATTCAGCCATAGACCGCGCTGATGTTATAGTCTCAACGAGTTCAGTTATGAATCATGCATGAGGGTTTCAAAGGCAAATGTGATGGGTGTTATTTTCATCTGCTTTGCCTCGGTTCGTTGTACCGTGTACTCACATATGTTGCAAAGTGATGATGACCTATTTTCGTTTGTAAACAATAAGTGACAGTTATTGCAACCGGATCGTGGCAACACCTTCAAATCATAGGCAGTTAGATCAAATGTTATGACAGTTATATTAGGTCTGTTGCTGCCGAACAATGTACTATACAACCGCTCAATGTACAATACAACTGCAGAAATGTTAATATCAACCCTGTTTTCCTTAATTTCATGTACTCTAGTATACAGCTCAGAGGCTGTATGGGTCATTTTACATACTTTATTTAGAACTACCGCCCGTCAGCTTTACTGCTCAAGATGGAATCCATGTGCAATAAGATTGCTTAATAACGGACCGTCGTTGCAGGTGAAGGTCATGTTTAACGAGGAGAGTGACTGCTGCTGTAAAATGATGACACCCTTAGCGCACTCAATTTAACATGTATTTGACAATGGCAGTGAGATTCATTATATATCTTCAAGACAGTTCACAATATCTGACCTCCATTGTATTTGGCTTCTGAATGTAGCAACATGTATTCATTGAACTACGCACTGTTTTTATAGTACGTCGATGTCCTCAATGTCCGCTGGATTCATAATTATGGTCCGCAGACCGGCACGGCTCAACTGATCCGCCACACTTTATCCTTACTCTGTTGCTTTGTTTGTGATCAGCGTTTCCGTGTGTCAAAAGTGATCACTAAACAGGTGTTTTATTTGGCGATGACACAGCACCATCAAAGAGCTTATGACCTCAAAATTCGTTGTTAATTTGGGGGGTGCAATCGCAGGGACCGATCTCTACTCCAAGTAAGCCGCTATACGTCGATTACCGAGACGGTCACATGTCCTTGTGTTTATTTTATGGCTGCGCCAACTGCACGATGGGTTTCTGTTTACTCATGGCAATGTTCACTGTTCTTCCAGGCGTAGTAAAGCCTCTCAGCGTACCTTTATATTCGTTGGCATCATTTCAATATCTCGTTAGGTGCGTGTAGCATTACATTACATCACCTCATGCAGCCATGCAGTTGTAACGTATGCAATAATTTGCAATTATTGAAATAAGACTGATTGAATGCCATGGCACTCGAAGCTCTTGTTGTTGATCAGAGTGACAGTGCATTAATCACGGACTTCTGCTATGCGTGCTTGAACAAAATGTGCCTGACGTAATGCGTACGGCAACGGTCATATTAGTTTCTGTTGCAATAATTGGTGCAAAATCTTTGTAAACCTACAATGTCTTCGGTTGAAAAGCCTACGGAAGTAAACGGTTGCTAAAAACGTGGAGATGCAAAAACCCGTTAATCACTTAATACATCTCGTGGCCCGGTCTAAGATGCGAAAGTACAACAATAGCTGCAGCTTCAGAGCATCCTAACTATTAACGTTCTTCGGGTGAGTTGATACAGCATAGTTAGCTTATTTAGGCTCGTGACATTAGATCGCACCAAACGCCGGCAGATAGTTCCAAGAATGCTAGAATTGTTTTCGATTCAAAATTAGCAAATCATAAAAATATTAATCGACTTTTTCATCCAGAGATCATCGCAATTCTAGTAAGGTGCAACGTCACGTACCTCACCATGCGGTTACTAATTGAATGGGCGATGTACTTTAGTAGGTCATAACGATGTAGTGATTATTTATGCATTCTCTTTTTAATATAGTCTTCAAATTGAATCGAATCAATGAAGCATGACTACATCACTACATCATACCACTTATGATACCTGGTTAACGCAGCTAATTGTGTCGATCGTGGTTTAGAGATGACCACTTAAATACACTTTTCACACCCGGACCGATTTTTCATTTGATCTTTCCTTAATACCATGTACGTAATTCAGGCGCAGCTCAACCCTAACGTGGCTTAAACAGCTTTTCAATTTTACAAAACGCATATAAAAACGAACCTACGTGGTAGATACATATATGCGTTTATAAGCAGCATGATGCCTGCGGTAACACCAAAAGTCAGGAATAAGTCGCTGTCAAAGCAGTTATCCTCATGCATTGCCATAGATCTAAAAGAACATGCATGGTTAGTGGTCGTGCCCCACGAGTCGAAAACTGTATGCCGCATTTATGAAACTATTTCTTTTATATCAGAGAGGCATTTTCTAGATTTCCCTACTGTTCATTCTTAAATACACATTGTTCTGTAATATGTCCAATTCGAACATACTGCTCATAATGTTGACTCGGTCGCGACTGAATACATTGGATACATTGTCATCGTAATACACTATGTCTCAAATCGTTTAAAAGCTATTCAGTCTAATACATTATGTGGTATATAAACGGCCCGCGGACCATAGTATCCACTTTATATACACCAGATCCTATAAATGATCTATCCAAATGGGACAAATCAGTTTTGCCATAGATGGAGTATAGCTTGACTCGACCTTGTCAAATCAGAAGGAAAGGGCTGTAGATGTCACCCGAAAGCATCACGATAAGCCTGTACCTTACTGCAGCAATATCATGAGGAACGCGGCATGTGATAACAATAAGCCTGCTACCGAGCATTAAAGGTCTACAGAGTATCCTGGTCTATCCAAATATCCTGTTATATTTCAATATTGTTGTGGTTTAGAATTATAATTTGCGGACGTTTCATACTCACACAGTATCTTATGTTATTCCCATCTGAATTTCTACCGTTTTATCGTTTGTATGAGGTAATATGTTTGCTTCACGATGTTCTTCTCGCACCCGATGTTGGCTTACTATGTCTGTGTCAATAGATCGAAACATCTCTGTTCATATACACCCATAATAAACCAGAGTAATGTGAATATATAAGGCCGGACTCAGGTCGCTTGCCATTTGCCCATCAGTCAGACGTAAACCCTTGTCTTATTGTACCATGGTATACCTGCACTAGAACACTTGCCCGTGTTTATGCATGTAATGCTCAGAATAGTTACGACTGAAATACACATTTAGCTATGCATCCTAGCAATTTCTCCTCTTTCAGAGCATGCGGTTTATGGAAGGTGTACGATTACAAATTAAACAAAACCTTCCCTTGATCATATTGTACTAACACAGTAGAAAACAAACGGTGCTGCATCACACTCGGTGAATTTGACCGCATGAGAAATGCTGCACTTTGTCACGCGGGATTACGCGCATCACAATATTGCATTTCATTGTAATATTATGCGTTTGTCGCATGCTATTGTCCTACAAATGCGGTCACAATAGATGATATAGTTAAATTGCATACTACAATCTTGCCTATACCGACTTATGGACTGTGGAGTACAACGACCTTTCGACCTGTCAGCATCCTTCAATTAGCAATATCCAGCGGTAGTTTGGGACAATAAGAAAAATATTTATTAAACCGAAGTTAGGTCAAAAGGAGTTTTGAACTCGGTTATCTTGAGGGAAGTGCGGTCAACGTGACCGGGATGGTACAACATGTGAATGTGTTCTAATGAATGCAGTTACCATTATCTGTAATGGAAAGGTTGATGACGAACTATAGGATACCCTTAAAGCGAATAAGTCACAAGACAAAGTCACATCGGCAATCTCAGCCTGTGTTCCAGTTTGTTATGGTTTTTTTTCTGTCCGACTTGGCTTTATAGTGTCCGGGCAAATGATTCGCATCAGATCATTGCCGATTCCTCACCTCCTACTGCAGGTACTACCAGCAACACAGGGAGGGATGGTAACGGTGCTCTTCACTGTAAAGGTCAAAACACAATGACTAGATAGAGTTTTGATTAAAAATATGAAACTTTGTCGCTGCATAATTCCCCCCCCCCACTTATGACCTTGGTTCTGTTCTCATCCACATATAACTTTTCTCAAGAGGGAGTCTTACCGAACTTCGATGGCAATACTAGGGGACGATGCCATTTTTCCCGCTTAGCAGTATGATTGCCAAATAGTTGTCCAACCATACTCTTGATATAATTACATTGCGTGTTATGGTAGCACAATGCAATATATAAGGCTATCATCAGACAGATATGTTAGTATATGACAAAACCACTTGACCGCAGGTTTTACAATTTTGACAAGTTCGATTGCTCAAACCATTTACAAATTAGTTTTCAAAAACACCTGCTCGCTGGAAAATTTAATATCTACCACAGGACACTTCAGGTTCTCCAGTAACATTCGGAAACTACTAAATTAACAAGCGGTGCATATCAAGGTTAACATCGCACATCCACATCGAGAATTTACTTCAGTATTTTGACTTTTATGACTGACAAAGTGCAGTTTCATTACTTCTCTCTATCCAGGTAGAATTAAAGCTCGAAATATCTCTTAAATATATGCATCTTTAAATGTGGAAATTCTTGTTTTACTATTGAAATGCGGTGGAATTATCCCTTTGGTTGCTTTAATCTCATGTGCCATGTATTATACATACACGATACTTGACAGGGATGATTGCTTTTATGACTCTTATCTTCACAAGTTATACTGCTGGGCCCGTATTCAAGAGGCGACATGACTCTCAAGCTTGAGTTACTTCTCACGACTTGAAAATAAGCTTTACTAATATTTGTCAAAATCCCGATTTCATGATCTTAAACTGAGCCTTAGTTAAGATTAATATGAAGATTAATAAAGAAATTCCGCTTCGAATTTGGCGAACGCAATAAACAACATAGTAGTGGGTCTGACTTATACTCGCCATAAATGAATCAGCTCGCTAGTACTGTTGTTCTGATATACAAAGTACTGAATAAAGCCTTATTGACCTTGCCGCTACCTAGGCAACATACGTACCAACATGATGTCTCAGTGGCATCACAACACCCGCGACCACAGACACGGAAGGATGAACATGCTTTACCTTCCAACCAGGATGCATTGTTACTGATAAATATTGCATAAACCTAGGCATTTAGTTGTTACACGATATCATATCTGCGTCATCTCAGTCGTGTAATTGTATTCATTTCAATCAGTAACTATATGTTGAACCACTGTCAATATGGCTAACGTATGCGGAGTGCTCTTTGGGCTACTATCTATAAATTTGCATTTTCTATATATACAGTACCAAATCTCCGAGTAAAAGCCTTTTACATGTTCCAATGCCCACATGTACACCAGAAGCACGATTATATCTACTTGAAGGTAGGTACAAGTAGGAAACAATATTCCTATCACGCCGAAGTATTCGTGTCATGAGTGCCTAGGGAACAATAACGTGAAAAAAGCAGTATATCAAGGACTGATAGACCACGGAAGCAACGAATATTCTCTTTGCTGTGGGTTCCTTCGTACATACCTCGTCTACCTTTTTGTGCTCCTCCGTAATATATCATTCCGCGGTACTGATTTAATATGAGTATCTTTGTATATGGTTTCATCTAGGTTTTAGTAATTTCTATCGCATGATACAATATGTGTAGTAATTTGCATTGCTGGGTTGCGCCTATTAAAAGAAAATTATCGTATGCTGCTAGAAAAGTATCAGCACTGCCATAAGTCGGTTTCTACGTCCAATCGTGCTAGCTAGCATTTGAAGATCCTCGCCTTACATGAAATAAGTGAACAAGTGACCCGGGTCGACCCCTAAAAGGCGGCTCCATCGTTAGTTTAAACAGACCCTTGAACTATTGTTCTATACATGTGTGTGACCTGTTTTCTTTTGATGTTTGTATTGTACAGAGCCATTGCCGTGTGAATGTACAAACCAGTTTAATGTTACTTACCTCTAATCAATCCTCAACCTTTTTCTATTCACAATGCGCGCACATTGGTGCTTCAGTACGTCTCATTATGTAAACATTAACCCGGTCTAAGAATATCTTGCAACATTTTGGCTGTTGCGTGTACGTGTTGATAGTGCCTCATATGCGCGGGGCTTATGTCATTTCGCTTGGAGATTTACATTATAGGAAGGCATTGAAGATTAGGTACTTGCTTGTCATGTGTGAATAAACGGCAATATGGTTATTGCAATGATTATGATGTGACATGGGTGCGTTATCCATAAATTGTGCGTATTAATTTACCACATATGTAGTTATATACCAATGTATGTTTACATATATGTTATCATATACGTCAGCTGTGCATGTATCAGGAGCGTCTAATCGATATAAATTTTCCTGTTATAGTTAAGTAAATAACTGAATAAATGCTGAGGACGCCTAAGCCTTTTTCAAACCTTTGGAATTTGCAACAAGCATCCATATTGATTCACGTGGATGATATGTGGCTTTTGATGAGCACAAAGATCTAGAGGATATCGATGTGGAAGCACCATTATATGAATAAGACTGCATACTCTATCATGACACTACCACAGCCGACTGGTTATTTCATGTTTGCCTTAAAATCACCACTTTGCTATGTAACGAAAGTATCATTTTATTTTCAACAATCCTGTCAACAGACACACGTCGGTACAGATTCTGCAAAATAATGCAGGTAGCGTCCGCGTGTTCTTTCCCCATATCACCCACGTGACCATGCGATAACCAACACTATTCATTCCCATAAATAAGGCAGCTGATCAAAAAACTGTCGTACAGCTGCAAGGTGAGAGTGAACGCAGCCTGGCATGACACGAAACGTTTTGACGACTGAAAAATACATTACACCATCCCAGGCGGTCAAGCAAAATGGACAGAAACATTGTGCTGTTTATTGTCAGCGACTAAGTCTGATTTCTCCCATATATTATTCAAATCCATTGCGGAACAGGACGAAAGCGGACCAATAGCCAAAGAAGCCCTGAATATGTTTTGTCAGTCACGCTGATTATTACCTTGCCGTCGGTTTATTCTATTCGCATGCAGTGACATGTTGATGCGTTTGGTCATTAAGATAAACGTCTTATTCAGTTTAACTTGCCTCCTTCATTTTGTGTAAATTATCGTAGGATGCGTACAATGTTCGCGACCCATGCTCTAACACGCAACAATACCTTTTGACACGGATCGGGAATCTTATTTCCCTCAAACACGGTCTAAGGCGTTATGAGCCGTAGAAATCAACTGTCTATTGTTAATTAACGTGCGTGTGCATTGACGCATGTCGTGACAGATGTCTTCGACCTGTAATCAGCCTTGTAGCAGTCACGTTTAAGTTTCGGGGGTTTACTCTGTAATTGGTAATTCACCTCGTAAACTGTTTTGACCTTTTCTCAACAACGCCTACTGAATGTCACTGTCAGTTCCATTGCAGCGCTCTCATGTCAATTTCAGCGGGTGTCATTTGCTAACAACATCATGCTTCAATGTCATAGACCACATAGCAAAAGAGGAAATGCGCGATCCGGGTCCAACATAAAAGGAAGGCCTGTCTTTGTATTTTGTTTCCATTTACTTTGACACCATAATAGTGACATTTATAACAAATGTAAACCTTTAATTGTGGATGAATCATACGTTAACGACAGTTTTATCGACAGTCTCTGTGAATGTGTCGATGCTAAAATGCTGCTTAGCGTTTTCAGGGTTATCTCAGAGTTTCCGACAATAATGCAAGCTAAGCACAATATTCTAGCGTTTATGAGGACTAAAAAGCCTCTTATAATGGTTCAGTGACCTTAAACATCATTAGCTTGATTTTTATTTATGCCGAAAATCGGTTGTCAGGTTGATAGCTTCATATACAAGGCACATACTTACATGCCGAGACTAATACAGGAATGAGATATGTCTTTATTAACGTAAATAAGAAAGAGAATTGATGCAAATAAAGTGTCTGATTTATGTTCAACTTGTGTGATTTAAATTTTGGGCAAAAATTAATGGTTATTAGCAAATAAGCTGTATCTAAATGTATATAAATTTCATTAGCATAGCACATATGTCATGAATCGACACAATATCCGATTAGACAAAAAGTTAACTTTCGTGTGAAAAGTGATATGACCCGGGGATATACAAATCACACACAAATTCTGTTTTGCATCTCAAATTCCAGAACCTGCTCCTCATTAAAGACAGGATGTTGCCTTGTCACAAGATAAGTAAAATTTGTAATGTTGCATTGCAGGCAATAAATAAAGCAGCAGAATTGGATTCGGATTTTACATATAGCGCACAGCGGTGTATGTCGAGTTTTCGACATACAAGTTTCTCAAACTTGTGACCGTCAAGTTCATTACTATTCTTTGTGTCACACAAGGGCAAATGGCAACATCTGGCAGTAACTGCTTACATGGTAATGGGCTTCAACAGCCACTTTTTCTCGGAATAAAAAAAGTAGGTATTATTTGGGTATCCTGCTTTTAAGCTAGATTAATACGTATTCTAAATAGTACATACAAAAAAGCATATTATTGTTTTAAATGCTGATCAGTCAGACAACATCATATTTTATGCAAATGCCGATAAACTGCTGGGCCATGCAAACGGTGATCAACAGACGTTCCTGGCTCCGGTTCCAGGACTGATTACTCGCCAAGTTGGCGCCGGGTGGTTCAGCTTTCATTGTAAAGAGCAGTCTACTGCGTTATTACATAAGCAGCACACATAGATCGATGATATCTATCTTTTTAATCTGGTTCCTTTACAATAACACAAAAAAGGAAACTTAACTTATACGGGGTTTTAGCCTTTAATAATAGGTTAATAACATGTCCAACAAAAAGGTTTGTAGGAAATAAGATTGACTTGATATCAGCAATAATTGTTAATCTTTGCATCGTGTATACTCTCTTGGGAAGTAACACAATAGAAAAACCTCATTTGCATCAATTAGCAAACGCATCTCCCTGTGCGAAATTAACTGCGTCATTATATGGTATGTACCCCATCATGCTTCTTAGTGTTTGGTATTTCACACATTGATGTATATATCTAATATTATGGTGCATTAATGGGAGTTTTGGTGACATATCTCAATAGTTAACCTAGTAAGTCGTATACAGCAACGCATATGTAGATGTGTGTCACCTTGAAAGTG
Source organism: Urechis unicinctus (assembly GCA_034190875.2). Lineage (NCBI taxonomy): Eukaryota > Metazoa > Annelida > Polychaeta > Xenopneusta > Urechidae > Urechis > Urechis unicinctus. Next base: position 33,762,338 of record CM067346.1, read on the forward strand.
CTTAAATCTAATGAAGAACACCTAAATCTTCTACTAAATAACTTTTGTATTATTTTGTTTCATCCTTCATTAATTCGTACCTGTTTAGACAGGAGGATTCCAAACTGCACTATGTCAGTGATAAAAATCAAAGTACTGAATATTGTGAAGTCTCAATATTACTAGCCAAGTTAACTTTAATTGTCGCTAATGGTTAATTTAACTTCTTCGTTGTCTACACGTTCCAGCTGTTGATATTTAATGCTTCACCGACCAGACTGGAATTTGACGTTTCTGACAACTTTTATGTAAATGTGTATAGAAATAAACAATCTGTTACCTGTTTATATCAAAATTTCACAAGCTGCATTCATATGTTTTTATTGTTTTTGTTAACATATCTTGCTAATTTTTGTTTTCTACTGCGTATTGCTAGCCAAACACGCGCAGTCTTTACACCTAGGCAATGTTTGGACAGCACCCTGGCTATCATATATCATAATGCAAGCCGACAAGATTAGAAATGTTGCCTCCCACATCTCCTCGTTGTGGTCTTTGAAGATCTGACAGACCCATTTGTTTGGAAATCTATCTGCGGTCAGTTCATCAGAATGAAAAGAACCACAAGGGTCACACCCTGGGGGAAATAATGCAGTGGCGCAATATCGATTATCTGTACTGCTTTTTAGTCATGACATTAAGACATTTATGGTGATGAGCACTATAACTATGCAGGTCATATTGCTATCGTTCTCGTAAACGTAATTATCCATGACACTCTTTATAGGAAATATTGCTTTGAACCGAGCGCAATGCAACCGTTTATCATCAACGACAGAGACATAAAACATTGCAGCGGTGATGGAATTAGCGGACATGGTATTACGGGCAGACCACAAAGAAAATCTGCCCGGACTGGGTCGGTGTACACAATGGTCACCCAAAGATCATGATTTACACATCAATTAAGCTGCATAGACCAGTTACCACTATTGGTTTGACCAGGTACAGTGACCATGATTCAGTGATTCGATAGAGTTTGTACGAGTCAACATACATACTATGACCATTAGTTCATCGCCCCATGATATCAGTCACCACATAGAGTAGGCTGCGTAAATGCTGATGCGCGTGAAACCAGAATTAATATGAATGCCGATGATCTATGGGTGGGAAAGTCGATGAATTGTTTATGATTTGCTTATTACTAGTAGATAATATCATTCGTGAAGCTTTCTAAGGATGTTTAATGGAGCGCTGTGGTCTATTGTCATAGACCGAGATAGGCTAACTGTGAAGTAGCATGTCAGGTGAACGACGGTAATGGCTTACATGCTGTGATGCTGTATTTATTGTTGTTTTTGCTCTCCGATGGTAAGCCACGAGATGCTTAAAGTGATTGAAGTTATGTCAAATCAATGGACCTGCAATTCTTACATACTTTGCTTAGTAAATTACCACAGAGAACGAATGAAGCTCTGAAGAACATTCCTGATCATTGTTATTTTTATTCACTATTTCTTTTCGTTGCATTTGGAGCAGATTGCCATCGAATGAGGCGCCATCCATTCTACATAGCAAGGTGTGGCTACGTAATTGATGCCATGCTATGAGGCCGTAACAGCTGGATTGTCAAACCAAATGACTAGTTTTAATTGTCAATCTCAGTGAGCACGCAATCTAGTGATCCGCGCAGTCTTCTTTAGTCTTTTATCGTGACACAACACACATCCACCTGGTCGAAAGTTATATTAGTGTTACAAGCCAAATATGGCTTGTAACGGATAGCATAGATTGCTTTGTAAATATATCACGGTTACCACAGTTGGAATCGTATGTCTTTTCAAACAGAGTTTCGTATTAATGGACGAATTAATCCTATGTTGCTTGATCACCCAGACTCATGCTTGATCCAGTGCATGTCTATCTAGCAAATGGAGTTTGGCAGAGGCCTTAATTACAGCTTCAGTTCCTCATTTGTTCAGAGCAGATATAGATATAACACCAATATATATTTGACAATGCGAACAACAGCGTCACGGATACAAAAAACATTAAAAAAAAATTAATAGTAAAAAAAACATCGACTTGTTACGCTATAGGTCTAACCTCATTTGATCATTTTCATTATTTGAAGGATCATATCTAGAGTCTTAGCTAATCAATGACTATTTCATCCAATGTCTCCGTGAGAGGTAAGGTCGTTCATGTGCTGAGTGTAAAGCAAGCTTTGCTCTCTTCAAATACATCACTGTGACATAGCATATCATATCCTCTACAAATATGCACGCCATAATACAATTTTACCTATGTAGTATTGCGGATATGTGTCGGGCCACAATGTTCCTACCGTTATCTGGATAATATATCCATGGATCGTAAAGTCAGCAAAGAGTAATGCAACCGTCTATAACTATATTTGTCTCATTCTTGGACTAAAATCATGATGATCGGTCAGATTAATACACATTCGTCGTAATTCGTCAGCCTTCCGATAAACTCATGCTAAGTTATGATTTTTTTGTTTACCCTGTTACCTGTCAATGAATGAATTCATTGTGCCTGAAGTTTGGCATACCGTATTCTCTAAGGAAATTGCCAGTCCATCTATTACTGAGAAAATAGAAATATCTGCATGAAGTCACAGTATACCAGATGTTATCGTAAGTGCAACATATTTTCATGGATTATACTTATATATCAATCGATCTTTAGCCGTCATTTGCTGAACGATATAAACTTAATTGGGTGGATGAATAACGAATTTGTCGCAGATGGAAAAGCTCTATAAGCTCTGCATGTCTCTCATAATGATTATCTTATGGGTGCTGGACAAGCCACAATGCATGAAACTATTATTCGATTGTCTATTCTTATTAAGGCCACGGTAATGAGCATGAGCATATTTGAATATATCAAACTAAATTTCAAGCTATTTGACTTATTCTAGCATGAAGATTCAGGTAAGAAAGTATCCATCAAACATTAACACACAACACGAACCTTTTTTAACGAATCTCATTCCTAAAGGCACGCTTGTTAAATAGTATTCAGCCATTCAAAAGATAAAAGGGTTAAAACTAACTAACGACCTCCATGTTTTCATAAGATGATTGCCAAGACAGACTTTACATCCATTTGTGTAAACAATACAGGCGAACTTCTATCGTATAACCCACTCATATCTCATTGTACGTGACTTGACTGTCACTGACTTGTTATTAGTATCATAACACGTGGTCTGACTGTCACTGACTTGTTATTTGTCTCATAACAGTGGTATGACTGCCATTGAGTTGGAAGGAGTCACTTAGCCTGGTTACCACGACTGATTAAACATACAGTAAACTCGAAAACGTGGGGACTAGGGAAACGTCGATAAACTTACCACCGATTAACTTTGGCCTTGCAACACTCATGTATGATTTAAATGATGAGAGCATAGCATCAGCGCTCTCGATGGCTGATTCTCTTTGACGCATTATTTGTAATCTGTTGCTGATACACCGTCTGACGTATAAGGGTGTTATTGGTGGCGATTGTTGGGTATGATATACGGGTTATATCCATAACAATCTTTATCTGATCCTGACATGGTGTGGCTATGCCCTTTTATAGCGTTGCATTTAGCCAGGCCTCAAAAAACTGGAACCTACACGGAATGATTCTCACCCGGTACAATTTTCTAAATGTTTTTCATTACGAACAGCACTAAGTATAAAGCTTAGGTATGTGGTCTCTCGTCAAGCACATAATAACACTGTGTCTGGTTACGGTATTATCGGGGGATTAAGTACCAGACCTAATGAACTTTCGGCGCCAAAATCCCATCCATTTACAGTAATAAGACCAGGTAGTTTATTGTGGTCCTGCGTACATAAGATGCGTTGGTCGCATATGTCATTACATTATGAGAGGCAGATAATCATCGGCATAATTACCTTGCTTTGATCTGGTTCGTTATGACTCATCAATAGCACTATCCTTTTGAAAATTGATGACTGCTATCCTTATCTTCCACTGTTGGACATTTACGGACATAGTCCCCTACAGGTCAACCAATCACACACATGACATATGCATGGATCCTGCTTTCGATAAATATGATACTACATCGATTTTTACTACATCGATTTTTACTACACAGTAGGTTGTATTATCCGTATAGTGGTTTGGGAGTACGTAGGATGAGAGCATGGGTGCTCCCTTTACAACTTTAGAATCACTCATCCCAAACGAGCCACCTCGGGTGTGTTTTGAATACTGTTAAATAACTTCGTTGCAATAATGTTTACACACTTTGTGTGTTTTCAGTGCATGATTTTTATAATTAAATCATGTATCTTTGTCCAAGGGGGAGGATTCAAGCCATGTGCACAATCATTTGTAATTTATTTCAATGCTTGCATATAACAATTATTACTTAAGCCTGTTTATATCGATTTTTAGAAATTCAGAAGAGAACACCTCTTTTGATATTTTCTCAAAGGTTTTACAACCCCATCTGACTGTAGGAAGCAGAAATATTTGACGGCAGTGTTGATGGTGCTTGTATCTACAACAAAGGCAATCTGATAATATAATCCACATCGCTATTATTTTTTATGTCACATTAGAGAAAATGGACAGATCAACCTCTGGCTGTATTAGGCATTCCTCTGTAAGCTTAATATCTGTAGCAGCTTGAAAAGTAACGGCCACCAGGATCTACAAGCTGTCGGAATGATAAAGTTGACATTTTGTTATCCGGTCTCAACTACCTCATTACGCTATTCCAAACATGATCTTGGCTTTTACCAGTATTTGTGATAAAACACAAAGAAATTCTTGTTCATATGCTGATCAACTGGACACCGATGTATTTCATACAAATACCGATCAACTAGAATACAGCAACCTAAGCAAGTGTTGATCACGAGACGTTCCACGTTCCGGAGCATGATGATATCGCCAGTATGGTGCCAGAGGGTTAAGCTTTCCTGTTCACGAGCAGTTTACTGTGTCATAACACGCCCTAAAAACAGACAGATGGCATATATCGCATTGAATTTCTTTCTTTTCTTCAGAATACTTGATATCAGCAATATTGGTTAATTTGGTATCGTGCATCCACTACCTGGACGGGATATTGCAGATGGCTTGGTTTACACCAAGTAGCCCACGCATTTCACTAGGAATAATTGACTGAGTCGTCAAGCGATATCTATTCTACGTACGACTAAAGCAATAAAGTTGTATAAATGGGGAACAAAGCGATAAATCTCAATATTTAACCTGTTTTGCTGTAGTAAGCAGCGCACATGTTGATTCGTGACGCGTTATGAAGCGAATTCTCATTGTATTACAGAATGTACTGTATTGTTGTTATGAACAATCACACCAGTGTATCATAAGGCCTGATAAATGCCAAAATTGTAGTATTAATCGTACATTAGATGCGAGACAACCTGATAAAAGCATTCAGTATCATCACTGCCCGGGTGGGTGGTATGTGGGTGGTATGGTAGACGACCAATGTTACCAATGTGGTACTCATATGATTGTACCACTGTGGTACTCAGATATGATGCTGCTGTGGGCCTTGCATGCAGGTACCGCTGCCGTGCATTGATAAAGATCCTCACGGTCGTCCTGGTGTGCTGTTAAACACAAAACTTGTTCCTAAGCGTGCTCCTGTGCTCATTGTCACACGGAGGTTTATGTATCAGATGATTGGTATTTCTCCTGTAGATGCCACCATCATCTGAATGTACGAGATACAAATGTGGAGATGACGTTTCTTGTATGATGGTTGATTGTGAGGTCCATTTCTTCTGGTCATTCAACATCACACCAGCTAGAAGGCGACACATCAGTTGAGAACCATAACGTTTATCACACTGAGACTTGTAGATTTCCTTTGTCATTCCATCACACTTCAGAACGTGTTTCACATCCGACCAACGATTAAGTTTATCGGGGAGCATCGGTAAAGTCGTGCGTATCTGCCGACCTGTTACGAGCTCTGCCGAACTATACCGAATGGCGGCTATGGTTGTACTCCTGCATGTCATCAAACCCATGAATGGGTCATCTTGCATTAGTATTTTCCTTCATATCTGTACGCTTCTCGCAGCTGCTCCATTTGACTGAAGGTAATGGGGGCTACTTGTTACACCAAGTTACTTGTTCGGTTACTTTTTGATGACTCCTAACTCCTCAATTCTATTAAGCTCTTTTTTCACTTTTCCAATATAGGAATAGGGAACCTTCTAGCAGTGCTGCACCCTCCTAATCATCGTAATTCTCATATAGTGATTGGCAAAGCGCTGTGATGCGCAATACTTGCGCAGGATTATCGGTTCATTTGCCATTACCAGATATTGGAACATGTGCATAATCTAGAAATTGTCCTTCCAATCAAAATATTTTCAACATTTTGTGTAATACATCACTAATTGCATATGCAATTCGCACATCACATTTACTTTCCCCTAATCCACAGTCATCTAAGTAAACTGAAACGGTTATGCATGGGGCCCGTCAAATGACAGCGCAGTTTTGTTCATGCATAAACAAACATCGTATACAAATAGCACAGTGCAGTCAATTCATTGAGCATGTTGTATCTAAATCGCACAAATTCTCTCTGCTGTCTCTTGCCAGCAATGAGTTGTCTACACGATGACATGGATGAGTGGATCCTGTAAGCCCGGAAAAAGCACCCACGCGGTTTGACATATTAAAACATTACCAGGTGAGTATATCACATAGATGAGCATGCCATGTATGACGGGGGATGCAAGAACCAGTGAACCATTGCTATGCACCACCATAGACCGATAGGCAGCTGCTGGTTCAAAAGAAAAAATGACACCGATGAGCAGACACATGTATCAATGTTGCAAAACAAAATGCGACTCCGGACGGTGCATGTTTAATCAATTGAACTGGTGGGAATAAGCTGGTGTGCCTGTGGCTTTAGGGAAAGTCATGGGCCAATAAAAACCTTTTCCATTCTGCGGGCACTATTATCATTGGCACATCTGATGCTCCCCGGACACCCCCGGTAAGAGACATGTCAGTTATCCAAATATGGCGCACTGGCTAACCTTCGAGTTGTGATGTGATGATACGTAATCCAAGTAATAAATGCTATGAAGCTGAACCAGCGGCAGTAGCTTTGACACTCTAACCCAGTCATATCGGACTTGCGACCAAGTCTAGCTGCGACCGTAAAATGTTGGAATCGCGAGCAAATCGAATGAAATGCGCATGACTCATTGCAGAGGTCGTGGGTGATCGCCAGATCAAAATCAGTCGCTGTAGGGTCTATGGTCGTTTTCTTCTGACCTGCGATTCCTAATCGTAAAAGGGTCGCAGACAGGTCTTACAAGGTCGTACCACCAGTCGCGCATGGACACACCACCAGTCGTACATAATCGCGGTTCAAGAAGTTGCATGATTGGTCATGCTACTGGTTCTGTCAACTGACAATTAGAGGTGCCACCTGTCGTGCGGCCAGTCACGATCTATTCCGACTGGTTGCTAATTACCACGATAGATAGAACGATCGTACAACCACACGTGCCACCAATCGTACGATTACCAACCACCACTCGCAGTATGCAATCGTAAATGGAGATCGTAGCAAACATTACCGAATGGTCGTATCTTGGCCAATTCGCAATCGCACGATACAGAAATCGTACGATCTGGTGTGCCTGTGGCTTTAGGGAAGGTCATGGGCCAATAAAAACCTTTTCCATTCTGCGGGCACTATTATCAATGACGCATCTGATGAGCACATACCCAAAGAATACTGCCCTGCTCTCCATACATTTGACTATTTATGAAGGAATTCAAGTTACTACAAGAAGGAAAATCGAACCCCAAATCCCCCATAATCCACTATTCTACCAAGCGAACAACTTACTCCCCAGAGACATCCGAGTGGATTCAGCTCGATATATAGTTTCTGCACCTGATAAATGGATCGACAAACCAACGATTTTTTTGCACTTGTCAAGTGCATAGTTGTTCAGCATACATGTATGTGTGGAACAAAATGGTTCAGCTCCCTCTCGTCACAACTGTTTAGTGTGCCAAATCTGGAGCCCGGCCGTCTTGAGTGATTTACACACGAGTACTAGCGCCAACAACGAATTTGAAGGATGACTCTGGTAAAGCTCAGCTCGACCTGTATAGACCCATAAGCTTACCACACTAAGAGACTAGGTCCTTCTTCTCAGCTAAAACAACATCAACGCAGAACCTACAAAGTAATACCTACGGTGATCTTCGCCCTCAGGCAAGAATTTGAATATTTTCAGAGGGCTAATCACTTGGCTCATGTGTGTATGCTCTCGCCAGGTTTCATATTATGGCCAAGTCAAAAAGCATACCTTTTAGTACTATGAAAGATTTTCCTCACCGCAAATACAGCAACTACTTACTTGAAACTTAATTGATTACGCAAATCTCCTTAATTGATCGCTGCAACCGCAACCGAAGCTTATTGTTTATTCAATCTGCTAACTTACTCCGGATGATGAGTACGCAGGCGCTGTCATATATCATCGATCATAAATTGATGGATGATGGGGGTTTACTGAAAGCTGGTGCATTATCAGTTAATTCTGTTTATTATTTCAAAGAGGCAGTTTATCACACAATGTAGTTACCATCTTAAGCATCGTTGCATCCTCGTGTTTTCCATCAAACCTGATAACACAAATTGAATTATTGCTTGATAGCAAAGTCTTCGTTAAAAAAAATAACATGCTAATGTGAACAGTACACTGCTGTTGGATAATGATGAACAATTGCAATGCTGTTTGTCTTGAGACAGTTAGTGCTTTACCATATACAGCGCTGGGCATCAACTTTACTGGGCTGCAACTGTTAACCCAGGGCCGACCGGAACAGGTCTATTTCATTATTTATGTGGTAGACATTTTGGCCGATGAAATCTTCTGCTCTCTGCAAGTGACCAATGTGTACAAGCATATTGCTTTATGCAGTGTCAAAGATAGACACTCGGCCAAAATATCATAGTTGCACTGGTATGGGGTGAAAATAATGTACTAGTTCGTGAAGGACCTTGGTTAGTGATAAATGGCAATCCACGTGCAAATAAATGTAAGTCTGCAGCCCAGTGCTCTGTTCAAAAATGATGTTCATTATTTCCAAGTTTGGTTCAATTTGAACCCCCATCGATTACGGCCTGGTTGAAATACCACGTCTCGTTATGCACCAGAAATAAAATCCCGCCATGCAATTATGTAAAAATGATATGACCCGTGTCAAGAAGAGCACCGGTGCAGAAGAGGAGGAGGGGCACAACGATTGGAGAATGTCCCACGAGAAGGAAGAGGGAGATGTCACGATAGCAAGACCGTGGTTTCTTGATTGCGCCGGGCATATGGATATCACGTAAATCGCACAAAACCATAGACTAGTGCCATATTTCAAATCATTTGGATGTTGTTGCTCTCGCCATTTCATTTAAATTTTCTAATTGTTATTACCTCGTCGGCGTCTATGGTATATTGCCAGATCTTGTCTAGAATAATTCGATCCAAATGAGGAGAAACATGATGAGAGTCATGATTACCTTGATAGGCAGGGTTCCAATGGGAATAGGAGGATATAGCGAAATACTGTATGGCAACATAATATGCCTCGTTTGTCGCTGTTATTGACCCTACAGTGCCCTCGGATAATGCACATTAAATAGAAGTGTTAACTCGTCTCTTGGCAACGATAATAATCAGAAGCATGCAACGAATAATGAGCCCGGATGGGATATTGATTATTATGTTTATGTCATGTTCCGATTATATCAGTCTTCTCAGAAGTACAGTTAGAATATCGCGTTTTATAAGGCACCCTGATAAGGGCGCTATCTAAGTACGTCCCACGTCGAGCCGTTACGAAACGACTAGATTCGGCTTATATACAATGACATTGATCATAATAAACGTATTTGGTTGGAAATAGAGACACGAATTACACCAAAGAAGTTTTTATCGGTTTGCAAGGCAAGCGATCCCCAATTGAACTCATTTCTTTCTCCTGGTCAGTGGCGGGCCGATGCTTTTTATTATTAGTTGCATTTGGTATCAAACATCTAACCCTGGCTAAAAGCAGAATTTGATATAATTGCACAGCCTCTTGTAAAGCCATATTTGACACACGCATGTTATGTAAGGACTTGTTGATCTGTTTCTGAGCCTGTTAATGCAGCGAATGCATTTGTCAAAGTTTCACTGCTGTTCTTACACCGCTTTGCAATGCTTATCCCTCTCTAATATTGACACCATGAGCATACCTACGAGTGAAGGATGATAATATGGTGCGTATTCAGAATTGCATTGAGATGCACGCTGTAATAAATTACGCTTCTTCTATCCATCGTCATAAAAACTATCATCAGTTATTGCTGTAACGATCAGTAATTAGAGCATCGGGCGGGATAATAAACAAAAACACAACCTATTTCACGAGCGTAATGCCAAGGTTTTCTACTACTAAGTGGATATATTTTATCATTTACATCCAACTTATGGCGTTATTCGATTTTCGTGGGCAAATGCGCGATGAGACAGAGGTGCATATTGGGGGATTGATGCTGTAATTATATCGACAAGAGGATGATGCAAGTATTGAAACCACACACAGATCGCCACATTGACAGGATGGGATAAGTGCGTTCCTCCATCACCTATCCTGACTAAGCTTTTGAGATATGCTGCCAATGCTGTAACTAGCTTTCAATCGGGAACAGACGTATCATCCGACTAACTACGATATTTTACTTTATAGTGTGCCGCGCCCTCAGCAAACCCTGATTCTTTCTTGGTATTGCAACATTATCGTATCGATCTGAATAACAAATTACTGGCATTGTCAATGGTGCGACAGCACTGTCCCTCTGTAATTCTGGGATAAACAATCTTATCATACATATGGCCACTAAAAGTTGGACCCTGCCTATCTCTCCTTTGAATCTACTCAGATGTAGCCAGACTGGCACCTGGAATAGGTATTTTGTGATATTCTAGGTACTTATGTGGCCGACAAAGGCCAACTAATGAGGGGCGTTAATATTGTCAGGTTGTGCTCTTTGTAATTAACGAACAAGATTCGGAAATTCTAAGAACCACCCTCGTGATATTTTAAAGGCTTGCTGACCCACAACGTCCCCGCTGGAAGCCAGATCATCATCAAGCTTTTAGACATGAGCAATATCTTAAATCACTTTGCTATGGCTGTTCACCCTGTGCAACTAACTATGTATGTCATGCTGATTTCTCACTGTTACAACACAGCCAGCATCGATCACAATGACCATCATGATGAGGTATTGTCTCCATTTTGTCTACCTTTCTGCGCACAAAGCGAACTTATTTAGACTTTAGCAAAAAGCAAGCGCTCAGATGGTCTGTAATTCTATACTTGCAGACTTGCAGGTACTATCATAATTATTAGTATATCACCAAACAATGAAGTAGAGATCATTTCTTTTGAAGAAGAGGAGTGTAGCATAATACCCGATAACAGCATGTACTCTAGGCCTACCAATTGTGAGCTATGTTTTTTATATTACATATAGCAAGATTAATGAACCCAGTGCGTTGCGATATGAACAGCCCATTGTAATATAGGATATTTACTATTATGATAAAGCCATGCTCGGATTGGATCAGTCTTTTTTTGTCATTAATTAGCCCCGTTCATTAGCCAACCGCTACAATTTACCTAGTATAAAATATAAATGCCTTTGACTATTATGCAATTGTCGCACAACTTTTATAGCCACAAGTGATGTCGCCAAAGCTGATCTTGCTGTACATTGTAGCAGTATGCTACATCGACAACACAACCATCAAAATTACAACCATGTTTCTCTTAAGGTATTCTATACGTACTCTTTTTTTTCTCGCGTTTTTTGGCATTTGTACTGTTCTAAAATGCGTACCTTGCTCAAATTATGCGATCATATTTCACGTTGAACGTAAATATAACAGTCCACTTATTGACAAAAGAATAAATACATCGGCTTATAATTTGCTCATTTCCACGGATATTTTTTCATAAAAAGCGTAGTGATTTGGTGTGGTACATTGTGTCGTTGTCGGTCCCACAACGTGATTGCACAGGGCTTGCTCGCGGGTAGCAAAGCGAGAACGGTTTCTGGTCATTTTGCACAGGCCAATAGTCAGGGTGGCTATATGTTTAGACTGCAGCCAGGGAAAGGTTCAGAAGACTTTTGACTTATCAGCTCAAATTTTATCATAGATTTTATTAGTTTAATTCAGCTTATTTTCTACGTCGAGGTTGTTACGTGAATCCATAGGTTGTCGATCCATTGCAGGTAGAATACTGAAAGCATATTTTGCGTCGAATAAGAAAATGCCACAGCAACACAAATACTGAGCCAATGCATTACTCTGTATACGATACACAGAACAATAATGCTTACCAATATATCATGGCACAAATAGCTAGCTGTGTGGTGTGATAGAATTCATATGGGTTGAAGCATAACGTATGACTGCGTGTGAACATTCATTCCAGCTGGCACGGTTCTTTAGTGGTTTGATTAAATGTGCCCGACACACATCCATAATTCGAACAGCAAAGAAAAATTGGGTCATTGTTTTGCTTGAATATTTGGCTCGTGAACAGCCTTTGTATTGAACTGCAATCACAATCACAAAGCACTAACAAATAAGAAAGGGAACATTTCCAGATCCTCAATCCCAATGAATGATGATGAGGTTGCTAGGAAACGGGAGTTCTATTGGGTAAGCAACCCGCCCTAGCAATGCGACAAAGCTCCAGCACTACCAGTGATGAGCAGCTGTACATATAAGATTTATATAATGCAATATATGAATGTGTGCTATTATATTATACCGTTGGGGGCCGACAGTGGTAGTTTCTATACGTGAGTAAATCCCAGTGTACGAGACAGACTTTGCTTTTATCTAATATGATTATATTGTGGTCACTGAGAATTTTGCTTGCTGGCAACATTAAATGTTATCGAACGAGATTCTATTGCCATTACCATTCGCAGTAAATGCCGCGCGTAGCACCTGCAGCACGTCTCCGTGGATTCATTATGCAGCTGAGCCAAACATTATTAGAATTATATAACTAATACATAATTCACGGTGTAAAATAACAATCCTGCTAATGATTGTTTGAGACTTAAGGTAATCACAAGATTCGGGTTATGTTATTGTATAACACTATGCACCAATACAATAGTCCCCATGGGTGCAATGCTGTTAGAATTGAATGTTGCTCGATGTGGACGCAAACCGAGTACCACATTATAGCAATAATACTGTGTTGATTGCGGTCCGCAAGCTGAAAAAAGGCTGTTGTTTGGGATATTAAATAACATCAAGTTGTTCTGAAGCTGTCCAGACTCTCTAACCATGCGCAATATACTGTCAAATATGAATTGTTGCTCTGGGTAGGTTGCATGTAGTAGAATCTCGTTGTTTTCACAGTGTTTCAATTCGTGCTGAATGGCAAATCAGGGTAAGATTCGTAAATCTATTAACATATTTTTCAGTGATTATATGAGTTATCGGCTATTAAACCGCGATGCAATAAATATTTATCAATGTAATATTTCTGCATTTGTTTTACACATCCGGTAAACTGGCACTGATTGCATCAATTCCTTTAATCAGGACACACTACTCGCGTTAAGTTGCAAATTTGAACGTGATCCATATCGCGTCTATTTCGACACTGCCTTTAGTACGTAGCTATGACCCTTATATCATAGCCAATAACGTGCTGCAATGTGAACAATTACCTAGAACAAGCTGCTATGTGCTACAAGACAATTCGTGCAGTGCTGACCGGGTGAGGAATAAACATCAACCAAGCCGTTTAAAATCAATTAATTCTTTCTTGGGTCAGTCATCAAACTGATTCGTCTCCTGCATATCCTTATTCTTCCAAAAGGATTAACAAATTGAATCTTTATAGGATAAAGCACGTCGCTTGCTGATTACTTACATCAAGACCGTTGCCGTAAGGTAATTACTGGGTATTGGATCAACTCACTCATGCACCATTTCTTTTGTGTTAGTGATGTGTTGCGATAGATCAGAAGTACCATGACTTGTATTGACGTGCATTGACGGGACCAGTCTCAGGCGAGGCAAACTGGATTAAGCTTTCCTATTATATTCCTGATAACAGCTTTGGGTTGGACTCTCTCTTATTTAGTTCCATCGAAGTGAGCTACGATTAATCGTCTGATGCTCATTTACCTTCAACCCCACCAGCAAGGTGCGTTTATGAAACGATAGCTTATTTTATGTTTTGGGTAGGAAACGTTAAATTTTAATAGACTAACTGTCCAAATATTTTAATTTACATAACTACTTTTGCTTTAATTGCTTTTTAACTTTGTGCCTTCTTTGTCATTCAACGCTTGGCAATGAACCAGGTGTCACGCGACGTAATATAATTCCTGATGCAATGAGTATCATGTTCATGGATCGGTTTATTTCCATGTATATATGAGATTATAATGATGATGGTTGTGGTGATGATAATAATGAGGACGATGACGACGACGATGATGGGGATAATGACGACAGTGAATCAACGTACGATTGTCATTCTGGTAATGCATATGACAATGTAATTTACAATGGCGATGATCTTGTTGATTGCAATCACATTTATGATTGTAACTCATATGGACAGGTTTCTTCTAATATAAAAAGTCGGGAAGATATATTTGCAGACCAAGCGTTACCTCATTAGACAAAAGATGTATGTTTAGTCGCTCTGGTTGTTTGGTTACATTTCGCCTTCATAAAGCGAGGGTAGGTAGCACTACATGACCTCAGAATCCATCTCTTTTGACAGTAATTGCTCCGATCCGGGTCAATGATAGAAAGCAACTTTTAATTCATCATGACAAGGTCACATCCCAATAGTATAACATTCACTACGTAACTACGAGGGTGGTACTTGAGGAGGAACATAACGATAGATGTCATTCCTGATGGAAACGTGTGGCACAGCGCAGTCGCACCATAGTAAGGCGCAGAGTTTAGCGGGGACAGAGAAGATCTTGATCAAAACCAGCATCGTAAGTCGATACTGAGTGCCTTTGAATGGATCGACACTTATCCGCGCATATTAACTTCACTTACACTGTGAGCTTAGGGTCAGTTTGAATTAGTATTATCTATTGAAGAACAATAATTTAGGTGAACAACTTCGACAAATCACCTCTCCTGAACAACAGCCGAATATTATGAGCATCTAAATGCGTGGTGAAGGGTAATGGTCAACCTACATCCAAAGATCCGTGACCTTTGGCAGTTGGTGCTACGCTTCATTTATCATCATAGCATGCATTTTCTGGGTCCATTCTGGTGAAAAAAGTTTCGTCTTCATTTTCAGTTCTCTCATCAGAAAGTCGTATGGAAAGTTGATAAAAGTATCTTCTTGATTGGTTTTCGATGTTTACTGGACAACAGCTCCCAGCTAATGCATGCTTAGCCAATTTTAGACAACTTTATATGCCTGATTCTCCTGAAATGTAATTGAATCAATATCAATCCTTGTAAAGTTATAATAGTTCTTTTATGTCTCTCTTAATTTATCTACATTAATGTAGGGACATTCAAAAGTGAAACATGATTAATCATATTAAAGCTATAGTATTCTTGACTATCCCTCGGGTGGCCGTCCTTTACCGTGGAATAATCTTAAATAACCGTAGAACAATCATCAGTAAACGTAAAATATTCTTAACATCAACGTAAAAGTTCCGTAAAATCTACTGTATATCGTGAGGTCTTAGCATTACGTCGGCTCTATCAATGGGCATATATCTTGGGTTTACAAAATAACGAAAGACAAGTAACGGCATAGTTTTGTAAATCCCAATATCTTTGCATTTTCTCTAATGCGTGCATGTCGAATTGATCACCAATAACGCTATCTATTTCATTTGACAAGGGTGTTCAAGTTATAATCCTTTCAAGGAACGGGCGATATGTTAGACCCACTCTAATTCCTTTTGATGTACAAAACTTAGGTGCTTTTAGAGGAAGCGACAGCCGAAAACGTATCATGCCGGTTTGTTTATATGACGTTATGTGCATTGGATCAAGTCTAGACAATTTACTAGATTAAAGATATGATGCATTAACATTTGCTTTGAAAACAGAATATTGATGATTTCGAAGAATTGCACATTTAAATGTGATCTATAGGAAGCGTTTTATTTGGAGTAATGCTTTTGATGACAATCGCAGTGTGATATTGAATAATGGGGAGATATGCTTGTTATTGGTGGACGTGTACAACATATGCCTACAAGCCATTATAATCGATGAAGATATTTAGTTGGGATGGAAACAACAGCATTTCTACAAATATGCAAGATTAATTGACAATGCCCCCACACCATTTCAGGATAATCACTGGTGTGAATATATGATCACATATAGACTTTTGTTGAATTCTACAAAATATAAAATATATCACTTTTATATTGTTTTCTATTTAATTTCTATTAACTAAGCTGTACAATAAATACAGTTGGTTGGAAAAACATCCTCGTAGAATTCACGAACTCTTGACTAGAAGTTTTACGTTGTATTATGTAATCCTTTGCTAGAATTGAATGTCACGTTAGATGCAAGACGTTCAACATCATCAATTATTCGCAACAATAAATCACATAGCTAATTGTCTCTGGGGAAATACTTAGTGAAGCTGTGAATATATTAGAACCTCGAGACTAACGTGGTATGAGCATTTAACTTCATTATGTGGAACATGGGCTGAATCATGTAGACGTACTGGTGTATGGCGTACTTGTACAGGTAATGCGTCTGGTATTTTATATGCCTATAAGGACTATGATTGTGAGGTTTTGTCCTCAGGTGCGGTGGGTGGTTGGCACTCTGGGGCCCCCAGTTCTTCTGGTTCAATATACTGCTATAATTATACACATGGTGACAACGTAAAGTTAACATATTGCGACATAGCAGACTAATATTGGCGGTCTATATACAGATTGTTTTACTTTTGACAGATTGTTCTGTTCTATATTCTTTATTTGTTTAAGTTTTAGGATTATGAACAACAATTAAAGAATCGCTGTTCTTACCAAGACATATTGCTAAATGTCACCTTCGCCATATTTTGTTCGCACCTATGTTCCAAAAACACCGATCTGAGCAAATATCACTTGCGCCGAGTGCCTGTATTATTTGGCAAACCTAACATATGCGCCTAGTTGTAGCTGGCCACAAGCAAGAAGGCAACAATCCATACAACGAAACTACGCTATACGAAACGCGCACCACATATGGAAACCATAGACCGTTCTCGAGCGACATATAAACATTACTTCAAAGTGCTCTTGGCTTCTTGGTTCACAAATTAATCGGCCTATCTTGGAACTAATCACCATTATCCTTAACTTATTAGCAACACTCCTTTATTGATATAATGACTGCTCGAATGTGTCTTTCTCGTGCAATAAACATTAATTATACCTTGTAACCTAAAGTTGACCATTGTGTGCAGGTTTGTATGCAAACATTGCAACAGCCAAATCATCAAAAGTGCTCACTATCAATCAAAAAGAGTCTGCACCGGAAACAAAGAAGGTTTTTGTAGAAGTCGGCGTAATGAATTAAAGATGCTTCACTTCGAATTATAGAAAAAGCCAAACAAAAAACAACTTCTCCGTTCATTCAAATACATACATTTTTTCGGTATCGTCGAGTAACGACACAAATTAGAATAATTGACAGTAATGTATTTGGTATCCAACTATTGGAACAGCATGAACATATTTGCTCTGTCGACTATTGAATTCAGAGTATCCTTAGACGTTAATAATAATGAACTTAGTCAGATACAAATTTTCTCAATTCATCGCAGCACAAAATGATCATGCTATTTGATGCCTTTGATACATGAGGTGATTGGAAGTGAATTTTGCATTAGTAGTTGCAGCTGCTTTAAACATTCTTCCCAGAGCAGACATTTCACTCGTGATTGAGAAACCGAGGCATTTAGGCTAGCAACTGGAATCTGAACCACTTATATGCAAACGATGATGTGTTCCATGCAAGGAATTCAAGAGACTCTGTCAATACTTTGTAATTTCGCAAGGGTCATGACATATGCAATCCGTTGAGTGTTTATGTTAAAATTCTTCACGTCAGATGAACCCAGCTATCCTTTGACTCGACAATAAACCTTCAGAGCTACCTTTCGTGAGCTATATATGCGCAGCACCAATGCCACCCAACTTCTTTTTGGCTGCCTTTATCAAGCTTCGCCTATTATTTGTTTTGAGATTCTAAAGCAGACAAATTTTTTATAAACATTATAACTTGCTCCAATAATATCCGACATTAGGACTGGCATAAGGTAGTTTTAGGCCGTTTATGAATGAAACAAGGACGCTCTGACCAAGTGTTCATACCCCTCACCCATCCACGCTCCTTATGGTTACCTCATA
This sequence comes from Urechis unicinctus, assembly GCA_034190875.2. Taxonomy (NCBI): domain Eukaryota; kingdom Metazoa; phylum Annelida; class Polychaeta; order Xenopneusta; family Urechidae; genus Urechis; species Urechis unicinctus. The sequence goes on from CM067346.1 coordinate 33,780,840, forward strand.
TATCCTTCACAATATCGCTTCTTCTGTATCTAAAGCAAAAGGTTCCAATCATCGCCTTTACAAAGGTTAGTAACAAATGATCCAAGTTATAAAAATCACCCTTGTAGACATCCAATGGCAAGTTCATACTACTAAAAAAATCCCGAATACTATTTTTGCACATACCGACTCATATAATTCCATACAATTAACGTTTTTCAACACATTTTGACCTATTGTCAGGCACAATATTAGCGACATCAATTTGCGTATCACAATTGCAAAGATGGCAAAGTCAGAGCTACGTACGATGACAATTGCATTTTATTTGCTCTTTTGATGCACCTGCAGGGCAAGACGGAGCATGCGTGACAATAATGTGGAAAACACATCAATAATTGGATCCCATTGAACATAATGTCCCGAATAAGAGATCTGCTTTTCAGTGTGGACAATCTATGCATCACCATGTCATGTCACAGTATAATTGGAAGCGCCATAACTCTATCTGTCTTATCATTCACCACGAATATGTAAACGCGTTTCAATTGTCCTGAGCGTTTATTTTGGGCGACACATGATCAATGATTACATGGTACAAACTGGACATTATCAGGCAGCGAAATGCACAATTGTTGTGTAGAAAATGTTGGAATGATATTTGTTGACCCAAGACATAACCCGTAGCTGATATACAAAGCATGGCGTGAAGCAATCAATACATTGAACTTAGCGTAGGAGCGTTTTGCAAGTGTGCATCCATAAACATAAGAGGATAGGAATGCACTTTCGCACCGATTTTGCGGTAAATGCATTATATAAACTGATTAGCATACTAATACTGTGACATATGCTATCGAGATGACCGGATGATATCGCAAATATTGAGGATTCCTTTAAAACTAGCGTGGATGGGAGCTTGGAAAGCTGTTCCATCAAGAAATATTATTGATTATTGATGGCTCTTAAATACGTTTATATACACCAGAAGAAAGGTACTTTGATGATTCTATAACAAGGTAATTTGACGCATCATTAACGTTGCATGAGGTGGAGACAAAAACACTCCAGACGAATGATTTACACTTATGACAGAGATTACTTCTAGAATGGTAGCATATGAAGAATAAAACAGACCTAGCAAATGTCAGACGCTCATTCCTCAGTATGCGGCAACAATTGCGAAATGTATGTTCCGTGGTAGAATAAGCTTTGCTTTGCATTTAAATTTGATTTTCTCGCTTCGTCTTTGGACTATTGGTAAATAATGACTGCTCTCACAGCAATACGTGCATGCTATATTGTATTCTGCAGTGTGGAATCAATTAACATTATCATGCCATTCTTATCACCTTTAAATGTGATTCATATTTGTGTGTGGCCAACTCCCTCGACGGTATGTAGCTATCATCCCAGCAGCATCGGCAAATGCCGTGAGGTAAATTCATTGTGTCATGTAGCTAGAGGTAGAAAACTGACAGGGTGAAGATTGCCAAGTCTTGCCGTTTGCCAACTAATTTCTTCCTTACTGGTTATCATTCAACTTCGACAATGCAAGCCATTGTGGTGCATAGCACAAGTGCAATTTCGTGGAAGATTATTCGATTATTTTTTTGTCAGCGTTGTCGCCGAAATTGCCCAATTTCGAGTGTTATTATTCCCATGCTACATAATGGTAATGTGACGGACGACGGGCATCGGTCATTTACGTTGATCCAGAACACGCCTCATATATCTGTAACTGTGCGATGGATGTCACATGTGAGCAGAGTGGCAGGCTGTTGAAGTGGTTTGATGCTGAATTCTAAAATGAGAACATATAGATCCTAACAAACTAACACAAAAGCCTGAGCCTATGTGCTGTACCTGAATGATCCACCATATCACAACAGGTGATAGCAAGTCTAGCTTAATGGTGCTGTAATTAATATTATTAGGCAAAGCAAAGCCGACATTGTATATCTCAAATGCACTGCTTTTCACACATGCACTGTCACAGAGGCATCAAGGAATAGGTACAAATGCGATATTTATGACAATGCAAATTATTTTGTCCGGAAAGGCACACTCTTTGTGATAAATCCAATAGCTAATGTACACCAGATCGATACCCAACCCCACAGATTGCCATAATGTAATGTACAAAACGATAATACCATCATGATCCATGGTTGCTCTTACCTTTAATGATTCTCTTCAGGGAGCTGCCCGCTGATTATGAACTAACATGACTGCGCTTTAGTAATTAATAACGCAAAAGTCGGCTTTGGCGAAATGAATGGGTAAGTGATAACGTGAACTCCATTTCAATAGTCGTGTTAGGTCAGTGTTGCATGTGACTATTTATCATAGTTAAGACAATAGCATTCTTCAACATTCGACATTAAGTACCTTATCTAGCAATGGCTCCATTGTTTCTTCATTCATCATCACATGGATGGCGTGCTCCGGGGGAAAGTATTGATTTTTCTTGGCGTTTGATTCGGCAATCTATGCATGCAAGGCTAAACTTACTGTTCAAATGTGTACAGACTTCGTGAAATGTAGTCATTTTCATACATGACCTGCAGATACGCCGGAACGTTGTTGCATTTTGTGCATACGTGTTTGTGGCTTATTGTCTTAACCTATGAAAACCATTGTATACGATGGTTCCATTGATGATGTTGGATTCTAGCCACAGAAATGGGGGTCGGTAGCGTCGAGGAGCAGCAAGTGGCCACCTAATAGTGCTGATTTTTCTAATAGTTTAATATGAGAGACTGCCATGAAACCACTACAATATATGAGTTGCTTCTTTGTGTTATCGTGTAGGACGATCATAATTCTCAGGTTGTTTATTTTGTAATACACACGCGAGCTAACGGAACATATCATGCGCAACCAAATGTATCCATTCTAAACTGTTGAATGTATATAGTCTATTTTTTGCGATCAAAAAACAGCTCGCGAACACCCACTCGACAGACGAAGTTCTGGGGGATGCCTACTGCTGGATGAGCATCAAGTAAGTGTACGTGCCATCTTTATCACAATACGCCATTGCGACGATATCATAAAGGTATACAAATTGGATAAGATGATGTAACTGGTGATTTGTTTTATTAAGTATCGCACTCCTCAAGACTCATTACTCTTGGACTCCTGGAAAGAACAAAGAAGAAAATAGCTCTTTCCCCGCGTTGTGACCCTATCGAACAGTTTACCAACAAACATAATATAAGACATCTTTTAAAAGTCAGTTTGTACTTTAAAGCCCAAGTTTCATGTATTAAGTTAAACCTGCTGTTTGTATGATTTTCTGTATATATTGTTCTTAATTTTTATCAACCATTCACAGGGCAAAAAATGATCTGCTTGTCACGGCCCCCCGTGAAAGCGTGATCTTTGATGGCCACTTTTGTATTTTTTGCAGATAATCGATGCTATTCAAGCTATGGCGAGTTTAGCCGATCTTGGTCGATAGTACAGGGTAATTGTGGTCAATTGATAAGCGGTTTGTGTCAGCCGATCGGTGAGCATATGTTCAATCCGTACAATTGTTTTCTGCAATGCGCCTTTATTTTGCTTTCAGTCGTTTGCAAAGTTCGCCAAAAACATTTCAACCCTTGGTTCGTCTGGCAGTGGTAGGAAGCAAATGATCATTGAAACCGGCTTACATGATTCGAGATTGATACCTTTAATAAGTTAAGTGGATGTTTGGACCCGTTCGAGATTCGTCGGCTGTTTTCATGTGTATATCGAGCGTAGAAACCAAGCGCATGACCTGCCCCATAATTTAGATGGCCAACCTTATTTGGCGGTTTAATTGGGCAGATATGGGTTCGTCTGGTCAGAAGCTCAGGATACCCTGGCATTTATCGCTAAAATAGTTTTGAGCACTGTTCAATCCGGGTGCTATTCTGGGCCATACCAACACTGCTTTTTTATATCCTCATATCCTATGACTGATTGGCATGGCTGATCCGATCTGGATTAAAAGCAATACAGGCAATATTTTATTGGCGTTTGAGATGCTTTATTGCGATGCTGGAAGGGATTTAATATGCGATTATTCATTGGCTTCTCGGCTAGCATTGGAATTTTCCGAGCCTTGTTTGCTGCGGTTTTATGAGAGCAATAGAGGAATCCAAGGGGTTATATCAATTGCGCAATAATAGCCTTACATTGAAAGGCAACATAACTGCATCACTTCGGTATTGGTACCGAGGCCAATTTTTTTACTTGCTATGGTAATATTCTTTTCCGCTATTTAGCAATTACGCATTGGTCTGTTGTCATTTTTAGCCTGCGTGACATATATTGTCAGTATTAATCTTCAATTGATGAAGCAGAATTGACCTCTTTAAATGAGCAGCTCTGCAACAGGAGATATCCTGCTTATAATGTGTTGGACTTAACTGGTTACCACATTATGGAACATCATTTCCACCACAGCAAAACGACAACTGATATGCTTTGATCGTCGATCGCTTTACTTGGTTAAATGCAAAAGCTTCTTACGTTACATAGAGAACGATTCGATTCTGTTTAATTGCCTTCGGGCTTAGCAGGCGACAATACCCAATTTACCATGCTATTATCTTAACGGTAAAGGATGCAAAGTGGGCAAAGGCCATCTCATTAGCGCTGATACAAAACACACTTAGCTTCGGGGATGGTTGCAGCAATGCAATCGACCTTTCCTTTATTGCCTGGTTAAGCCATCGTCCTCTTGATTCCACATAGCATAATTACGAGTGCACGGCAAGCTCAATTAGACGATAAAACAAGTGTATATGTTGCACGACGCCGGTTTGGTTCAGCTCGATTGGTTTATTGAGGCCCTAGCTGAGAACAGTTTGTGGTCTCCACTGCTGCAGATCTTCGGCGATGAATTACAGCAACTGAGCAGTACATATAATTGTATTAAGCGGAAACCAGTATTTGAAAGAAAAGTCTGTTTACATATACCATTCGTCTTTTCATATTTGCTGTCTCCTTATTTGTCATCAGACATACTTGAATAGTGAAAGCCCCTCGTTGTGTCTACACCAGCTGGCACCGGATATCCTTGACATTCGAGGGCTGTGCAGCCTTAGAGTCATGAGATGCTAATGTCACTGTCGCACAAGTATGAAGAATGCTTACATTGGACAGTTGACCAATGTAAGGTAATTTATTTTGCTTTCAAGTACCGACATGAATGATACATGATGTTGGGCGAATATATCGCTGTTTATATTTCCCATTAGACAATTGTTTTCTAACGTTCAAATGTTGAAGACCGTACAGTTAATGAACACTTGTTGCTGTAGAGCAGTATAATTCAAGCCTGAACAAATATTCAACCCTCTATCAATTGTCAACTTTGAAGGGTTCTACCAATAATGAACTGACAATACTAATTGCAGCGAAGCAAGCATATCATTTGTATTTCCATATGCATGTTAAAGAAGCTTTGAGATAAGCAGCGATTCAAGTGTTCTCTACAACTGTAACATATGCGTATATTATATATACAGGGATGTAGCAAATGAGTCAGAAGGGTTCTTTAGATGAATGGGATAATCAATGAATATTTAATTGCACAGAACCTTGAGATGCGTATCACATTCGTACAAAAATATCCTCGACTCGCTCTCGAGTGGTCGTCTACAGTCGAGATAGTGCGCGGTGGATTTGACCGTTTCTTTTTGGCTCGTCTAATAAACAAATAGTACGCCTGCAATCTACACACTCATGTGTTATGGAAAATAGCAACCATTGCAAGCAATACATCGAGAACTGGATGCGGACATTGATAATGTTAATATTGGTATTAGTTCTGGAGTCAGAGATAAAACCATGCTTTGAATGGCCTTTCGTTACCATTGGTATCATGTAATGGACATATTTTTCCAAACTTTAATACAACCTAACCAAGCACGTTTTTTCTTGCAACATCTTCATTCTTGGCATGATTTATTTGTTTTTGCTGAAGGTCTACTTACAGCCACACTTAAGATGAATATTTTATAAAAATATCTTGAAACCTAAATATCTCTTTAATCAATTGCGACTTTGCTGAATAGCTAACCTGTATTAAATGCATGAGCAGCGTATGCACAAAATAATACATTACACAAGATCGATTTGTATATAGGGGGCACAATTTTAAGGATGCCACACGCTGGCAAGACGAGCATGTATGATTGTGATATAGATGTGCAAGGTCTGGGCACAAAGATTTAAAAGCATTATCAAAACCTCCCCAGAGCTTGCCAAGTGACCATGAGTGCTCTAGGTTATCTGCGAATCCCTCGACAAATATCCAATTATTTAGCGGTTTGTCACCAAGGTTGCGACTCGAGGCCTACGATAACCTTCAAAACCAATCTTGGCTGCGACGATGTTCCCGCTTTCATCAATTAAATTTGTTGTAATTTCAAATTGTGTTAGTATACTGTTAATACTGGTCATATATAGTTTGCTTATTTTGTCTTTTTCGGCCAGAAGATCGATTATTGATCGGTCGTTGTTGCTTTCTCTCTTCTGAGCGAACAGATATTAACAAAACGTCTGCGCAGTAAGTCTCCATATAATTGTTACATTAAATACATATATTTATATATATATATATATATATATATATATATATATATTATATATATATATATATATATATATATATATATATATATATATATATATATATATATATATATATATAATAAAATGGTTAATGTCCATAACTTGAATCAAATTGATCAAAATGATAAAGGACATTTAGTACATACTTTATTCTTCTTACAGCCAAAATGAGATTTGTTTGAAAAAATCATCACATGTGGATTTCTCGGAATTCATAGTAAGATATAGTTAACACCTACACAGCTTATTCGAAAACCTTTGGGAGCCGAGTCCATTACTGATGTATTGTTTAATAACCTGATTACGGTTTTTTTTACAATCCCACAGGCACTCTGAACAATAGGCAGGCTAATATGATCGCAAAGTGACTGTCAGAGGTAAATGTAAGCCTTCCTGGTGCTGTTGGTCTATTAGGGTTCGTATATGGTGCGGCGAACTCCAACAATTATAGGACCAATCGTCAATACAATGATGTTGAAGTCACAACCAATTTGCCGATAAGCTTATTTATGGTTTACATAGAAAGTTAACATGTAGACCGCCATCCTTTATGCCACTTTTTGCACTGTTAAAATCATAATGAACTTTAACGATCTGCGCAAAATACAAAATCCGCAAAATGTAGCAAATCATCATTCAGAAACCCGGCAAAGATGAACCTGATCAATAATTGGAACTAAAGACAGATGTTCTCTGAGAAAATAATGCCCCGCCCTGCCACAAAATGGCACCGAACCATAACGCAGCGCCTAAAAATTTATCCATCCTAAGCATTGTAGAATGCCAACGGCGTCCAGGATTATGAGATTATATGTAAAAGTGAATAATGATGATTCACGACATGCTAATAGTATTGCTATATGTTAATCATTATCACTCTCTCGTATTTACAATGTTTTTATTTGTTTATATACAAGTGCGCCTGGCGATTTGTTATATACTATCTCTTCTAAACCAATGAATATCAAGTGCACTCTGCTCAATAAGCTGCCTAACATTTGCTTTACTGGCACTTAAATCACATAAATGTTAGCTGCCTCTGCCATTATTGGTTTATTTGAAGCCTCTTGGGAAGTGATTACAGACAGCTGTTCTGACCTGTCGGTGATAAAACACAATATATAATGTCATTAAAATAACTGAGTTGTGATTGGTGCGTGGTGCTGTTTGCTCAGTTTTAATCTATGAAAGTTGCAGTAGTCCTTTGCTCCACAATTATCAATCATCTCTTAACAATTGAATCGTGCGTCAGAAAAACAAACAAAGAACCCCTAAGAGATGGTGTTAGGCTAAGCCTATCCCTACGGACGACGGTGTCAGCTATGGTGATAACTCCGTACGAGCTGGAATTCAATGGTTCAAATCTTATGTACTTAAACCCTCATTTTGTCGACTTAAAAATAGCACTAGGTAGGCCTGCGAGGAAGACGATAACGTAGAGTGCAGCTATTTCAGTTTCTAACGGAGCAAATGTGTAAGGCATAATCCATCAGCCATTAATACGATGAGGCACTGATACACTGGGTTATATAGAGATTCGCTTCAAACAGGGTGGCAACACTTTGCGGACTAAGAGGCCTCGGATACTTTGATGTATTGTTTATTGGGCGGTATATGTTTTGCAGTGATTGGTATCGTTCTGTGTTTTGATGCTTTCGGGCTCGAAACCTGCTACAATGATCGTACTACTCGGCGCACATGTGAGGTAAGCCGTATTGTGCGGTCACTGGACGGAGGTAATAATAGCTTGCACCGTATGTATTGGGAAAAGGCAAAGCACAAAGTGGCTGCATACGTAACCCTTGTCATTTTGCTAACAAACGCGAATAAATTGCAGCATTATATATATATATATATATATATATATATATATATATATATATATATATATATATATATATATATATATATATATATATATATATATATATTGATATATACATATATATATATATATATATATATATATATATATATATATATATATATATCTATATATATATATATATATATATATATATATATATATATATTATATTTCGATAAATGTATCAGGGCTTTTTTACCACATCATATACCCAACACTGGTTACCACACCGTATACCTAGCCTGAGTTACCACACCATGCATTATCCCCCCCTACCATGCTGCACTAGCCTAAGTTGTCATGCATAGCATGTGCTTTTTTATCGTTTTGCTTGTCCCATGCTCCCGATTGCTGCTATTAATCGGAATTGCGCACAACCCTGAATTCATGCAGCAATGCAAGCATCTTAGCAGCTTTGCGTCGTGTCTAGGTTGGCTCCCAACTGAATACGTCATACATCGTGACATGTTGTTGCACTCTGTCTTCCGGGACATTAGATGAGTAGCGTAGACGGAGCCATGGAAGAGGTCGAGGGAGAATGGAAACAATCAATAATATGGACTGGTTGCTCTTTTCGTTACAAATGTCGAATGTACAATATTTGCATATGAAATGTGTAAACATTTCTATTCTTTTTACTACGGCTTGGATCCGGATCCATCAACGGACTTAAGCGATCTGGAGCCCACTTGAAGAGTGAAATGTGCCCAGTGTCACGACTACAGTCCTTATCATCCCGGTAGGTTGAGGAGATATTGATTCCCAGAACTGACAAGTTGTTGTGAATTTGGTCAAAATCAACGAGTTCTGATGCCGATGTAAAATAAAGGCGACCCAATCTAAAATCGAGGTCACTGATATAGTTTCGTCGCGGTCCTCAGTGTTGCTGTAGCTATTAAGTTGTGATATTATTTCGTTTTATAACAACTCAGTCGAGATAACTGGTAGGTGCTAGACAGAGGTAATATATTAATAATGCATCGGTGAAGCATGGGCGCTAAGCCAGAAACAACGTTCCCCGTCGTATTCCTTTGTACATGGGATGAAGACACCTGGAAGAAAGCAGATTTGTCGGGTACAGACACGTCTTCATAACCATAGCCTGCCTTTGATATTTAAACGCAATGATATTTGTGCAAACCCGTCCTGCATTAAAGCGCTGCACATATCGAGCAATACCATCGCACCTACTTACATGTGAGCTGCAAAGCAATTTTTGTCCATGTGTTTATGTTCGAGCTTTCAGAACATCTATTGGGCCAATCGAAATCAGAAGCGCTTACTCTCTCACATCTGTTGACGAAATCGTGCAAATTGCATTGTCAGCATTCACGTCGTTACGAAGAATAAGTTCAGTGTCGTAATTTAATGATGCCTCTCGGGTTTATGGATAAAGCTTCTACCCGCTTAACACAACCTTTTTCTGAGAAAAAACGGAACCTCATCAACACAAAACAAGATTGCATTTGTTAGAGATAGCACATGGCGGCTTCCTAGGGCTATCATTCAGGTATACAAATTGGTCAATGGACTAGATTATATTAGTTTTGATTTTCAGGTTTAAGTGCCTAGAACGCGGAAATATCGGCATCGTGACAACATCCATGTTTAGGGCAGAACTAAGTAGAAATACTGTTTCGTATCGCGTTTTGACCCGGTTACCAGCCAAAAAAGTTTCAACCAGTGATAAAATCTAACTCGGTATGTATTGTAAGTGCAAAGGTTTTGAGTAATGTTTTAACCTGACAGTATTGGTGATCAACTGTTAATGACCCTCGTTTCTTTTATCTGGCCACCAATCACCATGAAGTCTTAGGAGGCCATCTCGTAAATATTGAAAATCCAATATGCCATGGTTTAATAACATTAAGAAAATGCACAGCGGGACAGGATCACATGCAACACAAAGGCAACCAGTATATCAAAGACGTCTCAAACTGTTATCTGTGTCGATTGCAAGCCCGGTAGAATATATTGCCTTTGGAGGATATCTTCAGTTAAATCAGATAGCGATGCACGACTTGTCTTTGAATGGTGTGAGGGCCATATTCGCCAATCTGAGCAAAACATCATTCGGAGACACTGTCCGAGTTCTGCCCCGCTACTAAGAAACATTTTGTGAGGCTGTCCAACGTCTTCTATGCTGAGAATAGAAATGTTCTGCGAACCCCTCCAATATTAGCTAGGCTGGAAAAAACCAACATTCTACGACTCAGGGTCATAGTATAAGCTTGTGTCATGTTGCATCGAGGAATTCCATGAATATAAACTATACGTTCTGTACTGAGAAAATCGAACCACAAATTGGTGTTGTATTCATTGTTGACTTATGTCTGGCTTTAAATGGCTAAAGACAAGTCATTCGAATTGTCGACAAACGGTTATATTTAGCCCATGTTGCACGTACTGAAGTAAAATCTTCATTCCACTTTCGCCAATCCACTAACTTCACAGTCTCGTCCAAAGACCATTAGTCATGTTCTTTGTTGCATCGAATAACATTGATCACCTTAGTAATCAGACATTTAGCTTATAGTACTTTTCACTGTTAACTTCGTGAGTAGAAATGAAATTGATAAAGGGAAGACTAATGGTTTAAGACACACAGTCTAAAAATGAAGCTTCGAAATTGCGGATTTCTTTATCAGTATGTGGATGATAATCGTGACATCAATATTAATATCGTCCATTTGCTTCCACGGTATCGTTGATGCAACGGCAATGCTGCATATAGCTTTATCATGAAGCTTTTATGGTAGATATTTGTCGAACAAATGAATATGTGAATTACCGCAGCCCTTCACTGATAACGGCATAATGTACAAGAATACAGTTGATCAGGAAGTAGTAATTCTCAATGACATTCTCTACTCTGAAGTATCGCCAACCAGTCAAAGTAGCAGCTTACAACATCGCAAAGAATATCGACCATCAGCTGGCAATAATATGCTGATTATGCAAATATTAAGCTGCTCAATGTAGTGGATTACATACGGTATTATTGGGTCTATAAAGAACGATATCAAACCATACGTACGCTCAAAACAGAGACCCTAGGGATGAACGCTTAAAAACATTTAATATACAGGAGGCAATTCATGACGGAATACATCTACTGTGATTACTCTTGAATACATTTGGTTAGTCTAGGCTTGGGCACGCAGTCATGCATTTTTGAACTAATTAATGGATAAATTACTATGATTGTTTTCCTTCCCGATTCGAAATAGGAATGTAAAATTTTTAGAGTGATAACAAATATTGATTTAGTAAAAGCATTACTACAATTAGGTATAACCGCCTTTTAATGTCATATAAATTGTTTCCGGCATTAACTGGTAACGACCGAGTAACAGTGACCTATGTGACGGCTTAGATGTCACATATTTGCGTCTGTAGGAATGGGATGGCGGTAGATGTTAGAGGTCACGGGAACATCATGGTAAATAGTAAATTGATGAATACCTCAATGGTGTTTGCTGTTACGATGTATATGCTTCATAGATATTAGCTCATGGCACGTGGGACACACAAACGACTCATTTCAGGATTCCTTACCGGTGCAAAATGTATGTCATGAGCATGGGGAGATTATATTTATCCCGTCTCGTAGCTAATAAGGATGTTGTGTAGTAGCTCGTTCCTTATTTCGCGAAACAAGTTAATTAAATGATTTTATACCGAGTATTAACGTTTGAAATGGCTTTTCGTGATGCAAAAATTTTCATCAATCAAGAAAGTTGTGCGAGAAGATATTTAGTATGTAGCGTATTGCTGAATTTGAAATAATTGTATTGTTGTCATATCTAACATGTGACATAACTGAGAATGTGTTGAACAGATCGCCATTTTGGAGGCAGCATGACACATGTTAAATATATCTTCCTGTTTTCGTCATTATAAAATCTCATTCATACATGATTTGCACGTCTTCTATCACGTTAGACTATGAGTGATTAAGATACACCTGATTAGGCAATATGAACATTAGAACAAGGCTCGGTATTCCAGGCGCATATTGTACGAGATCATGGAAGCGCATCATATCGTACATCTAGGAGAGTTTGTAATGTCTAGACTGACTGATACATCAGCGGGCATGTTTTATTGATATACTGCAGTGCTTTAGTTTAATATGAACCATTTTTTTGTTAAGCAGATCCAGTACCCAATCTAGCAAATGGAACAGGAGTAGATAAAACAAATCTCCCTTGCCATCGATGGATTATAGCTTCAACACTCTTGTCAAATCAAATTGATGGCGCCATTGATGACCATGCTGCCCAGTTGAGAGACACACGCATCAAAGAATATTTTACGATATAGGGATCTTGAGTTGGGTTTACATTGAGCACTTCCGCCAACTTAATATGTAAAAAGGACCATCAATTTTGTAATGTGACGGGATCAGATGGACCATATTGACATGGGTGTGTTCTTTGCCTTACTACGGAGCCTTTGATCGCCACATTGCATGAGTTGTATTGATGGCACTGTTTCATTATACAGTTAAAAGTTCAATTCCTTTAAAATTAAATTTGATGGTGACATTATCACACTATTGTACGACTCTGTAATACGGTGCGGCAGTCTTCGTTTTTGATATTTCATAGCGGTGTACATTAGGCAATTAATGCGAACGAGTCGGTATTCATTCCAAAGTAATGCTCAAGAACTTCGCTTGAACACTTAAATAAACTCAGAAGCCTTGTCATTGCCAAGAAAGTTATTGATAATATAGGCCATTTTATCACAGCGGGTTTCAATTTCATTTGTATCTGCAACTCTACAAGGACAAATATTTTAGGGTTGATTAACTCAATCCTTAGCTAAGCAACGCACATGAGGCGATCTTGTAAAGCGTTATTCAAGTACCAGTCAATTGTAACAGCCGAATCATGTCTATGGCACCATAACAAAGGTTGCACCTAGTGAAGATATGTCGATAATAATGCCTTGTGTGACGCAAACAACAAAAAGGGGTGCAATATACAATTTTACCAATTTCAAGTTCACACAACCAACATACACGCAACAATCAAGTGAAATTAAGTAACATGAATAATTATTACATTGTGAAAATGTGGTCTATTATAGTATGTATATTGTCCTTATAAGATCCTGACATAGCTACATCTATTGATGTATGTGTCGTGCAAATCACAGCGTCTTTGACCATGCGTTCTTATACGAATGTAGTTGTATTGTTTTGGTCTCAATCATTATGCGTTATATGACATTTTTTCCAGGTGCATGTTCATTCTCTGAAGTGTGGACATTTGTGAAGATTGATTATACAGTTCCCAAAACACCGAATATGTCCACATCTTGTTCGCTGGTTCAGTGAACCATGAGATATAACAGTGGCATCGCATACCATGTATTTTCTGTAGCAGCGAGTCTATACGGCCTGATAGTGGTTGGATAATCTTGCATGCACCTTGAAATAATCGTTTGGCATAAATTGTCCTGGTCTACAATGTACATGTCTGGTTGAAACCCTTGATATAAAAAGTTTTAATTTGCGACCCTGTAGCAAGGTACAGGTTAAGTGTCAACAACTATTAATATTCTATTACTATTATCAGCTACAGAGCCATAGTCAATATATAGAGTTATCATTGTTATCAACTAAAATAGTATTCATCTGTAATATGCCCATTGCAAGGGTAAATGTTAATATTGAATTAAGGTAATAACGTCTCGTGATTGATAACGCTGTTGCAAGATAGTTCTAAAATGTCAAGGCTAAAATGCAGTGCTTAGTGCCAGGCTGTGCAGCCCCGACAAGGGTCGTCCATTAATCACATTCATCGTATCACAAATAATGCGATGAGTAATGCCAATCTACAGAGGCAAAAACTATTGTTCATCTGAATATGCTTAGCATGATATTGAAGAAGACAAACCATGGCAAGGGATCTCCATGTAGAGCAATTTCCACGTATTTGCATTACAGAGACTCACTCCAAGAGAGATAATCCAAAGCTCACATCCATATATTTTTTTTGCTACGACCAACAACGTGGGAGTAAGTAGTACATTAAAGTAAAGTATCATAACCTAAATAAAGTGGGCGAAATTACCGACGTGGGTTAGAGGACGATATCCACCTCACACATTCGACGTAGGAGTGGTGCGTAAACAGTTAACCGTGGAACGTGAATGCTCTGTAATGTCTCTTATATCAGAACAAACGAGCATTATTGTAAAAACATATATGCAAATCACTACATATCTTTATATGCTAATGGTTTTGTTCCAACAAATGCCCTTAAACAAACGGCCACTTTCATCCGATACAGCGCATTTTTACCCATACGTGACACAGAAACACTTGGAATCAGCCTTGTATTACAGCATCAGTCGAAATAGCGACAGTTGCCACGCTATAAATTAAATCGCTAAAGAGCTCTTTTCAAGACTTAGAGTGTTGATTGGGTTTCGAAACCAGCGAGTGCATTGTGCCAAAACAGCGTAATTGGAAAAAGGTTTTCATATTTGTCAAACAAAGTCAACACGTGTAGCAGATTAGTTGAGCAGGCAATGATTATACAAGTATTTCTATATGCCCGACCACGCACGCGCCAGCAAGTTGATGGCGTTCGCATGTGGCGTTTGCAATGAGATGTACTAATGCACTTGTGCACAAAAGACGCATCTAACAAAGTTACAATCAATGCTTGAATTAAAACCTGCAAATACACGCAACACACACACACACACACACACATATATATATATATATATATATATATATATATATATATATATATATATATATATATATATATATATATATATATATATATATATATATATATATATATATATATATATATATATATATATATATATATATATATATATATATATATATATATATATATATATAAACACATATAGGTATATAGTGATATAGTGTTGCAGTGATATATGTCTCAGCAAAGCTTTTGAACAGCTCCTCTATTAATTGGTCGTGGAATGGTGTTCATGGCTGTTTTGGTAGCCGGATGTTGGTGCTACTGTGGTGCGGGGTTGATAGTGGAGATGCGTCACCAGTATTAAGGTGTTGTTCAAATGCTTGGATACCTGTGCTTGGATAGTGATGTGGCAATGGTACATGGATTTGTATTACTTTGTAGTGATTGGTTTATGGTGTGACGGAAGTACTCGCTTAAGTGCGTTGGACAACTGTTTTGCTGTGGTACTGTGGTTAACGAGTGTGTTGCTTTGGCTCAGTTAATTGGAAGCTATTTCGACTAGAATATATGGATAAATATTCCTAGCTGAGACGCCTATTTGGTATAGTTTAAATATACTAGACATGATGCACATAGGATTCATACGAGTATGCACACGCAGCAGCATCCTGCTTTGGTTAGGAATGTGCGCCCCTTCTGTTTGTTTGTCCATTGTCAATATGTCATTGGCCGTGCAAAACTGCAAGGAGAACATCAGATGGAACTTTTCTATTATATCATACTCTACCTTATTTGTTATGCAGCACAAAATGAATATGACAAGAACATAATCAGGAATATGCTAAATGTTTGCCTAGACAGATATTAAACAAGATGTCAAAGCGCGGTCCTTGAGTTATACTTGAGGCATCAGATGACCAAGTGCGATTATTGCTATTTTGGGTTCTGATTAAATATCAAAATAGGCAGTGTACCTGACATAATGGCTTCACCTGTTCCTTTCTTTTATTCGTCTATTATGGTGCTTAAGCTCTTATTAAGTTCACAAAAGTAGTAGCAGATGACCATCTAATGTATAATACTTTTGATATCATTAATGTCTTGCAAAGTTAGCAGTAAAGTGGCAAATCAGGCCTTTTTATTTTTTTTATTATTATAGACTAATTATTAAGGGTAGGACTATTTTTATACCGACCACCAACAGAATCCGAAATTGTTTTGATATAGATTACTTATAGAATCTCAATCGCAGTTATTGCCCAGTGTCATATAAACATTTATATCGATGAAAGTTGTTCACTGTTTATTGCGTGAACTGTTTATAGGGTGAACCGAGCACAATTGCAGTAAACAATCCCTTATTGTAAAAAACTGCCTGGTTTAATATTTCGCAACTGGCGACCATAATTAGGCTCATTTCTCTCCATAACATAGCATTAGGCCGTGATCTACTACTTTGTCGGACTATGATACAGCGGTCACTTTGATGCTTTAATCATTCAGTGACATTGCTGTATAATGTGCCAATCATTGCAGACGGCGCGTGACCAAACCTCTCCCAAAAATTATTACCCAACTCAGAACCATTGATATACACCAAGGCTTGTTCAGTTTTCTGCTTTCCCTTAGCCTGAATTATTGTTGAATTTGACCTACATTATATGGCCTCTGTGCATTAGCGTTTTCACTCTACCTGTCGGTATCTCTTTTGCGCAAGGTGTGTGCCTCTTTATTTATATCACCGGGGCTCACTCGTAAATAGTATCATGTGGTTTCGACATTCGTATTGTGAATGACAGATTACGCCACACTATTCAAGAGAGAGAAAAGGGGGAGTTTGATGTCAAAGTGGCGCTGATTATCTTACTAAAATATATCATTGCATATCCGTCGTCATGTCACATGGGCCTCTAAAACAATTACGCTGCATATCGAGCTTACGTACGTTATTGTAGTTTCAATTAGCTGTACGGAAATCATTATTTGTCAGATATCATCGTCAATCCTGTTCAAGTAGTCGATCAATGCCACGACGCTGATTCAACTATCGTCATCGCTTTACATACGCTGGCACACCGCAAAACAGTCGCGAAATTTCATATTGGCTACGATGTCACGGCTACGATGGCACCTGGAGTGGAGGAAAGTCGGTGGAGCTATACAGCAGTAAACTGACGACTACAACGAAATAAAGAGAGGGAAATCATTGACTGGTATAATTTCGAATCGGAAACTTGCTTGTATACAAGTTGTAAGTGAAGTGGTAACACAGAAAAAAAAATCTCGCAATCTCTTAGATTTCCCCTGGATGTCGGGCAGAAAATCAATGAACTTCCGGGTACAGATTAAACAGCCTAAACGGCTAAATTAGCGTTTTAACTCGAACAAAGTATCCTTTTAGGTGGCAAATGTCGGGCGGATGGTTTTGTTAGGTTGAAAAACATATTCTTAATGGCTCTGGGGCGCACTAGGCTCGTAAGCAGGGCGAAAGATGGTTTAGGCGAGATTTGTGGTGAGCTGGTGGCGAAATCGTTGTCCCCCTTGGGTTTATATATACATAGAAGATAGCGGTCGGCAGGCCAATGCAAATCCCAGTGGCTGACCGCACCATGACAATTTCAAGGTAGAGGACATTCACGACGTCTATGCATGTTGCAATATTGCTACAATGAATACCTTGACCACTTCAAACTCAATTAATCTAATAATTTACATAATTATATAGTAGCTCTCCCTACATTCCATCAGTGTGCACATCTTCAATAGAAGATGAGAAATAAGTATTGGTATATTGAAAAATCATGGGTGAAGCACAATGCTGCTAAATTTGATGGATCGAGCTACCACAAACTGGAACATAAATTTGTTGACAGCCTGTGTGATTGTGGTTTCGTGACTCATTGGCGTTAAAAGGGCAGGCTGATTTTTTTCACTGCAGATAAATCTATTACTCTGATAACATTGCCATTGCTTTCACACATCCACCATCGATCTCTTCACGCTTGCCCATTGCAAAATACAAATTATTCTCTTGGTTTTCTTGCACTCTCATGTATTGTGTGATTAGCATTATCTTCATCCTACTATCTTAAGACACATATAAAACACCGAGTAAAGTCACATTATTATCTAACATTAATTCATTCTATTTACATGCATTCACATAATATGACCTGTGTATTTCATCTTTACCATGCCGGCTGTTGTTATCGTTTGGCTACCAATATAATATTAGAAATGGTGCTCTACACCGATCCAGGGGATTGGTATCTAACTTTAATACCATCAGAGCATAGTTGCCTTGAGGCTATATCAATGTTCAATAAGGTGGCGTGTAGCTCATCAAAGCGCCATCGTGAAACCGATGGGGTTATATCCAGCCAAGTAAATAACATTGAAGGTGAATCTCGATATGCATAAAAACACTAGATTGAATTTATGTCTATTTCAAATATAACAGAACAAGATTATCCATGTATCCGTAAGGCCCCAGCCTCTAGCCCTTTTAACTCATTCGTCATCCCTAGGTATTTGTTGTACAAGTCATCATAGCCTGCTTCACTCACTTGATGAATGCACTTGTTGTTCAATCAGTTGAGGGAATTTGGCGTACCACTAGCGAGCTTATTGTCTCCTTCGTATATGCATTTCCTCTATTCTTCTATCTACTTCAAGATGATGGCAATATATAATGGCCTTGCTCAGCTACAATAAGTCATTTATTATTCATAGAACCTCTGAAAAAAGGCAACACATGGCATTCTTGAGCTGCGTCTGCACAATGGACGGCCGTTATTAGTGAGAATGGGTGTCCATTCTTCGATTTTATGACTATTAGAAATGTGTAGTCACGGTCTAAACACCATATGACCATTAGAAAGCTATTGGACGGAAAGACAGCAAAGGATATTTCAAATAGAACTCACGCACAATGAGCTGTCTGAAGGGCACCTAGCGGATGACGGTCAGATTATAAGTATTAGGGCCATATCAGTGTCTGTTTAGTTCACAGGTCACATCAGCTGACATAGATCCTGATTGTTAGAATGTGACACAAATGTTTTATCATTTCTATCTCGTGTGTCTGCTTGGCTTTTATATCCTTATAATAGCGAATAGATGCCCAACAACCATTGATTCATGTGGCGTACAATTCAATTGCTGTTTCGGAGGGCAGGAGAGAGAATGATGCGATTTTATCCGGACCCAATGTCTTTATCTCCATCTTTGTTATAAATATCGCTATCGGAGGTAGAATACCTGGTTTTGGTTTTGATCGATGAACACAATAATCATGTTTTACATGCGATGGCTATGGGTAAACGGGGTTTTCTCTTTCACGTTAATGTTGTCAATATGTTCCCTTAATCAGACCTAACCCTGTCAAATGCCACATATGCCACGCATTACGCGCAGAAGCTGATGTGGATTGTGGGAAAACAAAATAAAGAATATCAATCAGGCAATGTCATAGTTTCTTGCTTATTTATTTGCACTTACATTACATGATCATTGTGCGATTTGGTGTGCATATATGCACGATGAATTGTCATTCATTCATGCAGGTATAAACGATCTAGTTACGACTCTAAACTCATCACCATCCGAACACTCAGAGATAGGAATATCCATCATACACTCCTCGCCTTGTCATTTGTCATTACAAGAATGAACGATCTCTGTGCATAAAGTCTAAGGCCATGGGTTGAACCTCAGAATCCAAGCCGCAGGGAGAAGGACGCGTCTTTATCGGCACATTGCTACCGGCCTCATATAGAGGGTCACAATGACTCACAATGGGTCAGCACAACCCCAGTTAACATCGAGATGCCATTATGTCGGCTGCTGTTGCATGCTGTGACTCCACTACTGATGAGGCAAAGAAGCGGAGCGTAAATGTCTGTACATCAACACCGTCAAACTCTTCTTCTTAAGCATTCTATGTTGCATTCGCACTACTGCAGCGATGTTATGATAATAAAGGGCAATGTACTCTGTTGTCTTTGACGTTTTTCCCCGTGTGTTATACTTACTAAGAAGAACGAGAACGACCTTCGTTTTACCCATCTAATGCATAATGTATTTGAGTATGTGCGGACTATGACGTGGGAGGCAAGTGCCAGATAATTGGCAGTTACTATGACGACGATTGAGCAATATCATATTAGAGCTCGACTGGCAGTAATATATGCATAACGATGAGGCTGGAAAATATTAATCACGCCAAACAGTGTATCATGTGGTGACATAATCGATCTTCATCTGAACAATATCTAATGGCTTTAGTTTATTTGGAAGTGACAACAAGACAAGCCGTTCTTAATCAGTCAATGTATACTAAGTGACGATATATTGATGCTTTGCTGAGATGGGCACAACCACTTAGAGGCCGTCATACAGAAGATGTCGAAATCGCCTTTACGAGAAGTTAGGAGGTAATTACCGGCATTGATATCGATGCACCGATCATCAGCGGAAAGCCGTGTTGGAATCCTTCATAACGCTAGACTTCCCTTCAATATCCTATCATCATGGAATTAAATTCTGCTTCACTAGGCGTACCAGGTTTAAGAAGCATCGCAAAAAGCTTTTAATTTGTCGTCATTAGTTGAATGTGGTGAGGTTACAAGGGCGATTACTAACGATCAACGTCAACGATATTCGAAAATGGTCTCGATGTATAGAGGCAAAGTCATACAGCAGAATCTAATAGCAGGCTGAGTCGACCATTTATATTATCTCTCTGCTAACATCACTGCAGCAAGTCTTGTCTTTTTATGATGGAAAACATGTTATGGTGTAAGGCGAGATTCTACGAACAGAATGCAATAGCGTTCAATAATAAGTCGTCATTTCTTGTTTGGTGCATTCGCAATTAGCAGCAAAGTGCAACAAAGAAATACTAATATTCGCCCACAGAGATATACCTATATTTGTGTTTTAGTCACGTATACACATGACAAGGGCTACGAGCAATGTGGCACGGCCCATCCAGGCTCTCAGACTTATTATGATGATAACACGTTATGTCGGCTCCCACAATCCCTTGTCGGCTTAGTTTAAGAGCAATAGCAAAAATGCTTCATCGTATTTGCAACGACATCACTTACGACCAGGACCTAATTATATCATTGGGGCTAGTCACAGCCTGTTTTCATCGATCATACTATAATCTGCTATATGTTACCATTATGACTTAACTAAGACGAAGTAGTAAAGGGCTTAAAACAACGCTAAGAAGGCCCACTGTAATTGGCTTATGTGGTGAGCATGTCCACCATTACCGTAAAAAATAAAAAAGGTATTAATGACTGTTGTTTATGTTGAGGTAGTGGAGACATGTTATTGGATGAGGCGACTGTAAGATAGACGCTTGGAAAAGCAACGTGCTCAGCACATTTGGCGTAGTTACGTATATTGTCGGGAGTGAGCTCCCATAATGTAGCGATAAGCTCTCTGAACGAAGTGTGTAAGGCCAACAACGACAAGATATTACTTCTCTAGGCTGTTATTGTATTTCTTTGTATCAATGTTTTGTGTCAATGGTTTCATATTTCATTTCGACGTAAACATATAGACACACTGTTTGGTCAATAAATCGAACATTATTACATAACGAATAACAATGTTGGTCCATGTAAGAATTAATACTATGCAGGTAACATAAACTAAAATAAAATGTCACTTTCAAAATATAGAACCTTATCAGTTTGTCATGTTACCAGAAGAGTAGTAGAACGTTCGACAAATAAGTGACGCGTGTATGCCATCCGACACTGCGTTAGACATTTCTTCATAGACTTCCCAGGATAATCGTTGCATCTTTCACATTTTTCATAGCACCGATGCTCTCTTATGCATGGTTTCCACCATATGCTATTTCTACGAGATCAGCGCGTAGTACTTTTGGTCATTCATCAACTATGAAATAACCTTATGGCCTCACATTTTACGTGTTCTATGGATTGCTTCTGCGACTCTACGTTACCAAACTCTAAGTAGCTTCCTTGCTGGTACCATGCTCTGGGACAATTGTTACTAGATTGCTAAGTGCACAAGCAAAGTATGTTTGAATTGCTATTGTCTTCGAGGATTGATTGATGTATGCTACTCTACGAACATTTAGCACAATGCAAGGCCTGTACGAATAACGTAACAATACGCTTAGTACTAGGACGGACATTGACCAAATAGCCCAGGATATATTGGTAAAAATGCTATGGTTACTATTAGCTAAGTATTAGCAGTTAAAGAAATTCCGCATTGTTTGATGGCTTTAACACATGTTGTATCAAGTACGAGTAAACGGAAGACTTGAGTTTACTTCTTGAGAAAATGCCACTTTTTGCTCCACCGACCTCTCTGTTTAGAAATACATCTGATGCATAAAACATCATATTTCGTCACTTGGTGAAACCATTTTAAAGACTTGAGAACTGACTCTTTTCGCCGATTGTCTTAATAAAGTGAACTCTTCTATCTTCGTTACAGGGCTTGAGCAGACAAAACAGGGCGCTCCTCTCCCCTACGATTCCAACCAAAAACGTTGCATATGGCTGTGAAAACCTTGATACCCCTTGGGCCTCCATAGAGCTCGAGCTTTGCGGTGGCTTTGCAATTGTGATAGAGCGCAAAGGGAATTGAAGAGGACAGCACAGTGTTTATCATCTCAAATGATGCATATGACAAGAAGCTTCTGTGAGAAGCGTACTTAATCAATTACCGACCTTGGGAATAATAACGGTGTGCCTTGCGTTCGTTTTTCAATATAACACACAATGCCGTGCAGAGTTATGACAGTCTTTTTAAACAAGTGATACTATAGGATTAATGACAGAGAGCCAGCATTGTGTTGCACCTGACTGATAATCTCGACCACATGCTATCTACGACTTCACAAGAGGGACATGTGCAACAAATACAGATTGATTCATATAAAGAACTTTATGTAATGTGACAGTTGAGTCGACTTTTGCATGTAATATCAACACGTAAGTCTCTATTGCTTTCTCTAAGACACTTGCTTCCATATTGCTGATGGCAGAGTAATTTCAATATATTCAACTAACATTTCGCGCCATCGATCGAGATTCACGTTCCTGTGTACTAATATTTCAGAAGCGGCCTCGCGCTGTGTACTTGTGAAATACTGGCATTGATATCGTGAGTTTTAATGATCGTTTGAGTTAGCTTATATCCCAACTTGGCAGCAGCGGCGGTGTATCAGCTTGGGTAGGATGTTTACTTGACTGATGTTATATGTGACTATTTTTTAACTTAGTAAATTGGAGCTCTGTCATAGAGAGAAATACATACATAACTTTAACAAACTATAATTAGGAATTATGACATCACAACAAATATATGAAAGCCTTTTTTTGAAATCATCGGTGCATTTAATGAATAGTTAAATATATAGTTAGATATATAAACGCTGTCGGTTGTCCATAGGCGAGGCAGAATTAAGCAATTGCCCCACGACTGTTTCGACTGCATCATCGCTTAATTTGATCAAGAAGACTAGGACAAATACAAGACCGAGGTGCTGACCATATCGATGTTTGATTAATGCCTAGGACACGTAAATTGTTGCAGATATAATAATACTTACAATCCTGAAAAAAATAATTAATATCTCTCACGGAATACAAGTAGATTAACTGATGTGAATGACGTCATCTAGCACATCAATCACATTCCACGGCGTCCGGCGACGAGGTGATATCATGTGTTTTGAGTTGTCATGCAAACACTTCACTGTTGTTGGTACAACTCTTCCTATTACTAAAACAAGAATCCCTTGAGTACAAACACATAGTTGGATGTACGTTGAATCTATATGCAGTTCTATACCCTCAATGTACTCTTCTTGGGCTCGTAGACTGCATACCCCAAACGAAATAGCTTTCTGATATTTTGTCAGTGTAGCTTAACGATATTGCTTGCTGCCTGCATTATGGTCTGACAGAATATTTGCGTCATTTCATACACACTGACCCCCACTTTGTGGCTACAATCCGCACTATTTTAGGATTTCATGCTCTATGTATGACTTCAGTGACAGAGGTTGAAATAATTCAATAAATATTTGCTGCATATTTGCAAAGCCAAATTTTATATGAGGTCACCAGGTTGTTAACTATGATAAAGTTGATATTGAATCCTGTACCTATCTATACCACAAATATTATGAAGGATTGCTTTATTAAGCACAAGAGCGATCCTGGGGTGAACCATGAGTCACCATCCTTGTGTTAAAGTGCTAACCTGCAACGATCTTCCGATCTTATTCTAATCATGTGTGTATTGTGTACGTTAGTGACAAGGTCCATTATAAGACGAGAGGATGAGGACTCACGCACCATTAGCACATTGTTTTCATTTTGAAGTGCCGTGTGGTTATTGCTACACATTGCTTACGGAGACTTTCCCTTCGAGCCTAGTCATTTGCATTTAAGCTCAACCAGTGATCAACCGCCACAAAGTTAGTCCCTTTTCATTTGCAACATAGTATAAATTCAGTAGGTAAAATGGTCGACTGCTATAAAGAACGATGTTGCGACTCTTTAAATGACATGGTAATGACCCCTTGTTTTACATTATACCACCTTTATCACAAGTTTATAACGTACAATATCGTGATTATAGCTGTTGGTCAGTCAACTTATGCGACCATCGTCACCAGTCAAGGATGGTCTACGAGATTATATTTATGGTGGATGCGTTCATTAGTGAAAAGCATGCCCGTTGCCAGGTGACACTACCATAAAATGAACAAAAGACACTTTTTCATCCTACGCCTCGACAATCTTCCCTTGATTAGTCGGGGCCACAGCGCTTTCGGAAATTTTGTGTGATTTCAAGTCGCTGTGACAAGGCAGCGCACTGCTCACAGGTGAAAGGAGGCGTGATGATAAGAACATCAAAATCATTATGATACATACCGTCCGCATGATGTTCACCAGCGCGCTTAGTACTTGTTCACCATTTGTCACTCGAAATGTTCGCCTTAAACCAGATTCAAATAAGATTAATATGAAACATGATGATGTGGGATGAGGTATAGAAATTTTTTTATCAGAACCCCGATCTCTTTGGTTTCCAACAATGTGAGATGTTTTAAGTGATGTCTGTTGACCTAACCATGACATCAAATAACCATAAGCATCTTTAAGAGCAACACGCGACGCCTTAATTCACAATGTCGTATATTTATGTGCGGATTAAGGATGCAAACGTATGACATGAACACACTTTAAGCTTATACAGATTGTGAGCTCTAAAAAGCCAATCCTGGCTAGTAAATTAGGTTAAGTTGATACTTGCTTGAGATTAACGTGCAATCGCTAAGCAACGAACGGAATAAAACAGCATCCGCCACGTCATTTTTATTCATTAAATTTCGCATTTGGTTGCATATCCACAATTTAAGCTGACTGTGAGCCTGTATTAAAATCGCCCCGGCAGTATCAACTGAATGAACACCCGCATTGACGACGACTCCACAATATCAAATGAATTAACACCTTACTAAAACCACCATTCAGCTGAATGGTCATCTGCAGCAAATACAGCTCCCTAACCGCTACAGAATTAACCTGTGTATTACATACAATTCCACACTTTCAGCTGAATAGACACCTGTACTAAAGACATATCAACCAAATGAGCACCTGTGTTATAGACAATTCCACATTAACAACTGAATCAACAGCTGTATCAAATACGATTCCACATATCAAATGAATGAGCTCGCATATTATAGTCAATTCCACAATTACAAGTGTATGAACAGCTGTATCAAATATTATTCCACATAGCGACGAGATGAACACCTGTAACAAAGACAATTCCACATATCAACTGAATGAGCACATGCATTATAAACAATTCTACAATAACAACTGAGTGAACTGTGGTATCATATACGATTCCACATAGCGACTCAATGAACATCTCTATATTACAGACAAATCTACGATATCAACTGAATGAACACGTTATTAAAAACAGCCCTACAATTTCAGCAATGTGGACACCTGTATCAAAGACAACGAACTGTACGTTGCGACTGAATGAACACCTGTACCTGTACAAATAACAGCGGATGTGGATGCATTGGACATCTTGCTGTTGACATTCAATGCTCCGTCGATTCCAGAGAACTTGGTGTTCCCATCAAAGAGGTAATAAATGGGTTGAGTAAGCAAACAATGTGTTGTCCATATAACTGTACAAGCTGCTGTCATACAATTGTGCCTTTCTCTTAAGAATGGTTGGGACAAATATCCAGTATCTTGCAGGGAGTACATGTTTTTCCCCATTACATATGTTTAGAGCTGTATATGACAATCAGCAATGATAATCATTTGACCCCATTATCTTGAATTTACTTCACCAATTTGCAATATGAATGAGGCATGAGTTTTCTTTCCGGAACTTATGGGTAACTATAGCGGACATTTTAGAGTACAAACTGAGTTGGTATTGTACGCAGCTAGCGATATCACACCTTGCAGCGTGTTTAGATAACACCACACAATAGGTCAGAATACCACTCTTAGGCCATTGACAATTTTGTTTAAGTTGGTTTGGGACGGACATGTTTTAGCCATAGAGAAGGCGAATTCCCGCCTAGTGTTAGTCACATTCTTTGCGTGAATCGGTGTGCAAATGCGCACAATTTTCCCTGGTCGGCCTCATCTCACATTTGCATGCATTCAACTGACATCATACAAAGCTTTCTGCAACAGTACCGTGAATATGTGTTATATGGGATCCACTTGCGGGAATAACATAAGCATATAAAGCTTAGGTTTATGCATTATATAAAATAAGCATGCTTTTTGAGGATATATATCTCCATGCTAAACATGCAATGCGTACCGCTGTGCCTGCGCTCACAGATGCAATACGATCCGAATAACGCAATATTCTTCAATTTACCACACGATTAAATATGAGCGATGTACCAAAAAATGTTTTGTACTCAAGCTCAATGACATTATTCTACGCGCATTACCTTGCACAAAAGCGTCCATGGAACGGTGAGCATAAGCATCCTATGCGATAGATAAAGTCTAAAATTCACATACGTATACCTGTATTATTGTCAACTTATCATATCGAATCAAAAACTGGGTGAAATTATCAGATGATTTATTAATTCAATAATCATACAAATTATGAGCACGATATTAGGAGAGCTCAGATAAGTAGACAAAAGGCATATCACGCCGGAAATGTGTTTGAACTGCGCTATATAACAATAACATCCCAATCATTTAAGGATCACAGGAACGACATGGTTCTCGTAAAATTGCACTTGTGATTTCAGCCATAACCCAATTTATCGACAAGGCAATATTAATTAGTCCATCTGCGCAATATTCGTCTGCACACGTGGGCACAGAGCAATGACAAAGTCCATTCCACTCTTAAAAGGAACGTCCTACTAATTGCACTATCAAATCAAATAAAGCGAATTAGTACATACTGTAAGTAAAATGAACCTTTCTAGTGTTAATCTTATGTATCCTCACTGGCGCAGTCGCTTTTTTTGTCCTTCTTCTTGACATTTTACTTTCATTCACTAGTCTGCATAGTCATTGAGGCGTCAGGAATTACCCCCCCCCCCCCCCCCCCTGTGCATGATAGGTTCTAATTATCTCTCGGAGCCAGTAATATAAGTTTACGACCTAGTCAGGCCCAACAGGTTGCCTTTATAGTCTAGCATGACTCATGCTAAGAGGCAGAATATTTTACATAGATGGCCAACACTCTCTTGCATTCCTTGTACATAATGCTATAGATGTAGTGCATTGTGTAATTGGAGTGGCAAGTGACGATAAATTAAGTGCGATAATAATAGATCACGAATAGAACGAAACGATTGAAAAGCCAATCCCGATCCTCGAGCATTTTACTGATATTCGATCAGCTAATGCCTTATACATGAGAATCTGAGTAAATGCACATGAACGCCGAATACCACAGATAGTTTGTATTAAAGTGGTTGTAAGACCACGTGTTCTGTAAAATATAACTCTAGGTGCCTATGATAAGCAACTGTGTAGCATCATCAACCGGCCACATAGTCCCTATAAGTGCTGGGCTGCTTAATTCAGCCTAACACTTTAACAACATTGTGTATGTTTAATGACAAAACCTGCAATCAATGATCTATGTTATGAATATTTTTCCGTTATGTAGGACGGCGTTAGTGGCTATCACTACAATGAGTACAAAGGAAGTACCACAATAAGTGGTTAAATGCACTGCTAAAGGCAGAGTTGGATGATTATTATTGGAAGTGTTAGTAACGCTGTAAATAACGGACAGTGTAAGTGGACTCAATACAGGAGGGCTAATTTACCATAATTCAACTGCTAGCAACAGTTCTTTGTTGATTGAACGTGTTTTGACTGCCACAACATTTATTCTACATGCTTAATGGATCCGACAGTACGGCTCTTTTATTGTATAAACGAAGGCGATTTTATCAAGTGAGCTTGATTTGAATCTTCAATATATTGGATGTTTACCTCTGTTCAATATAGATTAACATCTAAGCGAATGTGGGTTCTTTATTTCTTTGGGGTATAATGTAGTCCTTGATGTTTTCGTTGACCAAGTGCGATTGTTGCCATTGGAACCAAGCTGGTCGAAAAATGGCATCGGCGCTGAACCCTACATGATTTCTTTGATCGCCTATCCTTTCTTTTAACAGCCTATTATGGTCTTTATACTCTTAAGTAGTTCATAAATCTAAAACTGATACTAATATGCTTCTGATGAAAAGGCACTTCTGATGAATAGGCACGCACAATATCAGCTTCATGGGCACATGTGTCTTAATCGTTTTGTGACAATGAACAAGAGACTCGGCCATTGTAACAGGAACAGGTGTGGCCTGGTATCCTCTCAACACACCTGGTTCCACAAGAAGTGTTTTTCTACAATGTCATTACATAAATGTCTACCTGAAGATGCCCCGCTTTGAGAGTGATGTTCAATGCCACACTCCTGATTATTATTCCATGATATCGTCATTAAATGCTATTAATCAAATAATTCTAACGTCACCAACGGACCAATGTACCTAGTTGACGTAATCAGATAGCACTATCACGTTCAACACATTTAAGTCCGGCTTTTCGTTACCTACACAGCTGCATGACACAGCAAGTATGTGTTTAAGAGGAACAATGGTCGCGTGTTTTATTATATAACGATGAACGAGCAGCATACAGTTAACGCAGGAAGCAAGCAATTGTCGTCCTTGGTCTGGGCGCTACGGCAGATAATGCGCTCGCTTGAGAGTGATATGGCGTAACGTTTGTTGTGTGTAAGGAAGAATCAATCAAACATATCTGATGTCACTGATGTTACTAACGTTGCATTGCTAACCATCCGTTTAACATAACATATGACAGCATATTTCTCGATGTTCATCTCCAAGCGCGTGTGTCCGTTCACTTTATTGTACTAATGGTACCTGTACAAACTACCAGCAATCGACCTTTGTCTACTTACTGCATGGAAATGTGATCGTACTAAAATGATTGTATAGCAAGGCTAATGTATTAATTGTATATAAGTCGCCCAAATCATCTTTCATACTCCGGAGTTACAACGTAGCTGAATAGAGTGGGTAGCGGGTGATGCATTGGGAAACCCACAACAAAGCGCAGCCGCGTGCCACTAGTCGACGATATAATGGCTTCCGTTACGTTATTGTTACTTAAGTACTCATAGAACAATACCTGTCACTGGGGTTATTTGTCCTGTTTAATAAGGTAGCAAAAAGCCAAAGCGCAATCACGCAACGAATGGCTCGTACCAAGGCGGTAAATTACATTGATATTTGTTATAAAAGCTATATTGTTTTGGTCAAAGGTTTTTGGCTTCTTAAAAATCAGCATAATCTAAGTTGCGGATGAGAAGAATTTTTGCTCGGCATGCCGTGGCGTAGTGTTATTCTTTCTTACCAATTTAATTCCTTGTAAGGTGAATATCATAAGAAGAACGATTTCGTGGTTAGTTATGCAATACGGCTTGTGACGAAGCTTGTATACATGTTACTCTGGCATTTAGCTATGCAAGTTTGCATGGTTTAACTCTGACAAATCCCTGTGCCTTCAGAGGGCTTTCTATTCATGTCAACTGTTAGCAAAGAGACTTTTACAGCAGAAGTTTTTATCTTATGTATGTTTGTTTTATTTAATTGAACGGACTCATATTCCTTATAGATCAGAAGGCTGCCAGCCTCCAACCCCTCAAACATTCCATTGTATTTGTCAAAACCTTGCTTTGCACAATCGTTCCAGCAACATGATTCTGATGTATGTGCATTTCTATGTGCACAATTTATTCACAGACTTAATATGCAATCAGTCATTTATTATACATACTACCTCTCACAAAAGTCGTGGCATCCTTGAGCTGCGCCGGTATCAGTGATGGCTGATGTGGGTTGTAGTAAGTGTCTAACCTTGGGTTTTCTTGCACCAGGAAATTTGACGTCATCTATTTACTATGAAATTCGCAAAATATGAACTGTGAAGGCTATTGCGTCAATGAATAGTCGAGAGATATGTTGGTACAATAAAATAAAATATACTTGCACGAAGGTCATAACCTTAGACACACGCTTAATTCAAAGGCATGAAGGGTACCAAGCGATTTGATGTAGTCAAACGTAAGGCCATTGTATTGACTGTTTGGGCCACAGCCACATTGTAGCACCTGCATAACAGATCACTGTAGAAGGTTTGTTAAACATAAATTTCATGGCTTGTATTTGCGTGACTGTGCTTTCAATTGTGCGCATCTCCAATGACTTTTCATTCTTGTGGTACACAATATTATTATAGAATGTGGTTGGGAGAAGTAGGGGTGCGCCCATCATTCGGATGCAGCTCTTTTTCTCTCGTCTTTATCAACTTCCACAGTAGAAGCCGCGGGTACGATATAAAATTTTAGTTAAAGCACAATAATAATTTATCATGGTAGTTGTTAAAAAGGTTCCCTCATTTATGGCACCCTTGTTCCCACATCAAACCGGTTGCTGCAAATGACAGGTTTATAAGCCTGACAGATTGAAATTGTTCTTCCACGTGTAATAGCACCGTCATGATTTAAACTCATCGCTCCACATGTAATAACAAACACCACGTGTTACACGAACTTAAAGCACGGAATTTCGAAATAGTTTGGCTTTTATAGCCAGAGAAAAAGGTTAAGAACAATATTAACCTAGCAAGTTTCTATTTGTAACTTTATATAGTGTTTACATCCATCTGAAAATAAAGATAGCATTTGAGGATAGGGCTACTGTCTTGAAGTGCCAGCAATTTGTGAGTTTTGATACAGTGATAATTGTGACTCTTAAGAAGAATGAATGAGTTATTTTTCGTAAATATTTATTAGTGCTTTGATTTGAAAGTCATTTGGTGAAGAAGCTTAGAAAACGAAACCACACATAATCTAGTTAGGACAAGATTAGGTAACAATCTGGATATGTGATATCAAGTGCACCAGAGTAGTTGGGCTAGTTTAAACAAAAACATATTCAATAATAATTAAGGATTTGGGAGTAAAAGTTCCCAATAGGCTTAGAAAGACACCATACAAATATTGAGCTTTTATATAGCGTTATCTGGTCAATTCAACAATTGCCTGAAACTATCGCTTCATGGAGGATAATGAAGGAGCACCTGACTACCGTTGGCTATGTCAGCTATCGCCCACAGGATGTCAAACTTGACATTGTTTCGCACTATTTACATGCATTAACGATTGCCTTGAGGTAGGACAATATCTTTAAAAAAGGGTACAATGTGCTGAACATTCCCTGAACTTACATACATATTTTAAATTTTCAGTGTCGAACTTATTTGACGTCAGACCTAAATGCCTACGATGCGTCATAATCGTCGACATCAACTCTGGTTGGATGTTTAACATTACCTCTCTGCGGGTGGTAATATACTCTTAATTGCTTTAAAAATGCCACATTTGGTTGACTTTGGGGATTATTAACCTAGGTTGGCTCCTCCTGCGATGAAGACCACAATTGAAAGGAACGACGACAAACGTACCCTTGTTTTTAGCCAGATCAGTCCTTACCACATATTGGCAAAATAAAATGATTATACTGTTTTTTGGCGATAGGCTTATTGAACAAAATAGGGCCCATCAAAGGCGTATTGCCACATCCACTTACTAACTGCTATACATTTGAAGCATACGGAATAAACCAGCAAAATACGATGCAATGTTAGGCATACCAATTATGCGGTCCGTAGTGTACAACGCTGTCGGTTTCATTATTTAATTGTTAATTCACTGCACAAATTGTGCTCATGAATGTTGGAATCACGCATTATTCATATCAGCAAGAAAGAGTTAAAACTAATGCACTGCAAATTACTACATTCAGAAGGATATTCATTAACAATATTCCAAAACACTAGGAAAATGTCACCTTGGATTAATCGACACCACCAAATTGCTCTTAAACACCAAGGAGGAACTGTAGTACAGTTACTGCGTAAGCTATGCACCTTATTGTCTATGATTTTATCCTCGTGTGTCATACTGACGAAAAACAGATACAACCTATATTCCCTCCGTCGCTTGCATAAGCTACAAAATCATTTGCAGAATATGACTGTGTTGGCAAGTGCTGTATAATTAGCAGTATTTAGTAGCGACAATGAACAATAGCCTAATGATGTCATAGCAACTGTACTCTTATCAACATACACTCTGATACTTTATACTTCATCTTTTGTTTATACCTCTAACCAGTTCTATGAGTGCATGGTTGGGTCAATGATGCAGTTTGTCCAGCGCTGTGCATGATGTGATTTTGTGGAAAGGAAGTATAGCGTGCGTTATGACGTCAGACTTATCAAGCCCTACGGTTTATTGGCTTTAGAGCTTCGGCTATTTGTTGTTTGTCGTCACAAATCCTACGCCAAGCAGACCTCTGATAATGATTTGCAAAGCCGAACGTTGCAATCCAACCGGAAGTGTGTTCCATCTGGCTGTTGATGTCAACTATGTGCCGCATCTAGAGTGCTGACTCATGCTCCTGCATACGACCTACGGCATTGTCATTTTTAAAACGTAGTCATCCTAAGTTTAAGTTGCATTGATAAGATATGCTTCGCTACGAAGCAAATGAAACCGCTTATTGACAGTTGACCGAATCAACGAGTGCTGACAGATCACCAAAATATCGCTGCGCCAATGTCATTTGATGGCAGTTACGCTTATTGGAAATATCACGCTGTCACCTCAGGGTGCTTACTGGAAATGCAGCTGTTAGGTCTTATATGAATCTATATGAGTTAGACAAAAAGACACTGCATTCGATACGAATCGTACATGTGATGTCATCTCGTTTATCTCTACTTTCTCTTTGCCTTCTATGAGAATTTACTACATGATTAGTCTGCGTCATCAAATTGTGATTGATTCTAAAATTTTTCCAACTTCGAAAGTTGATAGTAAATCCTGTACATATCGAATCCTACCCGTCATCATTTCTGATATCTCCGCCATGCTGACCCACTTATTAACCGCCATTAGTCAAACGAGCAAATTCCTTCAGAAACTATGTATAGCTACTCTCGTGTAGTCCGTCAATGCCCATGCCACGAAGCCCTATCACAATTTACATCGAATGGTCGCCGTTTGTATTCAACTGGATTTTGAGGCAGAGAGTTGATAGCTCCCTAGAAGTGTTACCATTGTTAAATGCACCGACTCTGTTTCTAACACAAATGAGAAATAGTCAAAAAAAGACCAGAACGTTGGGCCAGTTTATTTGGTGACTGAATAGTTTTATAGCATTCCGACGGAACAACACGGCTGTGCTGCTGTTATCAGTCAGAGCGCAGGTGAAAATCGTCTTCCAAGAGACACATGCGTGCATTGTTCACATCAATCCAACAATCCATATTAATATACCGTTGACACAATGTACTTCGATTTTAGTGAGGTGCCGACAAGGCTGCATGTCCCACTATCGACAGGGACGTATTTGTCAAATAATAGAGCCTAATTTTGACAGTCTTGAATTGTTAAATAAAATTCTGAACTTGCTTTTCAAAGGGCAAATTTTATTCGAAGAAAGCAGTAAAGCTAATAGCATTTCATTGTCACACGTGAAGGATGGTAAATATGTGGTGAAATGTCTTTTCTCTGCGTGCATTAAAGTAGCTTACACTCAGTATTCCGACGTCTTCTCATCACTTGCTGAATTATCTGCCGATCCTCAATAACCATATTTCACATAGGTCTCTATATAAGTTGATCACTTAGATTATCGTATCAACTGAGTTCCATTAAACTATCATGATTGTTAAATTGTGAACTCACATTACGTAATAGGCGATACCCTGGTTTAACTTATATTTAACATATTGGAAACATGAATCACGCTGGCGATGGCTATTAATAGATAACTTTGTTGGTGCAAGTTTTATTTTAAGGCAATCCAGCGTGGGTGGCATATTGGTGAAGCAGCTAATTATGCTCCTGAAAATCAACAATTCCCTATATGCTTATTAACAAGGCCACGGTTGATGAGTTTATAAATAGATTTTGCAGTGCAATAGGAAGGAAATATTGACGTACGTGTGACTGCGGGAGGCAAACCAATATTAAGATACTCGAGGACTAACGCCCACGCCTTTGGTCACAAGATGCATAATGATTTACGGGGAGCCTTGTTGCTCGCTGTTGAATCTTTTTCTGAACGTCTATCATTCGTTGTGTACCTAGAAAATGTTTCATGCAGTTAAATCAACACTTTTATGACATTCTGAGAGCCTTCTTTGCTGCTACACTGCATTATGTACTTGAGTTAAAAGACTGAATAATAATAAATGCGTAGCAAATCCTCTTCTTTGGGCCAATCACCTGGAACAAATGCTATGTGCAGCAGTGTACGGTTTGAGCGGTTTGAAACCAGTTGCTCACTATTTTCCAAGCCAATTAAGTTCTGCATGCTTTGCTGTTAGTTTCGTTTTCTTCCTTGCCGTGTTATCGCTAGAGCTGATGAAACGCAGGTCATTATAGTTCCACAATTATGATAAGCAACGTAAGTAATAAGATATTATGCTTCCTATTCGGCAAATAGATGTACCCTGGAAATGTCCCTATATGGTTCTGTTGTTATAAAATGAAGATGCTATTGCAGTTACAGATTCTCCTCGGTAAGTCCATGATGATGCTGTGGTGATATAAGGTTGTTATTTCTTCTGCGGTTGAGTCTTTGGTACTGATACTAATGTAGTCCGGTGGTATTTAAGTGATAGTACAGCTGCGATACTTGGTGATGCACCCTTTGGGCCTTACAAAGCGTACACGAGTATTAATATCAATGCTTGTTGCAATGCTCTTATGTTTGATAAATTGCGTATGTGTTTTCTGCGTGTATTCGTCCATTTACCGAGCCATTACTAGTTAAGTGATATACATTCGATGGTTGGGATGCATGCAAGGCTATCGTCACCTGACAGTCGGCCATTATACGCTTTTTGCATATTATCAAAAGGGGAGTAGAGGGGAACTTGAGATATTGGCGTGATGTTTTTGTGTATGGTATTGTTAGCATTGCTGTTAAAGCGGTCTGGCGCTGCAGTCCATTTACATTGAATGCTTTTTAGATATGGATCGGTCTTACTATTTCCAATTATTCATCTAAAAAGGCAACAACTTCGTGACATCTCAAGACTCAATAACAACGCTGAACGCCTTGACATCGCCAACAATCTAATAATGCTATTATGTTTGTTGGGAATCAAGACGGGTGTCAGCTGATTTTGAGTTCCTGAACTGAAGTTTCATGATAAATAACTTTGATTGCTATGTAATGACATAATTAAGTAGCGATCGTTCTTATGTACAACTCAACAGCACCCGTGTGTTACTCACAAATCAAAGCCACATGCGCGACAGTCGGTGACATGACAACAGTTAATCCCATGCTTGTAATTTTTATTATTTTGCGCAATCACACAGCGAGAGCTAGGTGCTGGATTGTTGTATATGTAACCAGCTTAAGGTAATAACGACATACTAGTTATTTGTCAATAAAAATATGATGCTGCTAATATGACTTAAATATAGAGTACCGATAAAGATCGGCTAGCATAGTTTAATATTGATCAATGTGATTGAAGTGTGTCTGAGTTTTATTCCAGGCACAGGTCAACATAGCCCTTAGAAGGCCCATGCGTTCCTCAAAAGCATGTGACCACAGCCTGCAAGCACCGTAGGTCTCATGTGACCTAGGCATAAAAATTTTCTTCGTTGAAATATTGTGTGTGAAGAAGCACACATTGTAGCATTTTCATGGAAACATCAACTCTCACTGGAATTACCATGCTATTAAACTCAATAGTGTCCCCTATCGTGACAGTCGTGTATTTTGACGAAAGGAAATGCCTGTGCTATGAATAAATTGATCGATCTAACACATTTGTCATGATAGAAAATTGACCAGAATGAACTCATGAGCTAAATGGGTATACAATCCCCTTATGGAACAATAACTCATTGTCACACTGATCCTATCCTATATGTAAGCCCGCGGGTTTGTGGCAGGTAAGTGATCTCACTGTGATATTCTCAGTCGTAGAATACGCTCAGTTTATGACAAACGTTCATCAGGTTGATCTCAAGACTTTGAAAGAGCTATACATTCCAGAATTTTGGTGTTTGTATTCAGTTCAAGCAATGAACAATGATACGAGCCTGGCCAAACGATAACGCATGCCAGATGTCTTTCATCAGCTAGAGCTGTGATATTGGCCATCATCCTTCCTTTTAAAGCCTGCCGATGTTACATTTGTTTAACTTGGATGAGACGTTAAAGTCAACAATCGATAGTATGCCAATTAGCCTATTTCTTTTACCAACGAAAGCCAGTTTAAAATGGAATTATCTGTTCGTGATATATATCTATATATAGGATATTGCAATTGAAGCTGACAGTAGGAGAGACCTTATCATGATCGCCAACAAACATTTTGTAGCAGTCGTAATCCATTTCAATAACCTAGCGTAACACGAGAGCAGTATTTGCTGAGGCTAATATGAAAAGTTACCATGCTGCGGTTTCTCCTTGTTTCATCACTTATAAAATGTATAATGAACGACCACAAGAATTAAAGTGGCAATGAAAATGCAATTTTAGAGTCACTTTAGTAACCGAAGCAACAAGAAAATAAAGTCGTTTACCGTAGGGATTGTGTTTTTTTTTTATTTTCTCAATTGTTCTTGTGGCAGTGTTAAAGTATCAGGCAATGTCTAAATGGCTTTACGCAGCCCCATCATTGAGCACATTGACAACATCTCATTCAGCAATTGCAAGCTCACAAGCTCCATTATACTCTGCCGAACCAACCGAGGCTGCCTAGCTCTTTTGGATTATTGTCACGGCTCACTTTCCACCACTATTAATTATTAACCTTCAGCTAACCTTGTGCTTTATTTTGTTGCATAAAATGTATGTTGGGTCGTAAAATATTCTAAATTCCATCGCAAGTTTTATGGCTATGGCTCTCCTGTGTAATTTAAACAACTTGCAAAAGATTTTTCATTTTCGCAACGTGTTTGATAATAGCCACCGAGACAGTATCCTTCACAACTTACTGTCTGATGCAGGCCAGAGAATATTGCAAGTCATAAAACTCTCCTCACAAATATGGCCGGTTAGACACACGACCGATGGCGATATCATGCGCAACATAATGACGTCATCTAACAAGATTTGTAATAGCTGTAATATTTTCACCTAACATTGAATTGGTGTGGAATAATTTATCCTATGGTTAGTCGATGGTAATTCTGCTAATAAAATCACCTGTTGTTCATTCTATTTAATCAATGAAGACGACACACCCCTCCCCCAACCCCCAACCCTCTACCCGAACCCATGTATCCTAGTCATTTGGCTTAATGCATTGAGGTACGTTTGACCATATGATTGTCAAATCATCAACGTTCAGCCCGGCATGACAGTTGGTATAATGTTGCTCACATAACAAGTCATCATGCCACCAGCTACCATACGTCATGTCAACTGGCACCGCTCCTGTATACATAACTGCACCCGTCAGCTACCTTTACACTTGTGTTAATAATAGCTCGCATCAGCCGCCCCCACAATTGTATTCAGCACATCATTTCATCGTCTGACTTCGCGCCTGTATCACGGCTTACACTAAAGAGTGATTTAAACTTCGATTGAATAATATGAAAGATATCATAAGCTTGAGAGAGCAGTTATTGCTATTTGGATCTAATTGCAACACATATACTCTTGATTAGGATATACAGTATAAAAATGAGGGGGGGGGGGGGAGGGGCGCCCATAATTCTGATTCAGCTCGCGTTCCGTTGTCTCCATCGACTACCACAGTAGAGATAAAGAAACCTCTGCCACAGCAATTATGTCTGTCTGTTGTTAGGATCTTTTTAGTACAATAAGCTTGCAATTACGTTAAGTTGTTTTCAATTTTATAGTTGTCAATGGATTGGTGGTTGCCGTACATTCTCTTAATCTAACCTAGCAGTGTTGTGTAAGGGTAATGGGCACCTTAAATATGATGTATATTTCAAAGACGCCCTGGAATATATATGTGGTGGCAGCGAGACTCTAAATGCTTATCAGAAAATAGTCTCGTTAGGAGCCATAACATTGGAAATTTGCGTCACAAATAGAAGTGTAGAACATGGCTGATTGTCAAACGAAAAGATCACGACTTCGATCAGGCCAAGAATTATCTCTATGTTTGTCTCATTTTATGGTCACATCTAACAAAACAATTCATCTCCGGATCACGTAACATTACTTACGCGCCGTAAATGAGATGTTTGATTCTGCAGAGCCGTTGTAACAGGATACTAATAGCTGTACGATCACATTTAAGGAAACAGCATTGATTGAATATCAGCGCAGTGAATTTGCCGTTGTAATTAATGGATGCTTGCGTTGGTTGTTGGTATATCCATCTACCAGCTGTTATGCATTGACAGCAAACGTCTTGAATCATCGAACACGATGTAGTATTATGCTTACAAATGATGCGATCCATAGTGTACATCGATGACAGCTGCGTAATGAAAATGTAAATAAACCTCACTAATTGCGGTTCAATGTCAATATCATGTAAAATGAAGATCAAACTTGATATCAGGCATGAAGTTGGCATTGATTTCCATGTCTACGATAGGGACTGCCATTTGGTATAAGTGCCAACATCGTTGCAATACGGCTATAGATAATACAACAACATTAAAGATGAAATGCATAAAAAAATATGGACGTCACACGATTTGACTGAGAAAATACATTTTGATTTACCATTCGCGCGATTTTTCCGACCAACAAGCATACAGCAAGCCAAATCTGCTATCTTCTCAGAAGACCTAAAACTGAAGCAAGTAAAAAGCCGTAAAGTACGCACTGATAATAACGCGACTTTGGGGACCAATATTCCAAGATAAACAACGACGCAATATGCAGATTGCACATTCCTTGCATGGCTTGGTCAGCAAATGCCTCGGGGATCGCAAGCCCATGTGCATCGGAATATTCCTCAAATATTTGCCTCTTCGCTTTAAGGAACTATTATCAGGATCTATATGGCACTTTTCCCATGGAATGGCATCAGAATGATGATGCTGTTTTTCATAAAACACAGATATTACGCTCGCTTGTTCCGGATATCGGACTCCAAGTCAGACATTGGATGCAAACAGGATCGCCTGTGCCCAGGTGTACAATGCACATGTGTTTGCGTGATGCGACGTCGCAGTGTGGTGAACGCGTGCGAAATTTTAATTTAAATCCTATCACGTGCGTCTTTACACGAATACTCATCCGCAAAGAATATTAGGAAGAGAATTGAGTTAGCATCCTTTGTCATCTACTTAATGAAGAATGGTATAAA
Organism: Urechis unicinctus; assembly: GCA_034190875.2. Taxonomy (NCBI): domain Eukaryota; kingdom Metazoa; phylum Annelida; class Polychaeta; order Xenopneusta; family Urechidae; genus Urechis; species Urechis unicinctus. The sequence continues at coordinate 33,820,979 of CM067346.1, forward strand.
TTATGTCATCATTTGTCCCATTTGGGCGACGTTAGGAACACTCTGGCCAGCTGGATGTGGATTTCACAGCGTTCATATGGTCACATTGTGCTAAAAACATATAACTGCCCACGCATTATATAGTTATCCGATTTCTCTCTCTCGTGTAATCTGCAGCACTTGATAAAATGCTGATAAGCTTATATAAGGCTTGCGATTAAAATCGCACCTTTTTCAATGAGGCATCTGACAACTGTTATCCTGAACGTTACTATTGAGCATATGTTTTGCGCAATTGGCCTATATGCATCATTATTTATTGCTTTATTGTGCGATGTGGAAGTGTCTACTGCTATTGCGTATTACAGAACATATTTTGCGACCCAAAATATGCAAGTCATGTGTGATAGGGTGTTTGCGTTTTTGTACAATGACTATTCATGTCGTTCAACCCATTGTTGTTTACATTACAGATTACACTTTTTTTTCGTTGCATAATATGTTCATGGTCTTTTCGGATACACATCCAAGCATTAGTCGCAATAAGTGCATCAAAACCGAATGTCCATCATAATCGCAATTGAAAAATGTCTATTCGTTGAAAAAGCTAGTTAGAACCATCACAGACATTTTTCACAATCTAATATTGTACAATATCAAAGTGACTTATTAGATAATCGTGAAGAGGAGTAAAATAGAATAATGCATGCAGTTGCATTGCGGTCGCATTTAAGAATAATTGGCTCGTAACATATGCAATCATCCTAAAGATAGGGTGGGGGTGGGAATTTGAATATTAGCAGCGCATTTACTAAGAGGCCACGTGGGTCGGCTTTCGCCGGAATAAGATTAAATACTCTGTTAAATGTGACATAAGATGGATTGAAAGTATTCGCTGCCTATGCCACCACCACGCTACCTTTTTTTTAACATGATTTTAAGAAGATATTGCAATTTATAAGACCATAGTTCCTCTCAATTAATTATCTAAGGACGAAAGAACATACCTGCCTTGTGCTACAGGGCATATACAGGGCATATTTAACCATATCCCAGAAGCATATTGCTGACACGTAACAAAGATTGAGCGGCATACTAAGGTGTGGATAATGGAACAAGTTTGACAAGGCGATGATTGCATATAGCCATTATGTGTATGAATAATAAATCTTCTTTCGGATGGCAATCGAATTACGGTTGGTCGTCTACAATCTTTTATGACGCAGCTGTGTTATGATATGTTGTCAAAATTGTGTTACTGCATACGCAGACACTGTAACCAGTTTATCTGCAGTGTCCTGCTTACATGAAAATAACACTGCATTAAGTTGTACATCGGACAAGGATATTTGGCCTATATATCATCCCATAATCTAATTAATGACATTCAATGCACATTTAGAACAAACGCATATATGCCACCATAACGCTCGTGGTCATGATTTACAGGGTTTTGTGTTGTAAAATAACGGATTCAGAGTTATGTTAATGATGATGATAAATACGGGCGGACGCCAAAATTCAGGTCAAGTTCAGCTAATTTCTCGAAATGACAACATGTCACGTTACTGCACTAAACCAAAATGCATTGTGAGAAATGGCGCAACATTCCCGTCTCAACAGCAGTGCAAGGATTCGCTGTCAGTGTTGAATAGCAGGAAGCATAAATATTCATTGATTCCTGCAGTGATGCACCACTACGGACCTGCAGCGTCCACATATTTCATATGCATTCAGTAGTTCACGTGCTGATTTTTTATAACCAAGTTAGCAGTCACAGGCTAAGTACATAAAATCAGTTATGTTACACAAATGAGTTCGTACATGCTCGCGGTGCTCGACTAGTTTAAAAAAAACTATTATTCCATTACCCATGTTTTAACGAAGGTCTTGATTGAATATGAAACATACCCTGAAGCGATGCCAGGAAACATCTGTGCAAGTGAGACACAACGGAATACTTGAAACGGAAGCGGACACAACACATGGAATTTCATACGGATTTCTTCTTCTGAGCGAGTTGCATCCTAATAATGAAACCGTTTACGTTCGCTAACAATACCAATCACCGCGATGCTGTAAGATCGTTCGGCACCATTAGACCAAAATAACTAGGAAACATTGACATCTTCCTGCTATTCAAATAAATTCACTACTGGTTCCGTGCGCGACGGCGAACATATGTTTTTATTGATATCGAAGCTTCTGTGTAATAAAACACCGTGCAAAATTTGCGTATCCAAGCAGCATATGACATATTTATTCTCATTCCGCTTTTCTGTGAGTGTGCCTGATGCAAAACACACATCATTAACGTAGATCCGGGATAAACCATCGAGCTTTTCGAATATTACAAATAGTTTTACGCGCCTGTCTTCAGTTAATAATGACAGACAACCCCAAATAGGGTCAAAGACGATACGACATTGTTACAGGGAAAATTTTGACAAGGTTTCATTATAGCATTATCATCATATTCATTATCTTCATCATCATCATCATCATCATCATCATCATCATCATCATCATCATCATCATCATCATCATCATCATCATCATCATCATCATCCTCATCGTCATCATCATCATCATCATCATCATCGTCAACATCATCATAACGGTGTCATTATCATCATCATCATCATCTCCATCATCGTCATCATCATCATTCAAATAATCGTTATCATCTTAATAAATGTACGTCTATGCTAGAATTAAAGAAATGCCTTATACCAGTAACAACTGTCTTAAGTTTTGCAGCAGATATGGACCTTGTTACGATTCAATATTGCAAACATTTAAGCGGTCATTTCTAGGCAAATATCATCGCCTTCGTTAAAGTTTTACAGGGATACAGTTACTGTTTTGATGGTGAGCGTAAATCCGTTTGTTTCTATAACACGACAAGTATAAATAACTCCACGTGCTTCAGTGCTGTTTATTGTCGTGTAGTAATCACTAAGGACATTCTAAACCGGGTTTTATCACCGACCGGTCAGCACTACAGCCTGTAATCTTTCCCAAAGAGGTTATAAACAAACCTAACGTTGTACAAACAGTCAATAACGTGGCGATTGTGGATACCGCATTATGTTTGTGAAATGTGGTTACACGATTGCTCGTGAATGCCGGGTCCGTAGACTGATATATGCTAATTCCGTTACCCCAATGATGGCTTGGATCAGCATAATATGTAAGGCATAGTGGATGGTTACGCTCCCTGTATTCAACTATTCATCAATAACGACTAGATGAGTGTCCGGTTATTGCGCTTGACGTCACCTATTCGCAAAGTATAACAAGGATATTCAATGGTCGAATGCACCTGTTGATCTTCATGTTCATGGATTAAAATGCATCAGCGTCCAATTCATCTGTATAACTTTATTTATACGGCAGGTTGGTCATCATTTGTTGAAAAGCATGTGCTCTTGCGTTTTATTTCGAACACTACGAGAATCTAGTTGACCAGCTTTATGAGATTCTGTAAAATGCTAGTTGAGGGACAGTGCGATTAAATGAAAGCTATGTTATTTTGGCAGATTGGGCCTGCTTATTCCCACAGAAACTGAGACAGAGATTATTCTAATCGAGCAATGTTTTAAAAAGCCTGATGTTGCTCTAATCATTTCCTCGCTCTGAAACAAAGGATGGCGACGGAGTTACTCATTACAATCTGTAGAAATAAGTTTAACTGGTGTCAAATGACAATCATCTCACAAACACATGGATTAAATTAGGTTGTTTCAAACAGGCGTACAATAGCGTCGGCCTAATATCATTTCATAAGCGTGCAGCAACTTCTGAAGTTTATCCTTGCCAAAAGGTTGCTGTCAAATTCTGACGAAAATAAGGGTTCGTGTTTGTGGTCATGTTTTGTGAATGCTTCATAGCCAACATATTCACGCTGGAAATGGTTCAACAGATTGTAATTAAGTTTGAAACATGTGCTACTTATTACCGAAGCACTGACAAGTAAGCAATAATGGATCTAACGCTTCAAGCGTCGTGATTTGTCCAGCACTTTGACAATGACTTCACACAGAAATGCCTATTTACTCTTTAGAGGATGGACTGGCAATTTCCCAGGCGAATACAAAATGACCTTTAGACCCAATGAATTCATTTGTTTACTTGCAGCAGGTTAAACAAATACAAAATTACTGGGCATGGAATTTAAGGAGGATTGAAAGGCTGGCGAGTTGTGACGGGAGTGTTGACCGATTATGATAAAGTACGTTCCCATTATTCTTCATTAAAGTATAAGAATGCAAATTTGTCTGTGAAGGATGGACTGACAATTTTCCTTGATAATAAAACATGTCGACTTTTAGACACAATGAAATAATATGTTGACCAAGTAAAACAAAAAGATAATACTGGCCATTGGATGTAAGGTGTTTATTGAAAGACTGGCCAATTGCGCCGGATGTGGTAATATTTGACGGATTACCACATGCTCCACATGCTTGATAACACATGCTTGCCGCTAAATGTTTAAATTGCATATTAAGCATCCAGGTGATTAGGGGAAACGATTTCCTGTGGTAGTTTATAAGTACAAATACTCTCCGTTTAGAAAAGCAATTATATATGGAGCCTATATGGCAGGTTCTTTAATTTGTTTTTGTAAACAGCATGATGCCTGCAGTTAAACCATAGCTCCAGGATAAGTCGTTGTTACAACCGGTATATTCATGCATTGCCATACACATGTTATATGTATCAAAGCACAGCAGGTTGTCAGGAAAGCTTTCGATATATACAGCGTTAATTGACAATATTACTGTGACTCATTTCACAGTATATCGCCTTCAGCTAAACTTGTCAGTATCACAATGTCGTATAAAGGGCTGATTGGTTCGCTGTGTGTTAAGAGGAATTGACTTATCGATGTCAACTTTAGTGGAATCAATAAGGCGAACCGAGCACACGTCCGATATCTATAATCTCATTGTGCTACATCTCATTTGGACGAAACGTCTGATAATGTGAAAGTAGTGGTTTTTTTTGAAAAGAAGCGTCGCGTACATTTTGCCTATCTTAAGGGAACAGCGTTCATCAGCGACAGATTTGTAAATGTGGCTAAGAATTGTACAACGAATATCAGCAACAAAACGAATCAACACGAGGCGATATTTGCGACACGCACGGGTCCCCCGGTTGGTTTACTTGAATCACGTTTCAAAATACAACACGTTACGCAGAATGAATGCAGAAACTAAGCCATGATAGCTTGATCTCTGTTCCCAATTTGCCCTAGCCTTTTCGAAGTGGTTTTCCGGAACAAGTGAGGCAGTAAAAACTCCAACATGATGCAGTGTACCTCGCCTATAGCATGCCATAGTTCCTTTAGCCTCATGTCTTGCTTATACATAAATCTTGACGGCGTCCACAATGCACCACATTGTTCACATTCGAGGAAATTCGTTTAGCAGTAATCATATTTGTCTTATGTAAGGCAGTATATCAACGGCTAATATAGCCGTCGTCCACTGCTGTCATGTAGTCGAATGGATACTTTCAGATTTTATTTCGGTTTTTAATATTTAGAATACGTAGAGATTATAGACCAAATAGCAACAACTAGCCATGCCATCAGGTTAATTTTTATTGGAAAATATTTTTTCCCCCCATTTGATCTGCAAATAATCAGGCAATTCAATTAGAACAGTTTTGCGTGTTTGGCCCAAGCTATGTCCTGGCTCTGCGAAGATTGTTCTGTTTTGTCCATAGCTTCAAAAAGCCATGTGTACGCACACGGTCATTCTTGAGAAAGGCCGATTACTCTCTGCCATGAATGCAGTAATGCTCAACAATTACAGGATTTTCTTGAAATCTATGCAATGCACGAGGGTAAGGGCTGGCGTTGCAATTATTTTCTTTCTCTTATTCAATAATAAATTAACGAATGATCAACTAGATTTGTCATCAAAGGAAACAAATTAATGTCAGCACAGTGTAATTTGTTACATGCTTTTGACAAGGTATCATTATTAGCAAACGTGCGTTGGCATATTAAACGACATCAAGTGTCTCCAATCTAATGGTGGCATATATTAGAATGGTGTGCAGCATCTGTATTGTTATTATTTAGGCTACGTCATCACTAATGCAAACCATGCAGTACCGTACTGTCAATTTTAAGAGGTGAATAGCTATTGTAGTCCTTGTAAGTGATCCGATGACACCAGCACTAGTTGTTCCGTTTACAGGGCAATTGTGCCCCAGATGAAATATGCTACTTGTCTTCAACTTTCTATTATGACAACATTAACATTAATCGGATCATAATGTAAACTCTAATAGTTCAATCCTATCAATTCATGTTGCACGTGTCATCGACCAAGTATGAATTATTATCACCAATCTCGTCTCATTAATTTCTTATTCACGACGCATCTGGATCAATTTGTATGATTCACCGCCGTCGATATCGCATTCAGGTCAGCATGCATGCGACGTCATAGCTCTGTGGTGTAATGCATAAAAAGATATGAAAATGCGTTTGCTTTGTATAATTTATGACAGGTGTAACAAAACATAACGTGAAGTGCAAAGTCCCATAACGAAAACCGTAGCAACAAGAGCAAAAGAGGCTATTTCTAATCTCTATTCGGATGATGTATTCTGACAACACGAGCAAGCGGACGATCAATTGTCACCGCCGGAATCGGTTGTCCGTATTACGTTGACAAACACACCGGACACACGAGGCGAATTTAAAAGCAGTACCATCCCAAAGCATCAAGCATTAGGGGAATGCATGCAAGATCGTATAAAGCGCCTCCACACCCACTTCCCTCCTCTTTCTATTCATTAACGTCATAATAAGGTACACAAGGAAGGATGTTTATCTTACAAGCATAACCACTATTTGAATTGATAAAGTTCACGAACAGAGCAGTGCTATCTCAAAAGATTCAGCGTATGTAGCATGTAACAGCAACCGTTGCATCACACATTTACGGTCATTATTGGTTGTAAAATTGCGATGAAACAGCATGAAGCACAAGTCTTCGGAGCAGAAACATTCCGAGTTACTTCACTAAATAAAAATGCAATAATTTGATACATATCCCACTTGTTTCCGAACATGTATGATCCTACGGATCACCCCACCACATATCGAGGAACGTAAAAACCGATCCTTAGATGGACACTGTACAGTCTCTCTGTGGGAACTAGAGCAATGCTACATGACACAACATCACTGACTCAACGGAGGCCTAGCCATTATAAATCAGCATCAAATTGCAGGCGACATCAACACTCCTTGGTTTCTGCAGTAATGCTCCCTTACTGATTTGGAGCGCCACAGATGCCACATGCATTAAGCAGAAAATGATTATCGTTCGTTATCACAGAAAGTTATTTCATCATAAGGGAATCATTGGTTACTGGTATCGTTTACTTGCTGTTTATTGCATATATAATCAATCATCTGAGACAATTAATCATCAAACTTAGGTATCGTCTTTGTGAATTATAAGTGCCATGTTGTGTTTTATGTAGTCCAGGTGCCCATCACTGCGTTTAATGGAACGACCTGGTGAAATAGGAAAATTAATTTGAAACACTGTGTTATGCGAGAATGATGAGCGAGATGCAGTGACGTGTGTATAAGAGGCATAACGGAATATATTCAGCTTGTATCGTAAGCTACAACCAAACATGACATTCAATATAGATTAATTCTCCAGAATATAAGGACTTGTTTGCAATTAAATATGTCAGACAATTTAGGATCGTAGCATGACTTCTCAAGTTTTTCAAGAGATGAAGACCTGTTTAAGATTAAATATTGCAAGCAATTTTGGATTTTATTGGCATTTCTAAGCATATATCATCTTCACAGGAAGTGTTGTTTTGCGGTAATGCTCCATCATTAAAACAATAACACTTTATGCTTGATGTTCAGCGTAAATCTGATCGTTCCTTTGAGATTTATTTGCTGGAAATTTATATACTGACCTTATCCTATGATAACACAGAGGAGTGCACATAACACAACATGATGCATTCGGTAAAATGAATTGTCGCAACTGGCGGGGAGCTGAAATCGACCAAGCCAAAATTATGGAAGTTCGATATGTTGCGGCACTAGAGACCACGTCTTGTGGTGCGCTGTGTCGCATATACAGTCATCATCTTTATTTTACAATGAGATCATTGATTTTGCCACTTTCCTTATCATTTATCCTCACATATACACTATGTCAGGACGCCGTGTATCAGGAGTAAGTAAGATTTGAGATTGTTATGTTACTAGTAGACTTGGCGCAAACAAAATATGTTGAAATAAGGCCTAGTAATGCAGTAGCCCTTCCATATTTCGAGGGCATACATTTGATCCCCCATATATGTTGTGGAACATAGTGCATGATAACACTCCCATCATTCAGCGAGTCATCAATTTCGGCAAGGAGGAGCAGTCATCGATGTGAGAATTGAACGACAAACTTCGCGTCACATGTTGTTAGTGTGCGACAGGTGGTAACATTTATATGCGACACATTATGAAAAAATTGAAAATGTATCTCCAGAGCTGACTGTTGGTAGGAAATTGTGTGGTTATGGTGCAATAAACGCAGGCTAGTTTTTCTTTTCTCTTAACTTTTTCGTGCAATAGACTGCATAGCATGACGTTGTCTGCTCCTGGCTAGCTCCCATTTTACAACCCATACAATCATACTCACAGACCAGAAGTTATAAAATTTGGTCCAAAACATTGGTTTATATTGATTGGCGCACATAACCATTACCGCATAGTATTACCACCACCATTAGTCATCTTTGCATTGAACGTGCCGTTGTTACCATATTATCAAACATTGCGTGAATATGCAAGGGATAATATGATATCAAATTTGAGTTATATGAGTAGATTACCCTAATAAATGCACTAAGTAATCTGTGACGAAAACATGCTGACAGCTGTTGAGTCAAATTATTGACCCATTGGTATGATATGCAGTTATTGTGCTATATCGATAAAATCAGGCATCCTAGCCGTAGACTAGTTGGTAAAAGCTCAGACAAAGTTGTATGATGGGCACATTTCGTTATAATTATGGTAAGACCCCAGGAATCGGGATGGATGCATGGCAATTAACCCAATTACATTAACCCAATTACATTAACTATGTTTTTCCTAGAATTCAGTCTACGACTAAATAAGGCATTTTTTTTTTTCAGTATTGTTGCAAACAAGTTTTAGAACACCCGATCTATGTTGGAAGAACGACTCTCGGCAGCGAGTAACCTCAAGAAGCTGTTGAATTAACCATCGGTGCCCATAAAAGTTTTCTCACACAACATCAGCAACACATTAGCAGATACAGTATTCTTATTTATACCGTTTACACACTGCAGCGTCAGCGTCTATCGTCAAAACAAGCGCATTTGGGTCCATGTACGGCCTGAACTTTCTGCAGTGTTTTCTTGCAATATTATACTAGTGGTAATCTACAACCTCCATAAAGTCGTGACATGGCAACAATCAAGGAGCAATCCATCCACATATCATCATGCATAATGCATCCTGGTGACATGTTAAGAGGTTAATTTGCATGCCATGAAATGCGTTTACGACGATGTCATCGGCATAAGTTATACTCCTAGCATAGTTATCATTATCCCATCAAAACGTGGGCCTTACGTTTGCTTACACAATGCTCACATAGCAGCATCGTTCCAGTGACGAACAAAATAAGAGGCTACACATTTAGTTTCACCCAAGCCAGCCTATTCTTACAGTTCAGTTGATAAAATTTGCACCGTGCGGTGTCGCCTTTTGTTTTGCCGCATTGATACATGTGTCTGCTCATCTGTGTCAATGTACATGGCATGCTTTTTCCCGGGTTTAAGTAGACTATACACTGAGCCATGTCAATGTGTAGACAACGCATTGCTGGTAAAAGACCATAGGCAGAATTTGCGAGATTAAGATAAAACGTGCTCAATGAATTGACTGCATCTTATCAAATGGTCTCTGAGACAGACTAGGTTAGCACTGTGCTATTTTTGTACGAGGTTCATGCACGAAAATAAGTTGTGGTGTCATTTAACGGGCCCCTTGCATAACCGTGCCAGTTTACGTAGATGATTGGGGATTTAGGGAAAATAACTGTGATGTGCGAATTGAATATGCAATTAATGATGTGTTACACTAAATGTTGAAAATATTTTGATTGGAAGGACCATTTCTAGATTATTCACATATTCCAATTTCTGGTAATTGGAAATTAACCGATAATCCTGCTCAAGTATTGCGCTTTGTCGACGTTATGTGCCAATAACTATATGAGAATTACGATGATTAGGAGGTTGAAGCACTGCTAGAAGGGTCCCAATTCCTATGTTTGAAAGGTGAATAGAGAGCTAAATGAAATTGAGGAGTTCATCAAACCGAACCTATAGATTGCTGTAACAAGTAGCCCCAATTACCCTCAGTCAAATGAAGTTGCTGTGAGAAGTGTACAAAATACTATCCATGGGATTGATGACATACAGGAGTTCACCGATACCCGCCACTGGGTATGGTCCAGCGGAACTCGTAATGGGACGACAGATTAACACCACATAACCGATACTCCCCGACGCACTTTATCCACCTTGGTCGGATGTGAAACACGTTCTAAAGAGGGATGAAAAATAATATATACAAGTCTCAGAATGATAAACGTCATTGTGCTCTACAGATGAGTCACCTACTATCTTGTGACAATGAATGTGTTAAGTTGAATGAAGACAAGAAATAGATTTCGCAAGGAACCATCATACAGATCTGCACATTCGTATCTCGTACATTCAGATGATGGTGGCATCTACAGGAGAAATATCAATCATCTGATGTATGTACCTCCAAGTGGTAATGAAGACCAACCAGCGTCGCAGCCTGATACGAATGATGTACAAACTACACCAACCGTTCCCGGTCAGACTCTACAATCGTCTGCTCCACCTAAGTCCATGTGAATCTAAATATTCTGCTCACAAGGTGTTTCTCGATTCGGCAGGAGTATACGTAAATTGGATGTGTTGGACTTATATTTGACCATAAATCAATACTGATCGACCAAGTGAAAGCCAGAATATTAACTATGGTCAGATTACTCTACATGGTCAAAGGCAGTCTACCCCTACCTTGTTAATATTACTAGGTATCATCATGTCAGCGTTGATTTATTATATGTGTCATTTTGAATGTCATGTATCCTTGCCAACGACTGATACGTTTTTCCCGATTATTGTATGTGTGAAATTATCTCAGTGTGGATATGTCTATCCCGACATTACCGTATGACTAAGTTGCGATACTATGAATAATTTGATTAGTTCCACACACGATGGCTTCGTCAGGTTTATTCAGAGCCCGTTTACGACGGGGATTCCACCGCAATTGATACTCTGGTACATAATGTCTCGTTGATGGCATATACGTTTGTCAGGTACAGTAATACAACACCACACAACCTGCATGAATAATGCATTTGGCACATCCTCATGTTGAACATATATTGCAACCATCTTAGCCATCATATCATTTTAATAGCTTCTCTAGCTAGAAATATATGAAACAATTGTTTGTTGTTGCCAAGTTAGCTGATTTCGTAGTTCGTCCACACAGTAAAGGCATCATCAGATGATTCCACAGACGTGTCGTCTGGATCCCAGGTGCGTTTAGATGCCTCTGGCCATACATATACCATTCTATACACTACGTTTCATTGCGTGTGTGTTATTGGCACGCGAATATGTAATCGTTGAGCCACTGTCTGGTGCCAAGTTGTCTGATGCTTCCCTGTTGATATTAATGGTGCTCCATGCCCGTCAGGTCATCTCGATCGATATTATGCAGCTAGGAGCTGGATATATATATGATGGGAACCCTTGTGACTTCAGCGTCGCCTGTTTCTCGATTAAACATTTATTTCAAAACACATCTTTGACCCCTAGCCCTCCTTTTCACAATTTCCGCCGTGAAGTATCAGTTACTCAAAATATTACCCCCGTGGGGAAAGGCAAAATTAAGAATTTGTCTCAATTTTACAAAGTAATCGCAGGTTTAAATTCAAAATTGTTTTACAAATTACTTTAACTGCGACTGACCTCTATCCAAAGTGCTTTAGATGTACAGGACGGCTTAACTGCCCAACAAAGATGGCAAAACCATAATATAATCCACATAAAACCCATATCTAGTTGAGTTCCTTCCGACTTGCAGGTGACGATGGTTTTTCCCGTGTGAAGAGCAGCCAATAGATTTCATTTAACATATAATCGATTGGTAAAAACTGAACAAACGCAGAGAGCGCATCTGCCCTTCTTCAAACGTCTGAAGTCTGCATAAAACATCGTTATTATTATGCGCGCGTGCTGTATGTCTGCGTTGGAGTAGAAAGACGCACACGATATATATATATATATATATATAGAGATATATATATATATATATATATATATATATATATATATATATATATATATATATATATATATATATTCTATATATATATATCTATATATATATATATCTATATATATATATCTCTCTATATATATATATATATCTATATCTCTCTATATATATATATATATATTATATATATATATATATATCGGATATATATATAAGATATATATATATGGGGTGCTAGAGCACAGGAGTACGCTTAGGAACAAGTTTTGTGTTTAACAGCACACCAGCACGAGTGTGAGCATGGTTATCATTGTACGACAGCAGTACCTTCATGCAAGGCCCACAGCGGTACAATTATATGAATACCATTGCGGTAACATTCGTTGACTTATTTGCCATCTGTGTCATTGGCCGTTTACCATGTGTTATGACACAACCGAGTCTGCTTATGCTGAACTGCTTAACCCTCTTGCACCATACTGACGATATCATCATGCTCCGGAACGTGGAACGTGGATCAACACTTGCTTATCTTACTACAGTGAAGTTGATTGGTATTTATGTGCAATACATTGGTGTCCAGATGATAAGCATATGAGCAAGAATTTCTTTGTGTTTTATCACGAATACTGTGAGAGACCAAGAACTTGTATGGAATAGCGTGTGAAGGTAGTTGAGACCAGATGATTAAATGACAGCTGTATTATTCCGACAGATTGTGGATCCTAGTGCCTGTTACTATAGAAGCTGCTACAGATAAGCTTTCAAATGAATGCCCAATACAGTCAGATGTTGATCCTTCCATTTTCTATCATGTGGCATAAAAGATAGATAACGATGTAGATTATCATAATAAGTTTGATTTTGTGGTAAATACAGCCCATATCTACACTGCCATCAAATATTTCTTCTCCCTACAGCCATATTGGGTTGGAAAACCTCGGACACAATATCAAAAGAGGTGTTCTCATCTGAGCTTAAAACAATGAATATAAACTTGCCTACGTAATAATTATTGTATGCAAGCATTTCAATAAATTACCATTGATAGTGTACATGGCTTGAATCATCCTCATTGAACAAAGATACATGTTTCAATCATAAAAACCATGAACTGAAAACACACACAATGTCTGAACATCATAGCAACCAAATACAGTTAACAGTATTTAAAATAAACGCGCGATGGTTTGTTTGGGGTGAATGGTTATACACTTGTGAAGGGAAAACCCATGAACTCATTCTACGAACTCCCAAACCTCTATACGGATATTATAGCCTCCTTGTACTTGATTCGTGTAACTTAAGATAACAGTTGATAAGCAAACACAAATGAATTGTCAATTAAAATTTTGGGGTGATGTAAAACAAGATGGCATGCCTATGTTATGTAGCTTGATGTTATCCAGAGGCCATGTACTTTTAATGCAGTTAAAATCGATGTAGTATCATATTCATCAACAACAGAATCCATGCATATGTCATGTGTCGGATTGGTTGACCACAGGAAAAATCTGAGAGTAATGTCTAACAGTGGAGGATTAGGATAGCAGAAATCAATTTTCAGAAGGATGTTGCTTTTGACGAGTCATTACGATCCAGATCAAAGCGAGGTAATTATGCTGATGATTATCTGCCTCTCATCATTTAATGACCTGTGCAATCAACGCATCTGATGTACGCATGACCCGAATAAAATACCTGGCCTAATTACTGTTAATGGATGGAATTTAGCGCCGTAGATTCAATAGGTCTGGTACTTCATCCCCCGATAATACCTTAATCAGACATGGATGTATTATGTGCTTGTCGAGAGGCCACATACCTATGATTTGTACTCAGTGATGTTCGTATTACATAATTCATGTAGCAAATTGTACCGGATGGGAATCATTTGTCGTAGGTTCCAGTTCTTGAGGACAGGCTAAATGCAACGCCCAAATGGGCATGGCCACACCATGTCAGAATCAGATAAAGATGATTATGGATGTATCCCGTATATCATACCCCACAATCGCCACCAACAGCACCGCTATACGTCAGACGATGTATCAGCAACAGATTACAAATAATGGGCCAAAGAGAATCAGCCATCGACAGCGCTGATGTTATGCTCTCAACGAGTTCCGTTACAAATCATCACATCAGTGTTACAAGACCAAGTTTATCTACGTAACTTTAGCCCCTTTGTGATAGCGTCTACTGTATATTCAATCAACAGACGACAGTTGTGGTAATTAAGCTTAGTGTCTACTTCCAACTAAATGGCTGTCAGACCACGTGTTATGGGACAAATAACAAGTCAGTGACAGTCAGACCACGTGTTATGAGACTAATAAGAAGTCAGTGACAGTCAAGTCACGTACAATGAGACTGCATTACTTTCAATTGGAGGAAGGTTGTGTTTTCCGACTGTAAGCCATTATTATCACCTTGCTCTATATACTCAAGCTCAGTGAAATCTAACTTAATAACATAACACTCGCAGCTGTTTCAAAAATTGGTGCACTATCACCTGTTGTCGTATACCTTGTTGATACAAGCGACAGTCGCATTAACCCTATTTCACAAGCGTGCGCCAGCTACTGAAGGAAATGTGCGCCAAAAACATACCTTTAGGAATGAGATTCGTCAAAAGGTTCGTTTTTGTGTTAATATTTGATGGACCTTTTCTTACCTGCATCTTGATGCTAGAATAAATCCAATAGCTTCAAATTTGGTTTGATATGTCAAAGATGCTCATGCTCATTGCCGTTGCCTTAATAAGAATAGACAATCGAATAATAGTTTAATGCGCTGTTGCTTGTCCAACACCCATACGATAATCATTAGAAAAGATATGCAGAGCTTATGGAGCTTTTCCATCTTGGAAAAATTCGTTATTCATACACCCAATTTAGGTTATACCGTTCAGTAAATGGCGGCTAAAGATCGATTGATATATAAGTATAATCCATAAAAACAGATTGCACTAACGATAACATCTGGTATACTGTGTCTATTTTCTCAGTAATAGATGGACTGGCAATTTCCCTAGAGAAAACGTTATGCCAAACTTCTGGCACAATGAATTCATTCGTTGACAGGTAACAGGGTAAACAAAAAAATCATAACTTAGCATGAGTTTATCGGAAGGCTGACGAATTACGACGAATGTGTATTAATTTGACCGATCACCATGATTTAAGTCTAAGAATGAGACAAATATAGTCATAGACGGTTTTATTACTATTTGCTGACTTTGCGATCAATGGATATACTATCCAGATACTTAACGGTAGGAATATTGTGGCCCGACACATATCCGCAATACTACATAGGTAACATTTTATTATGGCGTGCATATTTGTAGAGGATATGATATGCTATGTGACAGTGATGTATTTGAAGAGAGAAAAGCTTTCTTTACGGTCAGCACTTGAACAGGCCTTACCTCTCATTGAGACATTGGATGAAATAGTCCTTGATTAGCTAATCAATAATGGCATGCGTTGGACGGAGCTCCATATTGTTAGGCCCTAGCGACCACGTGACCCTAGATATGATCCATCAAATAATGAAAATGATCTAATGAGGTTAGACCTATAGCGTAACAAGTCGATGCTTTACTATTAATCTTTTTTTTAAAGATTTTTATTCGTGAGGCTTTTTTTTCGCATTGCCAAATATATATTGGTGTTTTATCTACATCTGCTCTGAACAAATGAGGAACTGAAGCTGTAATAAGGCCTCTGCCAAACTCCACTTGCTAGATAGACATGCACTGGATCAAGCATGAGCCTGGGTTATCAAGCAACATAGGATAACTTCGTCCATTAATACAAAGTTCTGTTTGAAAAGACATACGATATCAACTGAGGTAACGTCAATCACACGGATATATTTACAAAGCAATCTATGCTATCCGTTAAAAGCCATATTTGGCTTGTAACACTAATATAACTTTCGACCAGATGGATAAAAGACTAAAGAAGACTGCGCGGATCACTAGATTGCGTGCTCACTGAGACAATTAGTCATTTGACAATGTTAAATTAACCATTAGTCATTTGGTTAACTGACAATCAAGCTGTTAAATTAAATATCCATTAGCGAAAATTAACAAGTTAACTTGCGAAAATTAAAGTTATCTATACTAGTAATATTGAGACTTTACTATATTCAGTACTTTTATTTTTATCGCTGACATAGTGCAGTTTGGAATCCTCCGGTCTAAACAGGTACGAATTAATGAAGGATAAAACAAAATAATACAAAAGTTATTTAGTAGAAGATTTAGGTGTTCTTCATTAGATTTAAGCACTTTCAAGGTGTCACACATCTACATATGCGTTGCTGTATACGACTTACTAGGTTAACTATTGAGATATGTCGCCAAAACTCCCATTAATGCACCATAATTGCTGCAGTTAGATATATACATCAATGTGTGAAATACCTAACACTAAGAAGTATGATGGGGGTACATACCATATAATGACGCAGTTAATTTCGCACAGGGAGATGCGTTTGCTAATTGATGCAAATGAGGTTTATCTTCTGTGTTTCTCCCCAAGAGAGTATACACGATGCAAAGATTAACAATTATTGCTGATATCAAGTCAATCTTATTTCCTACAAAACTTTTGTTGGACATGTTATTAACCTATTATCAAAGGCTAAAACCCCGTTAAGTTGCCTTTTTTCGTGTTATTGTAAAGGAACCAGATGAAAAAGATAGATATCATCGATCTATGTGTGCTACTTATGTAATAACGCAGTAGACTGCTCTTTACAATGAAAGCTGAATCACCCGGCGCCAACCTGGCGAGTAAACAGTCCTGGAACCAGAGCCAGGAACGTCTGTTGATCACCGTTTGCATGGCCTAGCAGTTTATCGGCATTTGCATAAAATATGATGGTGTCTAACTGATCGGCATTTAAAACAATAATATGCTTTTTTGTATGTACTGTTTAGAATACGTAATAATCTAGCTTAAAAGCAGGATACCAAAATAATACCTACTTTTTTTATTCCGAGAAAAAGTGGCTGTTGAAGCCCATTACCATGTAAGCAGTTACTGCCAGATGTTACCATTTGCCCTTGTGTGACACAAAGAATAGTAATGAACTTGACAGTCACAATTTTGAGAAACTAGTATGTCGAAAACTCGACATACACTGCTGTGCGCTATATGTAAAATCCGAATCCAATTCCTGCTGCTTTATTTATTGCCTGCAATGCAACATTACAAATTTTACTTATCTTGTGACAAGGCAACATCCTGTCTTTAATGAGGAGCAGGTTCTGGAATTTGAGATGCAGACAGAATTTGTGGTGATTTTATATCCCTGGGTCATCTCACGACACGTTAACTTTTTGTCTAATCTGATATTGTGTCGTTTCATGACAATGTGCTATGCTAATGAAATTTATCTACATTTAGATACAGCCTATTTGCTATTAACCATTAATTTTCCCAAATATTTAGATTTGGTACTTTTATATCACACAAGTTGAACATAAATCAGACACTTTATTTGCATCAATTCTCTCTCTTATAACTATACATTTACGTTAATAAAGACATATCTCATTCCTGTATTAGTCTCGGTATGTAAGCATGTGCCTTGTATATGAAGCTATCAACCTGACAACCGATTTTCGGCATAAATAAAAATCAAGCTAATGATGTTTAAGGCCACTGAACCATTATAAGAGGCTTTTTAGTCCTCATAAACGCTAGAATATTGTGCTTAGCTTGCATTATTGTCGGAAACTCTGAGATAACCCTGAAAACGCTAAGCAGCATTTTAGCATCGACACATTCACAGAGACTGTCGATAAAACTGTCGTTAACGTATGATTCATCCACAATTAAAGGTTTACATTTTTATTATAAATGTCACTATTATGGTGTCAAAGTAAATGGAAACAAAATACAAACACAGACCTTCCTTTTATGTTGGACCCGGATCGCGCATTTCCTCTTTTGCTATGTGGTCTATGACATTGAAGCATGATGTTGTTAGCAAATGACACCCGCTGAAATTGACATGAGAGCGCTGCAATGGAACTGACAGTGACATACAGTAGGCGTTGTTGAGAAAAGGTCAAAACAGTTTACGAGGTGAATTACCAATTACAGAGTAAAACCCCGAAACTTAAACGTGACTGCTACAAGGCTGATTACAGGTCGAAGACATCTGTCACGACATACGTCAATGCACACGCACGTTAATTAACAATAGACAGTTGATTTCTACGGCTCGTAACGCCTTAGACCGTGTTTGAGGGAAATAAGACTCCCGATCCGTGGCGAAAGGTATTGTTGCGTGTTAGAGCATGGGTCGCGAACATTGTACGCATCCTACGATAATTTACACAAAATGAAGGAGGCAAGTTAAACTGAATAAGACGTTTATCTTAATGACCAAACGCATCAACATGTCACTGCATGCGAATAGAATAAACCGACGGCAAGGTAATAATCAGCGTGACTGACAAAACATATTCAGGGCTTCTTTGGCTATTGGTCCGCTTTCGTCCTGTTCCGCAATGGATTTGAATAATATATGGGAGAAATCAGACTTAGTCGTTGACAATAAACAGCACAATGTTTCTGTCCACTTTGCTTGACCGCCTGGGATGGTGTAATGTATTTTTCAGTCGTCAAAACGCTTCGTGTCATGCCAGGCTGCGTTCACTCTCACCTTGCAGCTGTACGACAGTTTTTTGATCAGCTGGCTTATTTATGGGATTGAATAGTGTTGGTTATCGCATGGTCACGTGGGTGATATGGGGAAAGAACACGCGGACGCTACCTGCTTTATCTTGCAGAATCTATACCGACGTGTGTCCGTTGACAGGATTGTTGAAAATAAAATGATACTTTTGTTACATAGCAAAGTGGTGATTTTAAGGCAAACATGAAATAACCAGTCGGCTGTGGTAGTGTTCATGATAGAGTATGCAGTCTTATTCATATAATGGTGCTTCCACATCGATATCCTCTAGATCTTTGTGCTCATCAAAAGCCACATATCATCCACGTGAATCAATATGGATGCTTGTTGCAAATTCCAAAGGTTTGAAAAAAGGCTTAGGCGTCCTCAGCATTTATTCAGTTATTTACTAAACCATAACAGGAAAATTAACATCGATTAGACGCTCCTGATACATGCACAGCTGACGTATATGATAACATATATGTAAACATACATTGGTATATAACTACATATGTGGTAAATTAATACGCACAATTTATGGATAACGCACCCATGTCACATCATAATCAGTGCAATAACCATATTGCCGTTTATTCACACATAACAAGCAAGTACCTAATCTTCAATGCCTTCCCATAACGTAAATCTCCAAGCGAAATGACATAAGCCCCGCGCATATGAGGCACTATCAACACGAACACGCAACAGCCAAAATGTCGCAAGATATTCTGAGACCGGGTAAATGTTTACATATCGAGGCGTACTGAAGCACCAATGTGCACGCATTGTGAATAGAAGAAGGTTGAGGATTAATTAGAGGTTAGTAACATTATACAGGTTTGTACATTCACACTGCAACGGCTCTGTACACAAACACAAAAAAAAACACACATGTATAGAACAACTCACAACAGTTTAAGGGTCTGTTTAAACCAACGATGAACCCGCCTTGCAGGTGTCGACCCGGGTCACTTGTTCACTTATTTCATGTAAGCCGACGATCTTCAAATGCTAGCTAGCACGATTGGACGTAGAGGCCGACATATGGCAGCGCTGTTACTTTCTAGCAGCATACGATAATTTTCTTTTAACAGGCGCAACCCAGCAATGCAAATTACTACACATAGTGGATCATGCGATAAAAATTACTAAAACCTAGATGAAACCTTATACAAGATACTCATATTACATCAGTACCGCGGAATGATATATTACGGAGGAGCACAAAAAGGTAGACGAGGTATGTACGAGGGAACCCACAACAAAGAGACTATTCGTTGTTACCGTGACCTATCTGTCCCTAGTATACTGGTTTCATACGTTATTGTTCCTTAGGCACTCATGTAACGAATGCTTCGGCGTAATAGGAATATTGTTTCCTACTTGTACCTACCTTCAAGTAGGTATAATCTTGCTTCTGGTGTACATGAGGGCATAAGAACATGTAAAAGGCTTTTACTTATAGATTTGGTACTGTATATATAGAAAAGGCAAATTTATAGATAGTAGCCCAAAGAGCACTCCGCATACGTTAGCCATATTGACAGTGGTTCAACATATACTTACTGATTGAAATGAATACAATGACACGACTGAGATGACGCAGATATGATATCGTGTAACAACTAAATGCCTAGGTTTATGCAATATTTATCAGTAACAATGCATCCTGGTTTGGCGGTAAAGCATGTTCATCCTTCCGTGTCTGTGGTCGCGGGTGTTGTGACGCCACTGAGACATCATGTTGGTACGTATGTTGCCTAGGTAGCGGCAAGGTCAATAAGGCTTTATTCAGTAGTTTGTATATCAGAACAACAGTACTAGTGAGCTGATTCATTTATGGCGAGTATAGGTCAGACCCACTATGTTGTTTATTGCGTTCGCCAAATTCGAAGCGGAATTTCTTTATTAATCTTCAGATTAATCTTAACTAAGGCTCAGTTTAAGATCATGAAATCGGGATTTTGACAAATATTAGTAAAGCTTATTTTCAAGTCGTGAGAAGTAACTCAAGCTTGAGAGTCATGTCGCCTCTTGAATACGGGCCCAGAAGTATAACTTGTGAAGAAAACTGAATCATAAAAGCAATCAGCCCTGTCAAGTATCGTGTATGTATAATACATGGCACATGACATTAAAGCAACCTAAGGGATAATTCCACAGCATTTCAATAGTAAAACAAGAATTTCCACATTTAAAGATGCATATATTTAAGAGATATTTCGAGCTTTAATTCTACCTTGATAGAGAGAAGTAATGAAACGGCACTTTGTCAGTCATAAAAGTCAAAATACTGAAGTAAATTCTCGATGTGGATGTTTGATGTTAACCTTAATATGCACCGCTTGTTAATTTAGTAGTTTCCGAATGTTACTGGAGAACCTGAAGTGTCCTGTGGTAGATATTAAATGTTCCAGCGAGCAGGTGATTTTGAAAACTAATTTGTAAATGGTTTGAGCAATCGAACTTGTCAAAATTGTAAAACCTGCGGTCAAGTGGTTTTGTCATATACTAACATATCTGTCTGATGATAGCCTTATATATTGCATTGTGCTACCATAACACGCAATGTAATTATTTCAAGAGTATTTTGCAATCATACTGCTAAGCGGAAAAATGGCATCGTCCCCTAGTATTGCCATCGAAGTTCGGTAAGACTCCCTCGTGTGAAAAGTTATATGTGGATGAGAACAGAACCAAGGTCATAAGTGGAGGGGAGGAATTATGCAGCGACAAAGTTTCGATTATCATATTTTTAATCAAAACTCTATCTAGTCATTGTGTTTTGACCTTTACAGTGAAGAGCACCGTTACCATCCCTCCCTGTGTTGCTGGTAACACCTGCAGTAGGAGGTGAGGACTCCGCAATGATCTGATGCGAATCATTTGCCCGGACACTATAATGCCAAGTCGGACAGAAAAAAAACCATAACAAACTGGAACACAGGCTGAGATTGCCGATGTGACTTTGTCTTGTGACTTATTCGCTTTAAGGGTATCCTATAGTTCGTCATCAACCTTTCCATTAAGATAATGGTAACTGCATTCATTAGAACACATTCACATGCATGTTGTACCATCCCGATCACGTTGACCGCACTTTGCTCAAGATAACCGAGTTACAAACTCCTATTGACCTAACTTCTGATTAATAAATATTTTTGTAAATTATCCCAAACTACCGCTGGATATTGCTAATTGAAGGATGCTGACAGGTCAAAAGGTCGTTGCACGCCACAGACAATAAGTCGGTATAGGCAAGATTGTAGTATGCAATTTAACTATATAATCTATTGTGACCGCATTTGTAGGACAATAGCATGCGACAAACGCATAATATTACAATGTAAGGCATAATTGTATTGCGCGTATCCCGCGTGACAAAGTGCATCATTTCTCATGCTGTCAAGTTCACCGACTGTGATGCAGCACCGTTTGTTTTCTACTGTGTTAGTACAATATGATCCAGGGAAGGTTTTGTTGAATTTATAATCGTACACCTTCCATAAACCTCATCCTCTGAAAGGGGAGAAATTGCTAGGATACATAGCTAAATGTGTATTTCAGTCGTAACTATTCTGAGCATTACATGCATAAACACGGGCAAGTGTTCTAGTGCAGGTATACCATGGTACAATAAGACAAGGGTATACGTCTGACTGAAGGGCAAATGGCAAGCGACCACAGTCTGGCCTTATATATTCACATTACCCTGGTTTATTGTGGGTGTATATGAACAGAGATGTTTCGATCTATTGACACAGTCATAGTAAACCAACATCGGGTGCGAGAAAAAGATCGTGAAGCAAACATATTACCTCATACAAACGATAAAACGGTAGAAATTCAGATGGGAATAACATAAGATACTGTGTTGAATGAAACGTCCGCAAATTATAATTCTAAACCACAACAATATTGAAATATAATAGGATATTTGGATAGACCAGGATACTCTGTAGACCTTTAATGCTCGGTATCAAGGCTTATTTGTTATCCCATGCCGCGTTCCTCAATACATTGCTGCAGTAAGGTACAAGCTTATCGTGTTGCTTTCGGGTGACATCTACAGCCCTTTCCTTCTGATTTGACAAGGTCGGGTCAAGCTCTACTCCATCTATGGCAAAACTGATTTGTCCCATTTGGATAGATCAACTATAGGATCTGGTGTGTATAAAGTGGATCCTATGGTCCGCGGGACGTTTATGTACCACCTAATGTATTAGACTGAATAGTTTTAAACGATATAGTGTATTACGATGACAATGTATCCAATGCATTCAGTCGCGACCGAGTCAACGTTATGAGCAGTATGTTCGAATTGGACATTCCGTTTGGTATAAAATATTACAGAACAATGTGTATTTAAGAATGAACAGTAGAAAAATGCCTCTCTGATATAAAAGAAATAGTTTTATAAATGCGGCATACAGTATTGCAACTCGTGGGGAACGACAACTAACCATGCATGTTATTTTAGATTTGTGGCAATGCACGAGAATAGCTGTTTCGACCGCGACTTTTGGTGTTACGGCAGGCATCATGCTGCTTATAAACGCATATATGTATCTACCACGTAGGTTCGTTTTTATATGCGTTTTGTAAAAATGAAAAGCTGTTGCGCTAAGTCACGTTAGGGTTGAGCAGCGCCTGAATCACCGTGCATGGTATTAAGGAAAGATCAAATGGAAAATCGGTCCGGGTGTGAAAAGTGTATTTAAGTGGTCATCTCTAAACCACGATTGAAACAATTAGCTGCGTAAACCAGTTATCATAAGTGGTATGAAGTAGTGATGTAGTCATGCTTCATGGATTCGATTCAATCTGAAGACTATATTAAAAAGAGAATGCATAAATAATCACTACATCGTTATGACCTACTAAAGTACATCGCCCATTCAATTAGTAACCGCATGGTGAAGGGCTGCGTAGATGGTGAGATACGTGACGTTGCACCTTACTAGAATTGCGATGATCTCTGGATGAAAATGTCGATTAATATTTTTATGATTTGCTAATTTTGAATCGATAACAATTCTAGCATTCTTAATAACTATCTGCCGGCTTTTGGTGCGAAATAATGTCACGAGCCTAAATAAGCTAACTATGCTGTATCAACTCACCCGAGGAACAGCTATTGTTGTACTTTCGCATCTTAGACCGGCCACGAGATGTATTAAGTGATTACCAGGTTTTTGTTCAGCATCTCCACGTTTTTAGCGACTATTTACTTCCGTAGGCTTTTCAACGCAAGGCATTGTAGGTTTACAAAACGAATATTTTGCACCAATTATTGCAACAGAAACTAATATGACCGTTGCGTATGCATTACGTCAGGCACATTTTGTTCAAGCACGTATAGCAGAAGTCCGTGATTAATGCACTGTCACTCTGATCAACAATAAGAGCTTCAAGTGCTATGGTATTCAATCAGTTTTATTTCAATAATTGCAAATTATTGCATACGTTACAACTGCACGGCTGCATGAGGTGAAATGTAATGCTACAGGCAAGTAACGAGATATTGAAATGATGCCAAAGAGTATAAAGGTACGCTGAGAAGCTTTACTACGCCTGGAAGAACAGTGAACATTGCTATGAGTAAACAGAAACCCTTCGTGTATGTGGTGCAGCCATAAAATAAACACAAGGACATGTGACTCTTGGTCCGTCTCGGTAATAGGCGTATTGCGGCTTACTTGGAGTAGAGATCGGTCACTGCGATTGCACCCCCAAATTACAATTAAATTCGAGGTCATAAGCTCTTTGATGGTGCTGTGTCATCGCCAAATAAAACACCTGTGAACTGATCACTTTTGACACACGGAAACGCTGATCAAAAACAAAGCAACAGGGTAAGGATAGTGTGGCGGATCAGTTGAGCCGTGCCGGTCTGCCGACCATTATTATGAATCCAGCGGACCCTAACTCATTGACGGATACCGACTTACTATAAAACTAGTACCGTAGTTCAATGAATACATGCTGCTACATTGAGAAGCCAAATACAATGGAGGTCAAGATATTGTGAACTGTCTTGAAGTTATATAATGAATCTCGCAGCCATTGTCAAATACTGTTATATTGAGTGCGCTACGGGTGTCATCATTTTACAGCAGCAGTCACTCTCCTCGTTAAACATGACCATCACCTGCAACGACGGTCCGTTCTGATCGTTATTTAGCAACCTTATTGCACATGGATTCCATCTTGAGCAGTAAAGCTGACGGGTGGTAGTTCTAAATAAAGTATGTGAAATGACCCATACAGCCTCTGAGCTGTATACTAGAGTATATGAAATTAAGGAAAACAGGGTTGATATTAGCATTTCTGCAGTTGTATTGTACATTGAGCAGTTGTATAGTACATAGCTCGGCAGCAACAGACCTAATATAACTGTCATAAAATTTGATCTAACTGCCTATGATTTGAAGGTGTTGCCACGATCCGGTTGCAATAACTGTCACCTATTGTTTACAAACGAAAATAGGTCATCATCACTTTGCAACATATGTGAGTACAAGGTACAACGAACCGAGGCAAAGCAGATGAAAATAACACCCATCACATTTGCCCTTGAAACCCTCATGCATGATTCATAACGGAACTCGTTGAGACTATAACATCAGCGCGGTCTATGGCTGAATCTCTCTTTCTCATTAATTGTAATTAGATGTATGCAAGTATTATATGAGACGCATATGTTTAAACGGCAGCTCACATGTATAATTGGAACCTCACATGTCTAATGAGAACCTCACATGTCTAATGAGAACCACACATGTCTAATGAGAACCACACATATATAATCGGAAGCACACATGTATAATAAAAAGATCACATGTATATATAAAAAGAAGTATAATAAAAAGATCACACACATGTATAATAAAAAGATCACATGTATAATAAAAAGATCACATGTATAATAAAAAGCAAACGTCTCTAATAAGAAGCCCACATGTCTCACATTGTAGCACACATGTATAATAAAAAGCTCACATGTAGAATCATCAGCTCACTTGTCTAATAATTAAAACTCACACGTATAACCAGAAGCAAATATGTCTAATTAGAGGCTCACGTGTCTGATCAGAAGCTCAAATGTATAATCAGAGGCACACATGCCTAATAATACAACTCACATGTATTATCAAAAGCACGCATGACTAATAAAGGCACTCAAATGTATAATCAGAAGCACACATGTCTAAATAGAAGCAAGTAAGTCTAATAAGAATTAAAACATTCTATTTAGAAGCTATTTTAGAAGCACATGTACAAAGCACAGCAACGAGAAGTCACACGTAAAGAAGCTCACATGTATAATCAGAAATCTCCAACTTACCGCTAGTGTTACATCTAGATACAGAAAGTAAGTCCTTGACAAACCTCGCCGTTATTTCTCCCGTGGTCATAAGAACTGACCTGCATGCAAATTAAATGACCCAACCAAACGCGATCTTAAAGCGAACAGGGTTCTGAGAGAGTGTCGAGAGGTCTTCACGTGTACTGCACTACTGATAACTTTTAGGCCACTAATCAATAATTACATGAGTTATGAACAAAACCTGCACACACACGCCCCTTCGTTACTGTAAACGAATTGAAATGCTGAGCAATGATATCCCTCTATATCAGTTCGAAATGGACAAATACGTGTTTAGTTATATGTTGCATTCAGTAGAAGATCTACATCAATCATGTCAAGAATAAGCGCAACAAGGTAAGAGACGTCATTATATTTAGCAGCTGGTATATTCCAATCTGGTTCAATGAATCCCCTACCAGGTATAACTTGTCTCGTTAAACTACAAACAATCCTGCATTTAAACGAAGGATGAACATTTACTAAACATAGACGTAAAGGCAAGGCAGACATGAAATGTAATATCAAAGCAGACCAGTGTAGATGAAAGCTTACGTTTGGAGCAAACAAGGCCACAGATCTGTGGAAAGTCTCCATTTAAGGGCACAGAGCCATGCCTGATAGATACATGGTATCCTTACACGATGTCTTTTATTTTTCCGAATCCATAGCACAACGCGTACCTAAGGGCGGAAAGATCAGTTAATCTATATGACATAATGTGTTGCGAAGTTATTGAAAGTTTAAATTCACCTGGCTTGAACCGCATTTTCCGTCTCTCTCGACCAGTATATTGCCCATGTACACAGTACTGGAATAATCCATCGAACCCAACAGGAACATCTCGAATGTGGTCGAGGATGAAAACCCAGTTTTCGACCACAAGCTGTCCATTTCCAGACGGGGGTTGACACCACACTCATGTATAAAAATTCGCTACAACAGAAATGGGTGTTCGGGTACTCACTACACAGCATGTAGTATATCTGTCTTATATGGCAATAATTATGTTCTGGGGCGTTGTCGAGAAAGTCTTTTCACTCAAAACATGTATATACATATGTTATTTAATTGTGCTTTCTTACTTTTTTCAGTTGAGTAGTCACTTATAAGACTTGGAATAGTTTGAAAGTCTTAATGACGTAATGAATTGCAATGAGCCAGATCAAAGCGAGATCACTATGCCGATTATCACCATATATTTACTCTGCGACTAACGCATCCTTTCAACGCATGACTTGCATAGAAGACGTAGCCTAATGACTGTAGATGGATGGGATTGTGTCACGGGAGACTCAAAGGGTCCACTTCTTTAGTTACCAATTATTTTTAAATGAGAAACTGAGTTTGTATCGTGCCTACCGGGATACCACCTAACGATGCTATGTTCTCGGTGCTGTGAAATAAATGGAAAGATATATCATGATGCAACATCGCTTTAGGCCGCACACACCATGGCGTTGACAGATGAGGATGAATATGGATAGGGCCCGTATGTTATACCCCACAATCGCTCCCTTCTCCATTGATAAACGCCAGACGAGCACATCATTAAACACTGTTATCAGGGAAATAAATATTTGACCGAAGAGAAGCAGCAAGCGGATAGTGCTGACACACATAGATCAATAGTTGACACATGTGGTAATAAGAGTAGGAGAACGCCCAATAGCAGTCAGACCACGTGTAATGAGGCTCATAACGAGCTAGTGGCAGTCACGCTATGTATTATGCGACTCAATTATTTAAATTGGAGTAAGGTGGAGTTTTTGTTCCCTTTCATCTACTCCGGGGAACAGCTCAGTTCTCGAATGGTCCACATCACACACATTATTGAAAAGTAATGATTGACATGTTTACAGCGATAATTGATGTAAAAAGCGATTAGATGCAGTGCAATCAATATAGCAGTATTTGACAATTTTTGCGACATGGATTTGCACACGATTTATCATCAACCTCAGCAAAATATCGTGACCTCCTTTGTATTATGCTGAACCATTTCAATTGACTTCTGTTAATATTGCATCAATAACGTTGTATTGTAATGTAGCGGTCAATATCGAATGCTATGGAGTGACAATGGTACTCGAAGATGGAGACTTATCATGCTACGGGAAGCTGTAGAGATTGCTGTTATGACATTATAAGCATGAATTAACGACGAAATATATCAGGATTCATTTTCACCTTAACCTGGACATAACCAGTGTACTTCCTTACATGACTCGGTGGCTGAAAATGGCCCTGCAATGTCCGCTTAGTCTTTCTTATATGCGTTGATTAAACAACTTGGCGTTGCAATGAAGATATACCGAACAGCATCTACAAGCGCTAATTGCAGCAATATATCGCTGCCAAGCTGCGTTTGCCAGGTGATGTATGATGATTTCAACCAATTTGGGTATAGAAGGTGAGTATTGGTCTGGAGAAATACTTATTCGCTTGCAAGCGTCCCTTGGCCTTCATCATCGAGTTGATTGGTCCCCTGACAAACAACAGGAGCCTTCCTCGACGCAATTATTACCCTATTATCAAAATCAGCCGATAAATACAGATCATATCGTAGTCAAAGTAAACCTCTATAGGTAGATCCGGATCTTAAACCATTAACATCATATTCAATACATTAATAAGTACAAACCCAACGCTGTGAATTTATGCATAACTTGTCTAAAGTATCTATGGATTACTCCATTTGAGCACTTGTTAGTTTACAATAAAGTGGATTGCGAACTGGCGGTAGATATGATTATGGCTACCGGTAAGATCAATCATGATCAGGCCGTTTTCGGTTGATTGGGGTGCGGTCCGACTCAAGCTGCACAAACCTAATTACACTTACCTCGTCCACCAATACTGCGGTTACACAAATATCGTGCAAATATATTCGAAACTTTTTAGTCATTATAGCTGCTGCTGTTAACATGAACTGAGAGAAGATGTGTCACGCTTTACGGACACTAATCGATGGGAGAGCAATTAGTTAGGAACACTCGATTGTAAATAGAGTTTCTATGGAATAGTCATGAGAAAAATGCTGAAAACACCGTGTGTCATCTGCTGTAGACAATATATATATATATACATATATATTGGCGTTCTATACGGGTGTTACTCGTAACAACCCTGTGTCTGAAAGTAGTGTGTTCAACGTGTGGTCATGGGTTCTATGGCGCCCATAAGTCTCATGTGACGTAGCCATTAGTCAAACTGCTAACAGTCGATAAATGAATGTTCAACATTACTGTAGTTTATATTAAGTCATTTATTTGACCTAAGTTGGTCGAACTGATGCGGATGAAAATGGTTAATGTTTTAACGAAGGTCTATCCGTAGCTCTTCCGAAGGAATGACTGCTGATATCTCCGCACAATTGACTGGGACTGGTAAATAAAATCAGCGCACATCGACAAGTGCAGCGATGTGGAGCAGGAAGCGGCGCATAGCAATTACTGCCAACCTGTTGACAGGCGTTTTTGCCAGGTCATATACCGATATAAATTTCATTCGACAGTAAATCTGAGCAGTCAACGGAAATGTCTGCTAGTGAAGAATCAGTTCGTTTCAAGCATATTCCAAGTTATTTCTTACACATATGATAACTGATCACAGGATGGTACAGTGTGAATATCAAACATTTAGTATTGCTAAGCATTATTTAGAATAGGTAAGCATTTTTGGTATAGCTAAGCATGATTCGTAACAATCTTCAAAATATTACAGTTTTATGTCGTAACAGCTGCATTGATTTCAAAGACAGAGTAAATGAAGACAACAGGCATTATGCCGTCCACTCATTGTAATTCAATTTTGAACCAGTATGTCAACAGACTGTGTAGGGTGTTCGGGGAATAGATGTCACCTGACTTCGTCTTGCCGAGAGGGCTTGATTAACTAATTGATTTGTTTACATCGATGCCGGAACCCCGCGTGGGCACGGTGAAGATGAGTCACAAGTGATCACTCAGAAATCGCTACGTTTCCTCAGGCGTGCATGTCAACAAGCAGCACTTATGTCGACTTCTGAAGGCGATCACCAACATGATCGGATGGTTCTATTTAGGGAGCGCATGGGCGGCTGGGCGGATTTCCAAGAAAGTTTTAGTTGACGCCCACAGCTCTGTAACGTGCAAGCTGCTCCTTCACTCTAGTTTTTATAGCAGTCTAATCCATGGATGTGATGTGGTGGTATCCTGCGGGATTACTCACTAATTGCTTCATTGTCTCGAGTAGCCACGGTTCTACGTGGCATGCCATTAAGCAACAATTCAACTACCAATCCAAATTTGTGAGGAGGCTGCCTGTAAGCTAGGAAGTTTTATAGAAAGCTCTTGTTTAGAAAAGCATATGATGTATCGCTTTTACGCAGCCTTAGAGGCATCCATGCAAACATTAACTCATTAGGCATGAGCCACACATCGTGTTAGACGTTCCTACAGCTGCAATGATAGATGAAAATACGTGCTGTGTGTTTCCTAATTGATGTTTTGTTATTGAGCCGTGGCAGATGGTGCAGCTTAGGGAGGCTGCATAACCGCGTTAAAAACTGATTATTAAACCATATAAAAATATGCTCGTGTCAAATATCCGACGCGCTATAAACATAACTTACTCATAGAAATGATGTAGATGGAAAATGAGTATCCCAGACAGTACGCGTGAATCCACGAGTCCTTCAATGGAGATATCATGGTTTCCACTGCTCGTCAAACTAAAGGTCTAGTTTTGGATGGCCAACTTACCTCATGCATATAAACATCCATCCATATATACATCCATACGTCCATGCATACATACATTTATACATACATACATAAAAGCATACATACGTACATACATACATACATACATACATACACATACATACATACATACATACATACATACATACATACATACATACATACATACATACATGCATGCGTACACATTTTTATATATACATTTAAACAAACAAACTTATAAACATTCAAACATGCATTCATACATACATACATACATACATACATACATACATACATACATACATACATACATACACATACATACATACATACATACATACATACATACATACATACATACATACATACATACATACATACATACATACATACATACATACATACATACATACATACATACATACATACATACATACATACATACATACATACATACATACATACATACATACATATACATACATACATACATACATACATACATACATACATACATACATACATACATACATACATACATACATACATACATACATACATACATACATACATACATACATACATACATACATACATACATACATACATACATACATGTATACACATAGCATGCATGCATATATATATATACATGCATATATATAATATATGTATATATTATATACGTATATATATATGCATACATAATATGCTTTAAATATATACGCACATACATACATACATACATACATACATACGTGCATACATACATGCATGCATCTATACGCATCAATGTACATACATACATACATACATACATCGCCGACATGCATGGCGTGACCTTTTATTGCGCACTTTAAACAAACAACAATGCGAAACATTCAAACATGCATTCTAATTGTCGACATACATACATACATCATACATACATACATACAATGAAAACATATACATCATACAGCTACATACATACATACATACATACCATACCATACTCACATTACATACATCCATACATACATACAATACATACGCTCATACATCGAACATAAACATACTTACATACCACATGTAGTTGCATGCATATATATTGCATGCTGACACAAATATATGTGTACTTGCATACGTACATATATATGCATACAAACATGCTTTAAATCCATACGCACATGCATACATACGCACATA
The DNA here is from genome assembly GCA_034190875.2 of Urechis unicinctus. Classification (NCBI taxonomy): domain Eukaryota; kingdom Metazoa; phylum Annelida; class Polychaeta; order Xenopneusta; family Urechidae; genus Urechis; species Urechis unicinctus. The sequence continues at coordinate 33,853,374 of CM067346.1, forward strand.
TAAACATGCGTGCATACATGGATGCATGCATCTATACGCATGAATGTGCATACATATATACATCGCCGACATGTGGCGTGACCTTTATTGCGCACTCCTCAACAATGCGAACGAGCGCCAGCTAATTGTCGAGGTGACAGACTCGGTCAAATGAGAAACTGATACCAACACCACTGTGATCTCCCCTGCTCACATTAGTCCTAGCAATGCAGACGATCAATCGAAGGAAATTTTCCAGGGTAGTTGGTCTTTCTGCTGAAGAATTTTTTCATGCTGACGACACTCATATATGTTTAAGCCGCTTAGAGCTTTTTATACCATATCTTCCAGTTTCTTCGCAACCCGTGTACACATATTTCAAGCTACGTCTACGTCCTTTGACAAGGTCAATAATTGGTTGCTGCTTAAGAAGCTCATCAACCATGGCATGCTATTGATTTTAGTCAGAATCTTAATGCTTTGGTGTCAGAAACAGTTAATCTGTGTTAGTGGGATGGTGTATCGTCCCGATATTTTACTGTATCTAATGGCGCTCGACAAGGTGTTTTTAATCCCCTTATTAAATGTATATATCGAGTCTGTTGTTAAATTTCTTCCACCGGCTGTTATATTAATGATATTTGTATTAACTATGTATTTCTTGCGGACCATCTGAGTCGCCTAGTGCCAATGGGTTGCAAAAACTCCTTGACCTTTGTTCTCAATTTGGAGTATATAGTGTTTAATCCATCGGAGTTTCCATTGTATCTCAACCTTATACCCGTAAACAGTTCTGTTCATTAGTATCGTCGAATGATATGCAATTGCAGTATGGAAATCATAAGGAAAATGGTACATGCAAATTTCAATTATGATAATGCTATGCTGAGGCAAATTTGATTTTTTTATGGTCGGTCAGACAATCTTAAACAACATGTAAACTTAGAATTTGTCAAACCTACTGCAGCACCATTTACTGTCCATATCTATGGGCTGATTTTACACAAAAGTCGCATGATAAAGTTAGAGGGGCTCACAATAACATGTACCGAAATATTTTGGGTGTATCAAAAAGAGACAGTGCCAGTCATATGTTCGCCTCAAACAGTAACGCAAGATTTTAAGCATGTATCAGACTATCTACCTACGCATTTATAATGAAGATAACTCCAATAACTTGTTGATAAAATCTTTGAATGATATTTATTTAGTGCAGTCTGGTACCATATTGGCCCATTGGTACCGTATTGTACATGCACCGCATTGGACGCTAACTTATAAGCATGTCTTAAACACTATGTATGCTTATTATTACTATTACACGTTATATGACCATACATCTCGTCACCTTTCTGCCGGTTTGAACCGAGCCTCATAACCCCCCACCCTCTCCTTATCTAAATTTAGGTCGACTGTGGTATAATCAGACCATGACACCCTAAACGCGTCATATCATACAAAGTCATCCTCGCTGATCACACCCTATGATAATCACCACGGCCAGTTTCTAAGTTGACTTTTCTGTGCTTTGAGCTAGTAAGACAGTATGACTGTCGAATTTCTAGGGGTACATAGCTGCCATTTGACCAGGCCCATTAAACTTTAAGCTTAATGTCTGGCAGCAGAAATAAAGACTTTGTTTGGTTCTTCATTGTAGTGATGGTCGCTTTGAAATCAAAAAGCACCACAAGTTGGGGTGCTTATGCTATAGCAATTCCATGAGTAAAACACGGTTGCTTCACACTTCTTGCTGATGCTAGTTGGATGATAATTGATAAGGCGTAATGGTATCGTGTCGAACACGGTCCAATGAACCTTTATTAGCACTGAAACATATGCGGCAACGCGTTAATCCAAAGCAATGAGAATCATTGGGTAGAAAACGAGATTATACCGTCAATGTAACCTGTAATGCTTGCATGGGAAGCTATTGCACACGCCATAACCCTCCCAAGAGGTAGATGTGCCGGCGGTAAAACCGTTGATACAGATCTGAGGGTAGATCTCTAGAGATGCATCCAGCGATATACCAGAAGGGGCGGATAACGTGGTAGAACTGAAGACATGGATCTGGGTAGCATGTAGCGGTACTTCTGGTAGTAGACCCATTGAGATGGGTGGGGCGTTGTGGACATGTATATCAATTCCGTGGTGGATAATTGGCGATGCATCTGCAAATGAACATGTGAAAATCGATCAGGCGATGTACTTGTGACTCCTATGACATGATGTTTCACTCCAGAGAGACATGAGGTGTGTGATCAAATTGAGCACATATAATGATGTGATGACCAACCCTGGCTTGATATGGTAAGACCATTTATGTTGATAGATTCATATAACTATTTGTCAAGGAAATGGAGAGAATATATTGGTCGTAATGGAACGTGGCTTGTGCTTGCCTTATTGAATTCCCCAAGAGCAACGCCAAGTTGCATAGCATGGCTCTTGATAAGTTTTTCAATCGTAAACATACAGATGTATACGTAATGTTACAACTGCGACCATATTTGGCTTTTCGCCCTCAATGTAACCATCAACTGTCATTTTAAGACTTTTCATTATCCTACTCTGCTTCGCTCATATATTGATATAGGTATACTGCATGATTCTCATTCTTATTACAATTTGATGAAAGATCGACGGCAATATGTCGCCTGCACATGTATGTTTTTTGGCGCATTTATATCCCCAGAGAGATAATAGCAAGACCGCTGAAGGCATTGTAAGAAGTGCAGTTGAGTCACAACATCATTATTCACCCAACAGTCAGGTTTGCTTGTTTAAGATATGGTATTGAACCCATCCCAGGAATTGCAGTGTCGAATTCCAAATACATTGCTGTCAGGTCCGCTCATCAGCATTCTGCGGGGTTTCTCGAGCCTTAATCTCCTAAATTATAGTAGTTAAGCCGGACGAAGGAAAAACGATTAATTTTCTCGACGAGATGGAGCATCATAAGAGCAAGTAGGTTGAGTTACAAAGTCATTAATCGGACATCGGACAGCCACACTTCGTCAACTAACCCTCATCAAATGCATATATTGACATTACTCCAAGTCGTTCACATAGACGATACTGCATAGTGGTCTGAGTATGCACGTTGCTCAACATAAAGATACAATGTAGGTACCCTGTCACTTAACTGATTGGTACAGGCTCAAAAGGATCAAATCGGCCAGTCGAGAGTAAAGCTAGGTTTTTGTTTGAGAGGATAAACCCGACACAAAATTCCATATATACTATTTTGTTAACAGTGAGAGCTAGAGGTATAAATTAAAATCTTACAGAGCATATTTCCTTCTGACTATTGAATCATAACCAGACATGGTTACTTTTTCTAGTGCTCTTGACTTAACTCACCTATGTACTCATGAATCATTGTTCCCACATCAATCACCAATTGTGTACTATGTATATCGAAGCCCCCTATAAACAGAACAATTGATAGATGTGCAGTACACTATCTACGTTACTCTGCCTGTTGGATAACTGACAAAATAAACTATTCATGACGTTGATCAAGGTTTTCTGCTTAAACTGCTTACTATGGTTATAATCATTCTTCTTTCCGCTACAGAACTCGCGGACACGCGATTACAAGAGATGACACTATAATGTCTAACATAACGTGATACATCTAATCACGCTCTATCAAAAATGCGCATTGACCCTGATCATGCCACCCACCATGCCCTGTTCAAAGTTTATGCTAAAATACAAAGATCTCCCTCGGATAAAAGAGGTGGCAATGGACATCTGGCATGGAACGAGTTCTTGAGGGCATGTTCCTGACTAGAACTTTGAATAATGTCATTCATTACATGAAAGCATTTCCTCTTGATACATAAGTCACATAATGTTCACATGGAAATATTCAGCTTATCCAATAGATGTGTGAGAGGAGCAGTTTGCGAAGTGCGTTATTTATCGCTCTATTAAATCATCGTCGGAATCATTCTTGTTGTACTACTTATGTATGATATTCTACCTTCATGCCCCCGTTTTATACTGAATGTTCATACGTTTCCTGACGTTTCTGCTAGTCATCTAAATGTGCCAGGAATCTATACATATATATATACAAATATATGGTGAATAACCTGTGAACTGAATGTTATTGTATTTGCTGTGAGATGCGATTTATTGCACTTTAGCTTGCGTGAATCGATCACGAAACTAAGGTCGATTTTACACGACGAAAATTTACCTCAATGTCAATAAAGCGGGCCGATGATGCCTTGATTATCGACGCCCTATTGTTCGGTAATTCAAAACCCACTCAAAGGGTAGACTTCGTCATCTACATAAAGTGATTGCTAGTGTCTTGTACACCAGTTGACAACTTTGGCTGTCGAGCAATAGTTCAACAATCTGGCATTGTTCATTGCAAGCTTTAGGAAAACATACAACATAACGCGTATATCATTTTTGTCGTTATATTTAAGTCTGGATGGAATGCAGATATATAAGGACACATTGTATATGAGTAAATCGACGGATATGTAGATGTTGTGCTAACGACAGCGATGATATTTACTTGGCTAAAGTACAGCTCACAATAAGTTTCCGCCACATCATTAACAAACCCTCCTATCCACAATGCAACAAAAGGTGGCGTGCAACCAGAACAATACACCATTACTTTACCGATTCTTATTCCTAATGGACATGATGAAGTGTCATTGGAAAGAGGACGACTCATCTCTGATGTATATGTGGGAAATTTTGTAAGTGGTAATTGGTCTTACTACATGTGGTTGTAAAACAGTTCGTAAGGGATGACATCTGTGCTGTTCAGCACGCTATTATCTCGATTTCGACCATTCGCAAGGTACCCCAACCCATTCCCATGAACACGCTTCTAAAGCTGAGAAAAGCTTTGATGCGATCTTGGATCTTGGGTCTTGGGTCTCAATTGTATTTGGCTTTTTGAAGAAGCAGCTATTACTATTTAGTCTTTTCATCCTGGCACTGTTGATATCGCTAACATAAAGTTGTATTGTAAAGTTGCCGTCATCATCGAATGCCACATGGAGAAGATGATGCAAGGCAATGGGTAAGGGGAAGACTCGTTTAATATTGTCCTCTTCTTCTGTGATTGTAACATTACTCCTGTCCCTTAAGACGTCATACAGGCACGGCGCCAGTTATAAGTGTTTCCGTGCTTCACTGGTGATTAATGACTGGGAATTTGTCATATCTGATGATTGTTTGGCATCACTTATTTCCAGACCACTCACAGCTTACCACATGCAGCAATGTTTACCATTGTGCCCTTACCAGGAACTCGGGGTTGAAATATGCAATTTACTAAGTAAATTCGCTCACTCTGTTTTGTGTGTGTTCCATGTGAAATGGATAGCAGCATCATCCAACGATTGTTATTATCGAGGATTCAACGTTAAGTTTGACAGCTCACTACGTCATTCGTGTGAGGTCATGTCAGTTTCTGATGTGTTGGTTTCTGTCACGTGCTCCTCGTCTAGACAAACCGCCCCTATTGCTGTATATGTAAGCACGCTTGCTTCCCCTTGTGCTAAGGGCCAAAGCTACCAATAGCTGTCTTGGAGACATGGTACGTAATATGTAAGTTCATGCACGCACAAAATTGGATTGGCAGGGCTTCATAATCTTCCATACCACGCAGGGTCTGCTTCTAAATGGACATGCCAATGCTTTTCTTAAATGTGTTTGAAGAGTTATATTGGCAATCATCACTTTAAAATAAGGCCGTTAGTTTGTTACAAACATTATCATATTAAACGGCTTAAATGCGCCGCGTAGCTATGAAATGAAATGGTTGTGAGACATCTCTCATGGAATGAGAGTAGATGCAGTCAAATCAATATCATGCTATTGACATATCTATCTTACCACACCATATGATGCCTTACCCATCAAAATACAAGGTTTGAATAGGTTCAATGCTAATATCTGACATTAAGACGTTTTAATTGCTCATCCCAGCTTTGTGTGTCTTATTCAAGTCTTACGTGTCGCTAAACCGCCAGCAAGCTGTTGCTTAATAACGAGTTGCGTTGTCAATTTGTCGACGTCTAGTGACATATTTCTGTCAATCTGGGCAGAGCAGTTGACTATTCGTTGCTAAGGGTAGTAGAAACACTGTTTCTGTCCCAAAATATAAGTCTTGGTTATAAGAGTGATTGGCCCCACCGCAAACAATATCCCCCCACTCGTAGACATCGTCATCATCCTATTAACACAATTAGCATCGGAATATGCCTTAAGAGAGGTTGTAATTGCTTGAGTGCCGATAAGTTTATGGGCGGCGATGTGAAACGAGATTTTATCGTGAAGCTATTGCTCCAACAGCCGGTTATTTACTGACTTCCTCGAATGGCAATTATGTGTCATCAACCTCGTCCACAACGAATGCTATACTGTACGCGGCTAGATATGCAATGGCAATCACTCGAGCATATTTATGGACAAAATATAACAAATCTGATCAGTGGCAATTTACCATCAATGTAACCATTCTGTATTGATACGAGACCATCGTGGATTGTGTCGGGGTAAAAGGAATTTGCACTAAGAGCAACACTCGATGACATGTTCCGTGAGATTGCCATTTAAAACTAACCTTGCTAGTTATTAGGATGATCCAATTGGTGTGGTCTTATAGGTGAGCCCCAATTACCTAGCTGCATCCGGCTAAGTAGTATTGACGACTTCTCATTTAAAGGCAATCTGGTCCAACCGCTACGAACAAGTAAGAAATAGTACAGATTTATGACGCTGTAAATGAATGGCCGATAGCGCTGCGCAGACTTTCTATTATGGTAAACAGGGCATGACATACAACGATAGTGGTTCCATTTACGTAACATTAGCAAAAGTTTGGATTTAATCGAGTCTGTTTAGAATGTATTTGTTAACGTGGATCAATGACGTGGTTTTTGACTATCCACCGTAGCCGTCAGCGTGACGCTGAACAACCACATTGAATTTATCAATTAGAAAATAGCAAAAACCAAGCAAAAACTCCAAAGAAGACAACGCCATAGGCCGCATTGTCCTCTTAACCCGTGCTTAGCAGAACCATACTGCGTTGACGTGACATCCTGCGCATTACATGCAGAACGTTGCTCATCAGTCCTGTGTGCCGTGGTCCATGCAGGTAATGACACCAAACAACACAACGCAACGTGACGGAATAACAGTTTGTTGACGAGGCAACCTACGCATCACGCTCAGCACGTTGCTCAATAGTCGTGTCGTATAGGCCGTTGGCCGCCGCGCTTTACTCTTTTTATGTTGAGCAGTTAACACTTAACCGTCCCGACACAAAATAACCCCTACAATGCGTCTGATTATATCTTACATATCGTTGCGGTTTGTCTGAGCATTGAGATTTACACAAGGTTATCACATACCTGTGATAGACAAGAATTCAGCAATATTATGGATCACAGAAGATGAGGATGGCGCCGTCTATTTGGTACGTCGCCATGCTTCAACACATATACTTATTTAATTACTGTTTCACCGCGTGTTAACAGGCTTTGTAGAATCTATCCAAGTAGGATCTATAAAGGTGAATCGAGCCAGACAGCAAATAAAATCCCTGCCAGATGTCGTATGAGGATTTGTCGCATTGTTATCCATACTGTTTCTGGTTTATTTGATGACTGATTAATAAGATGAAAACAGCACACATAGTGTTACATGGTAACTATGAATATAAGATATTATATTATATCATGATTGTCCCAGTATGCATGCAGATCATTAGGAAATGTTTGGGTAGTAAATGGCACACTGCCTCGTTTATTCAAGTGAGCTTGAAAACAAATTGACAAGCTATAATCTGTGCGGGAACCCTGCGTAGGCATGCTACTATAGCACCCCATATGATTAGTCAGTAATTGCATCGTCACCTCGTAAAGTCACAGTCGTGTGTGAATGAGACCTTTAACAGATTCCATTCTCGCCAATTTCTATTGCTAGGCGTTATTTTTTACATCGTTCTAAAAATAGCTACCAATGGTTTTCTGATAAAGAAATTAGCAATATTGTCCTTTTTGATAATACTTCATGTAAGGACCATTGGCATTCCCTTCAAGCGTAGTAATGGACACGAAACCCATGTCTGAGATACTCAGAAATGCATGACGTTGCTGGAAACATATTAGTCTTCCCTTAATGCGGTATTCACACCTGCATGAGAGATCGTTAGTTTCCGCATCCCAGAAGCTGGTGATGCTCAAAAGGCGACGTATTAGAACTGAATATTAGGATTGTAGATGTCTAGACAAATTGTAACACTCTCGCTAATTACGACACGCTGCAGCGTTGAAAGCGAAGGTCGAGTATGAATTACTGCATTAGTGGTGAAAACTGGTTGTTTCTTGAGCAGGGCTAATCATCTTTCCCTAGGCGCCATGACCCCAACAGACCATATCTGGTATGTCATTATAGACCCATTAGTAGAGCAATGGCGAGAATTTAGCACAATCAACGGGATTTACATCATTACTCCAATATCGATTGCACCTGACCTAAATTAGGTCATAGATTGAATGGTAATGTCAGTAGACTTCATCCATGTCGTAAGGCTGTCGTTACTATAGCTTAACTTGCTGTATAGAAGTCAGAGGTGCTAAACTTGTTTATGAGCATAAGGTGATTTGTATATAAGGTTATGACTTAATTATGTCTATAAAGATTTGCCTTTCAAAGATGGCTTGAACAACAAGTGTCATTATACCCTAATACCTGATGCTGTCTCTGCGTTAAGGGAAGGGCGACGGCTTACTTCAACTTGAACTCCGGTGCTTGTTCAATTATTTATGATTTATGCATAGCGTCATCTAAAGCAACAGCAGCAACCCGTGGAAGGGGTTTTTAATCGATATATTCTGCCTTTTGCGGCATACTGAGGTATCATTGCTGCCTGTTATCGGGTGTAATGTATCTCGTTATTTCGGAACAAAGACGCTAGACCAAGTGTCAGGGGATAGATATTGTACGGTTTCACGGGTTTTATATGATCCATTTCATAACTATGAAAGCAGTAGTCTAGACAATGTGGCACCAGAAAATAGCTTAATATATCATGTGAATGTGAATGGCAATGGGCGAGCAATTGCGAATTTCTATAAACGTAATATGGTTGGTTTGTACTATAGAAAGTTACAATGGTATAGATTTGCCGAATTAATTGTGTGGAGATATCAATCTCGACTTAAGTCCATTTATGGCAGGATGAACAATAGTTGATTTTATCATTTGTCTCCAGGCATTTTGATAAAGCTGCGCAAAAGAACGCTTAAGAAGGAAGCTTAGAAATGTTGTGTATGCGCAGTATCGTTTGATATATGGCACAGAACCTCAGGAATTATTAAACCAGAATTTTCATATAGGCCGCATAAGGATGCTATTAAGGGTGACATGTTGCCTAAGCGAATGTTGCATCTACTTCGTTCACTAAAATATACATGATTCAACCTATAATAGAATTGCGCAGAACATTACACTGCTTGGGCGTATAAGAGTCCCTGTGCTTCCTTTTCCTTCTTTCAATGGCAATAACCTGGAAGCAGAGCCTTTAAATTAAGTATTAGTCCGTGGTTCTCGGTCATTAAATCAGCTGTACAATCATGTATAAATGTGGCATGTTTACCAAGTTGAAAACACAGGAGTTGTTGGGGTACATGCGTTCGATATTATTATATTATTAATTTCCATAGTCACACTTATCACCTACGAATAAACCTTAACACCAAGTGCTATATGTGACGTGCTGTAACTGCATTTCCGCATTGTAGTGACAGTTCATACGTTTTATGCCACCTTCACCAAACTGCTTCGTGAAATATAATAATTGCCTGCCTCATTGCACGAAAGCATGCAAGTAAAGAGATGACGTTAGCATGGTGGGCATTCCACCTCTCATTTTATTTGTCTATCAAAAAGTACAGAGGTTGTATTGATTTGCCCCGAGGAGAGAGAGTTTCCGTTACCGGATTCATATATGATCAATTCAGTTTGTAGCACTAATATTGCGTATGTCTTATAATAATTAAACGTTCTGCTTGTGGTGGATGTTAGACATCCACGGAAATGGTAACGGTATTTAAATAAAATGGATCGATTGTCGTTTATTATTAAATTGGTGAATTGTCTCATGTAACTCCTTGTTTATATGTCATGCATGATGTGGAATGCACGAATTAAGACCCATCTTAGTCACTCGTCGTCGGAAGAGATGTCATAACAATTGTTCGCATGGAGCTCTTTATATTTCACCTCAAATCACTCCACTCTCATCGTCATCAATTTGGCGAGTCGATATGTAACACAACAGGACACATTGTCTTCAGCTTGCCCAATATCGGTCTGGAGAGATCGTACGTAGGCCGTCTTAGAATCATGAAGTGACGTTATGAAAGTAGCGAGGCTCAATATAATGGTTCTGCCATCTGAGGCGGGAGTAATATCGCTCATTAAATGCCCAATTTGTGTATCACTCATGGTTTACCACTTTCCGACTTGCTTTGTACTTAATTGTGCGATGTCCGACCAAACACGAGCGTAAGTTCTCGACATAACAAAGGGGTATTGTGGTGAACTCACTCGAGTAGGTTATTGTAATCATGTTATGGCAATCGCAATATTTATACATGTGACAGCTCCATTATAGAGTTGAGAACAGCATGAAACGTGAAACAGCGAGAAACTCGGACTTAGGGAGTCGCTTACAAACTCAAATGTCACAGTACGACTATTTATGACTGTACCATATGTTAGGTGTCAATCATGGGCTACTTTTATCGCTCAGTCAGCAACGAGTTAGTGATCGATCAAAACCCTACTTAGTGCCAGGAGGGGAAGAGTTGGTTATATGTCGTAGGCAATGAGCGGACCCTGGGAGTGTTTGATGGTTTAGCACAGACGGGCATATCATTAGTAGAGGATATCTCAGCTTCACACAGGGGGATCATATATTTTCAAAGTCCGCAGTAGAAGTCCTCATAAACGAAAGCATAAACACTGCCATTGAACGCGTTGCACTTTTGTACGACTACCAACTGGACAAATGCCGAAATCAACAGGCTCAGAGAACGAACAAAAGTGACTGAAATAATTGGAAATAGGAGCGAACAATATCACCGTCGACCAACATCGGAGTAAAATGAAATACTAGTCGACGCGCCTTCAAGCTGCACTGAATTAACGGCAAAATTCTTTACACGTTTGATTACTCTTAGGGATAAATATGGAAAGAGATTTGAAAAAATGAGAAAAACACATTGTACGACTACTTATGGCAAGATGATCATTAGTTGATTTTATCATTTGTCCCCAGCGATTTTGATAAAGCTGCACAAAAGGACCAAAAATATTTTGTGTATACGCAGTATCATGTTTATTTTTTGATATATGACAGAGAATCTCAGGAAATAATAAACTAGATTTTACATATAGATCAATGTTGGATCATTTTCACAAAGTATGATAACGATTCTTAAACTGGGAGGTCGGACAGACATTCGATTATACACCCTAAACATGTTAAATGCAGCACCACGCATATAGGGATACTATTACGGCAACCATTGAAGTACGCTGAATAATTTTGTAACGCACGGATATGAATAATTCAACTTTAAGAATTCCCTCACAAGGGTAAATAGCTCTGACCTATTCATGTTTATTACGACTTTGTTTTCTGCCAAAGAACTAGAAGTTGATGATCAATCGTGAATAGAGTCTGAAGCTGTGTGATTTAATTTGGCCGGTGAAAGACTTAGTTCACATGAAATATATCTCTCATTACCATCAATCGCCTTTTATTGTAACCTACTTCAGTGTGATATACCAGTCACTTTTGCGGTTACTGATCATTGTAGCACATATTTAAGAGTGATACATAAACAAATGGCATGCGGACCAATCACTTGCTGACGAATTAGAATGACATGATGTATGTAGGATGCAAGGAGTTTAGAATTATTCCGGATAGAGAACGATATTTCTCTGCAAATGCTGCATAGTTGTATGGCATTTTGCTCGAAGAACAGAACAAAGTATGCAGCATGATGGATCTGTCCTTTAATCTGGTCTGTTAGAGATGATAAGGATTCCTTGGTGCTCATAAGCAAAGCATGTTAATCAATGCCTTCCCATTAAATTAGGTCAAACCGATCGGCCATGATGCATTAAGTCTTTTGCAAGCTTATAACCTAGTAATTATAGCAGTGATGTAGAACCCGTGTTCTCAGTGTCAATGTCAAATATCTTGCAGTGTATTATGTAACATTATAAATGAACCTTATCACAATGAATACCGATTCAATGACACTTTCATCACACATCACCACATATATAACGGGCCCCTTTTTATTTAACTCATTATGATCCATGTTACCCCGTTACCCTATAAGCTCATCACACGTTACATCGATTCATAATGCAATCACTGATTTGTATCACAACAAGAGCATGTTCACACAAATACTTGCGATGATTATAGGATGGTAGGATATAGTTTTTACATTTACATCAACGCGGTGATTATTTGACGTTGGTTTGTTACACCACTATAAGTGTGGGCCGTCAACTAGCTGTTAATATATTCATATACCGACTAAGCTGTAGCAAGTAATATAATCAGGGAAAGCTGATGCCTACGTTAAAACTCTCGTCAAGATGAAGAAAGCTCAGTAGTAGACATATGGTAATGGATCCGGTAGTAAACATTGAATCCAGTTATAGATCTAGGGATACAGATCTGTGAGGATGCATCCGGCGGTAGACCAGTGGGGATGAATTATGTGATTGACCTGCGGATATGGACCTAGGGGTAGACCTGTAGAGGAAAATGCGCAAGTTGACCAGTGGCAATAGATTCGGTGGTAGAGCCATAAAGGAGGATTCATAAGTAGATCGGCGGGGATCAGTTCGCAAATGAACATGTGGGGATTATTCGTGCCAGTGTTTTCGCTTTGAGCTGGATAGGAGCGAATGTAATTGTGGCGATCGACAAGTTGGGCTCGATATGGTAGTAATATCATTAAAGACTACGCGCAGTACCAAGAAGGTACTCCCGGGGTATTGATTCATCAGCGGGTCATTAGGTAGATAGAATCCTAGAAGTGTTGATCATAGGAATGGATTAAATCACATGGTCGCAACGGAACATCGCTTGCTCTTGCCCCTGGAAGCTCTTTCATTTTGCAGATCTTTGTTTAAGATAATACTTCGACAGCAGCTGTTGTTGAGTAACGTTAGAACTGTAGCCATAGTAACTTTTTTAAGACGTATCATTTTCTGTCATTGCTTTAGTCATTAGGTTTAAATTTTACTACCTACTGTGTGATTTATATTGTTGCAATACGCCGAAACAAAGACGACAATATTGCGCCTAGACAGGTATGGTTTATGTACGCAGCCATACTCACCCACTTTATTGTGGCCTGTAGCATGTGCTTGCCACTTCGGATTCTAGATTAATTTCTGCAGGGCCTATTCATTAGCATGCTGTGGGGTATCTCGAGCTTTATTGGGTAGCTATGAATTTTCCTACCTGATGGAGCTTGATAAGAGCTAGCAACTTGAGATACAAAGTAATTAAAAACGAAGCGAACATCGCGCCGCCAAACTTAATCTACTTATTGATTTGCCCTTGTCAGCAGCGTTTCACAGCCGATACTTCTATTGCCGATGTTGTAATATGTGTGTTTGTCCCAAGCAATGTTAAATCTGAGTTGTGTATACCACGATATGTGAATATTGATCGCAGGGCGTAAGGCTTAAAGGCACTACGATGTCACCACATTTTTTTTACAATACCTTCCACTTGGCAGGGAGCATAACACAACCCTTGAGCGACACATTTATGATACTGCCATCAAGCTCGAGTACAAAAGCAATTTCCAGAGGAAAGGAAGAGCAACACTTGCGCAAGAGAAAACCCTCATTTTGCGTATGCAGCGGTAAGCATTTCGCAGCAGATCGCAGTAGGTCCAATACACGAGACTGTGTAGCAATCACACCAACAGCCGTACATAATCGTGGTTCAAGAAGTTGCACGATTGGTCATGCTACTGGTCCTGTCACCTGACGATTCGAGGTGCCACTTGTCGAACGACCTCACGATCGGTCGTGCGACCAGTCACGACTTGTCCCGACAGGTTGCGCGACCTAAAACTTCAGTCACACATTCAGGATGTTTACTGCCGTCCTTGATAGGACCATTCCTGATTATAATTTGTCAAAAGTCTTATCAAGATGCTGTGATTCGTGGAGGGAAATTCACAAGTTTGTAAAAACATTTTTTCAATCACGACAACGATTGTAGTCCGACTAGACAAAATCGACTGAATTTCCCGAAACTTACTATCGAGAGTGCATGGCCGACCTCTCTTGACCTTTACCGATCCGTAGGACTATGTTTACGAAGTATAAGACATTTCTGAAGGTTGAGGATAGTAAAGCGACTTTATCACTTTTCGTGTCACAGCGCTGTCTGTTCTCAAAGGCTGGCGTCTAATCCTTTGGCGGATTGTTCATATCGTAACTCTCCGCAGTTAGTTAAATGCAAACTTATGCCGATTGTTCACGCATGAGATTGAGTGATAATACAGTATCCCAAAGAATTTGCCTCACACCAACTCAGTGCTTCCTTTATTTGTCAGCAATCTATTTCGACCGAGTCGTCCATCGCCCTAAATGGATTTAATGTATGTTATTCTGAAGTGTACGAAACAAAGATCATTGCGTTAACAATGATCTTAAGAAACCTTAAAACAGCTTGAACGATGTAATTTGCATTCTTGAACATGCGTCAACTGTTCGCACAAAGCAAGGCAATGGCGATAGCGTCAGTGAAATACCTGATTAAAAGTCATCGTAGACAATCAATATTCCCAAGACGTGGTGAAAAGATGCTTTTGTACGTTGCAGAAGTTATGCTTAACATAACAACAGAGCTAGAATGAGGTTATTCCAATTTCTTTTAAATACAAGTCAATCACTAATTTTTTATTTGCAGGTTTTCTGTCGTCTGCGAGCAACTGCCGAGTGCTCTTGTATAATCAAACGTCAAATTGACATATATACCCCGTCTAAAGCTGTTTACATATTTCGCTTTCGTCCGATGATATTTGTATGACGCGTAATGTCATATAAGTGTATCAGAAATAAGTAAGATCAATATCAGTACGCACACATCAGCTGTAGTCTGAAATAGTTCTAGTGGTCTGTGACATCAGAAGCATAAAGTAATCTGTCGTGCATAACCACGGTCTTGTGAGATATCATTTACGTAAATATCTCTTTGTATGGATTATGCTGCCAAGGAACCAGCTTTGAGACGGAGTAAACTGGATGCAGGATTTGATATTATCACTACATTGGGCTTTATGGATTCTATTGAAGCGTGTATTAAATGAGTGCTGGTTGGATTATTTCGATTCATCATCATCACGACGTAACGTGCTCCTACAGCCATGTGAGGCTTCCCTATATATATATATATATATATATATATATATATATATATATATATATATATATATATATATATATATATATATATATATATATATATATATATATATATATATATATATAGAGATATATATATAGATATGAACATATATATATATATATATATATTCATATATATAACATATATATATGTGTATATATATACATATATATATATATATATACATATATATATATATATATTCAAATGAACATATATATTTACATATTCATATATATACGCATGTGTATACACAAATATGTGATATAAATATATATATAAATATTATAGTACATATATTAACACAAATATGTATGTATTAATATATTGATGTATATATGTATATGTGTTTATATTCATATTTTGAAAAAGAATTTATTCAGCGAACTACGCATATACAGCGGCACTCTGAACAGTTAATTACTATGCAACATGGTTCCTTGCATGGGTGTTCATGATTGTATGTTACGGGTAGAAGGCGCATTAACAGTTATATCAAAGCATAAAGCATTATTGAAAATAACATATGTTACATAGGCAATATACGACTACTGCACAAGTCTCTCATATTGAAGACTCATTAAGAGTGGCAGCACTTACGATTAACTATCCACGTTAAATATCATGATTTAGATGATTGTTATTTAATTTTTCATTCACAGTCGCAATGTCTTGGGATGGGGGAAATCATCCATGTTTAATCTCAAATGTGAATAAGATTAGTTTTAAAGTAATTGAAACCTATAAGGAGTATATGACAAATAGCTTTTAAAAAACATGAAACAATTTTAATGCAGATGTATGATATTTTTTTAAATAGACTGGAAGGTTTAAAAGTTTAAGATGCAGTGATAACGGGTATCAGACACATACTTGATAACCGTGCGCATTTCATCCGTTATCCGGTCACTTATACCAAGTTCACAAAAAAGTTTTGCCTTCCAGTTGGATTCCAAGTAAAATAGCTCTCCTGGCATCTCTGACAGACAGTTCTGGAACACAATTGACGGGACCAGAAGTTTGTGTTGGTGCTTAATATTATAAATTATTTAGAGGCTTTTACAACTCCAACAAACATCATCACACTGATAAATAGGCATATTTATATGTATGAAAAAGTTCTGAAAAAATTAAGGCACATAAGGTAATTAATTTTCTTATTATGTGTTTGGGTGTTTTGCAACTACAACGATCGCTGCTTTATACCCAACTATGTTCGAATACACAAATGTTTAATCTCATTATAAACATCACATCGCGTGTAGGTCAAACGTATGGGAAAACTAACGCTAAACGGAAATAGCTCGTCAAATGATTATTTATATAGTCCATGCAATCAGCCTCAATCAGAGGGCATCGATACCTCATTAGTAAAAAGCCTTTTATTTCGTATCTTTAGCTAGTCGGCGAGCGGCGAGCGTAAAGCAAGAGTACGTGGCATTTTAGACCCCAGGCTGTCTGTTTACGCTGTGATCGTTCCAAAGGCACACGCTGCTGATTGTTAGATCACATTTTGATGACCATTAATTCCCTATGGTATCACATTAACTGAACGTAGTATAGATGGTTGTAAATTCTAGATATATCTTCCTTTTATTTTTACCATTTTCTATCGCGACTACAGAAATAATACTTGAGACAGCACATAACGAGATATGTCGTTGCCAGTGGAAATATGTTGCTCATACTGGATAAAATCTACAAATCTCACTTACCACATACTCTTCCCATTCCACATGGCCAGTATCTGCCAGCCGCTACTCGGATAGTTTCTAATCAAGCATTCACGCAAACTATAAACGTCGACTTACTATTACAATGTTGAATATATTTTATTTAACTTATCATTGTATTATAATACTCGATGTAAGGCTTGTGCGGTCTATCAATAGTTATTAATGGCCTGATAGAACGCATATCAGCTTATTAAGCGGTAATAGACGTTAACAATGGCCTGAATATTGTATAATAAAAACTTCCACAGCAAACGAAACGCGAACGAAAATTGTCATTGTATATTTACCACCGCATATAAGATCTTGGACGTTAATAAATTACTATTCATGTGAGTGTGATTACTTGTCATATAAAATTTCTATGTGAAGAGAACTGAGCATGATGTGACATTATCTGATTGGTATAAGGTTAATCGTAATTGTTTGCTTCGTGGCATAATATGGCGCAATGATTGACCAATAATAACTGAATAGTTAAATGAATGAGACAGAACAAGCAGTGATGCAATATTGTCAGCAAGCCTTTCATATATACACATTAACTGTGAACGAGTCTATAATCGTTGGCAATATCATCGAATTTATCAGGCTTGTCAAATCCTGTTCTGCAATGGCAATGTGCAGAATAAAACGCCGAATGTGTCCGAGCATCTCATGGATTTTTGGGGTATTTTCACATATCTTGATTTCTAATCACAAAACGAGTAGGTAAAAATAATAATCGAAATCTGTTCTATATGGGTCAACATTGCAAAATACCACATGTTTGCTTGTGTTAGTCTCGGGGAGAAAAACCCCACAATTAATTGCAAAATATGACCGCACAAAGACCAAGCACACCACTAGACCAAATTATCACGTTCAAATCTAAAGAATCGTCGGATTATCAGGACATGGCCGTCGAATTCACCTTTACTCATTGACGTTAACACCATATGGACGGTGTATTATGTTTCAGAGGTTGGTTTCAATGGAGACATCGCAGTTTAGAACAGGGAACCCTAACTCGATAGCATAAAGACGTTGAGCAATCCTGATCTTCTCTTGTTTATTGAAACACTGCATTGTAAGATATATTGCGTTCATTCTTTGTCGCAATATGGAACCACAATTTGCAGTTCAATACAAATTAAGATATTGCCAGGACGTACCTTGTAATGGATTAATGGTCTATGATCTTACATAGTGACGTTGCTAATGAAGCTGAGGTTATTTTTTGTGAGCTCCAGCTTGGCCACTAATTCATGTAATATAGGTAGATACATGGATGACTTGCTAAAGACAAATTATTGGCCAGCAATTTTACCATTTGTCATATCTTACTAGATACGCTATATCTAAATAAATGCTTCATCAGTTGGTGCTGCCCTCCCTTCTCCCTTCTAGACGATTAATGGGCCCAGTGCGTTGCGATATGAACAGCCCATTGTAATATTTGATATTTACTATTATGATAGAGCCATGCTCTGATTGGATCAGTCTTCTGTCCTTTGTCATTAATTAGGCCCGTTCATTAGCCAACCGCTACAATTTACCTAGTATAAAATATAAATGCCTTTGATTATTATGCAATTGTCGCACAACGGACGATAACGTTTATAGCCACAAGTGATGTCGCCAAGGCTGTTCTTGCTGTACATTGTAGCAGATGCGTAAATTAAATAGTCCCTATGGGTGCAATGCTGTTTCAATTGAATAGGCTGCTTGATATGGACGCAAACCGATCACCACATTAAAGCAATAATACTGTGTTTATTGCGGTCCACAAGCTGGACAAGGCAGTACTGCTGTATAGGGATGTTAAATAACATAAAGATGTTCTAAAGCTGACCAGACTGCCTTACCGTTGTTTACTAAGTGTTTTAATTCGTGCTGAAAGGCAAATAAAGGGAAATATTCGTAAATCTATTGACATATTTTCAGTAGTCCTCATCATCTATCATGCTCATTGTCGGTTTTTAGCCAAATTGGTGTGCCGCAGAACCCCTACACTTTGTGCTGGGTAATTAGTAGTTGTAGCTGGTTGAAGCTTAACGGACAGCATTATTATTCTCCATTACCCGGGTGTGGAGGTTGATATCTGAACATTCTTACTGGTAGAATATGCTTATATGAGGAAAGAACTTCAAGGTCTTCACTTGTATTTATCCAAACATAATCGCTAAGTATTATATGCGGTGTTACATGGAAGTTTGCTAGGCAAATGTTTTAGTGCTCTTGGCCTCTTGATTCACAATAAAAAGGCCTATCTTGGAGCTAATCATCATTATCCTAGCTTATCGGCCGCACTCCTTTATTCATATAAGGTCTGCTCGAATGTGCCTTTCTCGTGCAATAAACGTTAATTACACCTTTTATCCTACGGTTGACCATTGTGTGCCGGTTTTGTATGCAAACATAGCAACAGCCAAATCGTGCTTACTATCAATCAAAAAGAGTCTGCACCAGAACCAAAGATGGTTTTTAGAAGTCGGCTTAATGAATGAAACAAACTTCACTTGGAACTATAGAAAAAGCCAAACAAAAAACAACTTCTCCAATCATTCGAATACATACATTATTTTTCGTTATCGTCGAGTAACGACACAGATTAGAATAATTGACAGTGATGCCATTCAATTGTTTCCAACTATTGGAACGGCACGAACATATTTACTCGACTTTAGAATTCAGGGTATATATTTGACGTTAATAATAATAAACTTAGTCAGGTACAATTATTCTAAATTTATCGCAGCACAAAATGGTCATGCTATTTGATGCCTTGGAGACATGAGGTGATTGCAAGTGAATTTTGCATTAGTAGTTGCAGCTGCTAGAAACATTCTTCTCGGAGCAGAGACATTGTGCTCGTGATTGAGAAACCGAGGCATTTAGGCTAGCAATTGTAATCTGAACCAGTATATGCAAACCATGATGTGTTCCATGCAAGGAATTCAAGAGACTCTGTCAATACTTTGTAATTTCGCAAGGGTCACGACATATGTTCGATGCTGAGAACGATGCTAACCAAATCAAGCAATCCGTCGGGTGTATATATTATGTGAATATATTATAAATTGCGCAATAAATATCCGACATTGGGACTGGCATAAGGGAGCGTTAGGCCGTTTAAGAATAAAGCCAATTGTTCATACCCCTCACCCATCCACGCTCCTTATGGTTACTTTATATATCCCTCAAAATATCGCTTCTTCTGTTTCTAAAGCAAAAGGTCCCAAACATCGCCTTTACAAAGGTTAGTTACAAATGATCCAAGTTATAAAACTTACCCTTGTTAACATCCACTTGCACGTTCATACTACTAAAAGAATCCCGAATATTTATTTTTGTACATACCGACTCATATGATTCCATACAATTAACGTTTTTCAACACATTCTGCCTTATTGTCAGGCACAATATTAGCGACATAAGTCTGTGCATCATGATTGCAAATATGGCGAAGTCAGAGCTATGTATGATGACAATTGCATTTTATTGGCCGTTTTGATGCACCTGCAAGGCAAGACAGAGCATGCGTGACAATAATATGGAAAGCGCATCAATAATTGGAAGCCATTAAACATAATATGCCGAATAAGAGATCTGCTATTAGAGAGAGATATGAAATGATATAATTACCAATACAAGTCTTTTGTGTGCTTGTAAATTACCATTGAATCTGACCGAGGAAGATAATATAATGTCAAAATGTCCTGCGTTTCAAGTAATCCGATAATGGAACCACAATACGATGGACAATGTCTTTGTTCTCACAGACAAGATTGCATTACGACAGAAGCTGTTATGGGATGCTTTCTCATACCGCCGCTTTACTCAATTGGATCACAATCGTGTCGTGTGTTAATATCAATACTGGTTTGTTGAGATCAACCATGCTATTCGTATTAAATATTTGCGGCAGCACGTCTGTTGGGGGAGGAGGGGGGAGGGGCTCAAAGCACTTGTGGGGAGGGGGAAGGGGGTTGGGGGTTCAGAACATGTTGTGTCGTGAACGTGTAGTTGAAGTAATACATGATTTTATGCGATTTTTTAGAAGTGCTAACAAGTAACTAGGTTACGCCAGCCAACCACAGTCAAATAGATTAAGGGTGTGAACGACCGGGGTAACAATCGATAGACGGATGTATCTTTCTAGACGAAAAACTCGGTCAAAGTGACGATTACTTTCCTGTAAAATTAGCAAAGCTGCTTCTAGTTATCAGTGCCGCGGATGGAACGTGTTCTCTCTATGTTGTCCAGCACCTTTACCTATCGTAATATATTATCGATATTTTATATGCCATAATTGATGTGTAGACAATGCATGCATCGCCCTGTCATGTCACAGTATTATTGGGCGCACCATAAGTCTATCGCTATGGTACGCACAGAAAAATATCAGTATCCATAAATATCTGTCCAATCATTCACCACGAATATGTAAACGCGTTTCAATTGTCCTGAACGTTTATTTTGAGCGACACATGATCAATGAGCTTACATGGTACAAACTGGACATTATCAGAAAGCGAAATGCAAAATTTTGTGTAGAAATAGTCGACTGCCGAAATATTCCTCAAATCTGCACAAGGTTGTTGGAATGATATTTGCTGACCAAAGACATAACATGCAGCTTGACCGGATATATCGCAAATATTGATGATTCCTTTAAAACTAGCATGGATTGGGAGCTTGGAAAGCTGTTCCACCCAGAAACATTAATGATTATTGATGGCTCTTAAATACGCTTGTATACACCAGAGGAAATATACTTTAATGTTTCTACAAGACCAACTTTTTTTTAGCATCATTACACGTTGCATGAGATGGAGACAAAAAAACACGCCAAACGAATAATTTACGCTTATGACCGAGATTATTTCTAGTATGGTAGCATATGAAGAATAAAACAGACGTAGCAAATGTCAGACGTTAATTCCTCAGTATGCGGCAATTGCGAAATGTATATATGGTCACTCAGCCGACATTGAGATCCTTAATGTTCCATGGTACAATAAACTCTGCTTTGCATATATATTTTTTCGCTTCTTCTTTTATTCTAAAATTGGTAATACAAATTTTGACGTGCTTTCTATATTGTATTCTGCAATGTGGAATTAATTGACATCAATCCAGACTTATCGCCTAGGAATGTGATTCATATTTGTGTGTGGCCAGCTCTCTCGATGGTATGTAGCTATCATCCCAGCAGCATCGGCAACTTTCAACAGCTGACGTGAGGTAAATTCTTTGTGTCATATAGCTATAGGTAGAAAAATGGCAGGGTAAAGATTGCCAAGTCTTGCCGTTTGCAAACTAATTTCTTCTTTACTGGTTATCAATCTACTTCAACAATGCAAGCTTTTGTGGTGGATGCATAAGTGCAATTTCGCGGATGATTATTCGATTCATGTTATGTACCTTTTAGTGCAGTCGCCGAAATTATCCAATTTGGAGTGTGGTTTTTTCCGATGCCACATAATGGAAGTGTGACGGACGACGGTCATTGGTCATTTACATTGATCCAGAACACGCCTAGTATTTCTGTAACTGTGCGATGGATGTCACACGCAAGCAGAGCAGTAGGCTGTTTAGGTGGCTTGATGCTGTATTCGAAAGTGAGAACATAGACACAAAATAACACAAATGCCTGAGCCTATTTGCTGTACATTTTCACCTATTGAATAATTCACCACACAGCAAACAGACGATAACAAGGCTAGCTTAATGGTGCTGTAATTTCTATTAATTGGCAAAGCAAAGACGACTTTGTATTTCTCGTATCGTGATTATCCAGTAAAAACACACGCAAGATGCCATGTCTTTTGCACATGCGCCGTCACAAGGAATAGGTACAAATGCGACATTTATGGCAACGCCAATTATTTTGCCGGAATTTCATACTCTATGTGATATATTCGACATCTAATGTACAACAGATCGATACCCAACCCCAAAGATTGCTATAATGTAGTGTACTCCGTTCCAATAGCCGTGTAGGGTCAATGTTGTATGTGACTATTTATCAAAGTTAAGACAATAGCATTCTTCAGCATTCGACATTAAGTACCTTATCTAGCAATGGTTCCAATGTTACTTCATTCATCATCACATGGGTAGCGTGCTCCGGGGGTAAATATTGATGTTTCCTTCGGCGTTTGATTCGGTAATCATTGCATGCAAAGGCTAAACTTACTGTTCAAATGTGTACCGACTTCGTAAAATGTAGTCATAGAATTCAACTCATTTTTCATACATGACCTGCAGATACACGGAACTTGTTGCATTTTGTGCATTCATGTTCGTGGCCTATCTTAACCTACTATAAACCATTTTATAAGATGACTCCATTGTTGATGTTGGATTCCAGCCACAGAAGCGGTCGGTGGCGACGAGGAGCAGCAAGTTCAATAGTTTAATATGAGAAACTGTTGAAGGTATATAGTCTATTTCTTGCGATTGACCAAACAGCTCGTGAAGACCCACTCGACAGACGAAGTTCTGGCGGATGCCTACTGCCGGGTGAGCATCAGCCGAGGGTACGTGCCCTCTTTATCACAATACGCCATTGCAATGCTTTCATAAAGGTAAACTAATTGGATTAGATGATATAACTGGTGATTTGTTTGATTGAGTATCGCACTCCCAACGACTCATTACTCTTGGACTAGGAAAGAACAAAGAAGAAATGGCTCTTTCCACCGCGTTGTGAATCTATCGAACAGTTTACCAACAAACATAATATAAACTAGCTAAGATACCTTTTAAAAGTCAGTTTGTACTTTAAAGCCCAAGTTTCATGTATCATTTCAACGCTACTGTTTGTATGATTTTCTGTATATATTGTAGTTTTATTTATCAACCATTCACAGGAAATCAACTGATCTGTTTGTCACGGCCCCCCGTAAATGCGTAATCTTTGATGGCCACTTTTGTAAAACTTTTCAGATAATCGATGCTATTCTAGCAATTGCGAGTTAAGCCGATCTTGGTCGATAGTACAGGGTAATTGTGGTCAATTGTGTCAGTCGATCAGTGGCATCAGAGATTAAAATGTGTTCACTCCGCAATAAATGCGCCTCGTCAATCGAACATTTATTTTGCTTTCAGACGTTTGCAAAAAAACATTCTGTTCGTCTGGCATTGGTATGAAGCAAATGATCATTGAGTCCGGCTTACATGATTCGAGATTGATACCTGTTATAAGTTTGGACCCGTTCGAGATTCGGCAGCTGTTTGCATGTGTATAGCGAGCGTAGAAACCATGACAGGTCAGCAGCTCAGGGTACCCTGGCATTAACCGTAAACGCGAGGAAGTAATTTGAGCACTGTTCAATCCGGGTGCTATTCTTGGCCATACAAACACGGCGTTTTTGATATCTACATATCCTATGACTGTTTGGCACGGCTGATAATATCTGGATTAAAAGCAATACTGGTAATATTTTATTGGCGCTTAAGAGACTTTATTACGCTAGAGGTGCTTTATTGCGATTTGAATATTCCATAACTCCTTGGCTCTTCGCCTAGCACTGAAATTTTCCGAGCCTTGTTCGCTGCGGTTTTATAAGATCTATAGAGGAATCCCAGGGGTTATATAAACTGTGCCATAATAGCCTTACATTGAAAGGCAACATTACAACATCACTTCGGTATTTGTACCGAGGCCAATTTTTTTACTTGCTATGGTAATATTCTTTTCCGCTATATCAGCAAAGGTCCCACTAGACATGTTTTTCTAAACTGTCACTAGATAGATGTCTGCATGAAGATGCTTTACTTTAAGCATGATGCACGATATCAAATCTCCAGATCATTGCTCGAAATGGCTTCTTACAACTTCTATAAACTGCTGCAAGCGTAATAAAAACTATGTACACCGCCACTATAAAGTTTAGCATATTATAGGATATGTTAAATTTACAATGGTCGCCCGTCTTTAGGCTATGCATTGGTCGTACAGCCAATACAATGATTACGCCTTGGGCGTGATTTGTATGATTGATATCCCTTTTAACCGTATCTAGGAAACGACGCCAACAAGTGTGCTGTCTGGAAAGTGATATGTAGCCGTGGTTCCGGTGAGTATCTGATGTTACTTCCGTTTGCAGCGCAAATAAACCATTTATGAAAGTAAATGGCGGCATATTGTTGAATAAACGACTGAAGGCGAGGGGTTCTGTTCACCCCTATGGGTTCAAGACATCAACAATCCAACAACGAGAATTTTGCAGGGAAATGTGAATTCATCGATTGAGTGACAGAAATTGTATTGCTAGAGTGCAGCATACAAAATTCGCACAACTCGACGATATAAAAATCATTGGTGAAGCACAATGCTTCCAAATTTGATGCACAGATCTACTACAAACTTGACCATAAATGCGTCGACAGCCTGTGTGATTTCAGTTACGCGACTCATTTGCATTAAATGAGCAGGGTTCATTCAGTTCTTCATTAAACAATGCAGAGACCACAGGCTCTTAAGTCAATAACCCCGAGCGACGGTGACAGGTGTATATAATAGAAGGTGGGAGCTCTGAGTGCGCTGTGGTTTCTCGTCGAAAAGACTCGTCAACTCAAGATTATCCAACCATACCGACGTTTAGGACACACATTAGGTAAATACATGCGATGGTTTATATCAATATCTTTTTGGAACTTATTCGTGCTATAAATAAAGTTATTTTACACATGTCTGGAGCGAATATATGCACTGGAGCCAACCAGCGGCAACCCGATGTCTTGCATGCGATCTGCTGTACCGGGCGAAGGCATTGCATATCATACGCTCTCTTTGGTTACAGCTAGATTTATCTCAGACGAGCCATTTCGGAGGAGGCACATTCATGTTGCTCTACCCAACCCAAAACGTCTTTCTTTCTTTGCGTTTTCTATGTGATCGTACTTTATCGACGTGCCATTGGCCTTTATTCCGACATTGCCCCACGTAGAGAACCTTTGCGCGTGTTTTAGATTCTAAGGTCATGCAAATGAGGTCACGAGAATCAATCGCTCTCTCTAGTCAGCAGACTTCACTTGCTCGATAATGGACAAACAGGCTTTGGGAACTCGTTTTTAGTTTCATGCAACGCCTGAAAAAGCTTGAGCGATTGGAGAGAACCGTCGTCATGACTGCGTCAGCTGGTGCTGTTGCCATCCAGCTCCCGGCTGGATGGCTACAGTACCCGAACTCTTCATGCTTTATTCGCGAGAAAGATATCTGAAAAAACCTTACATTTATATTATTATATTCGAAATTGAGCAATGTCTGATCTGTCTGTCACAGACTTAGCGTAATTTACCAGCCATGTCTCCAGATTACAGAGTGCCCTCGAACAAGATATGACGAAACGTTTCAAGTTGGAGCCAAAACTGTCTTCAAATTGTAACGGTCGGCTGCAGCCTATCGCATATATATATATACGAGCCGGGCGAAAACGAACACTACACAATGCGCTCATTGAACTGACTTGAGTGTCTACGGCAGAGACAATCTAATTGTATTTTTTGCACCCTGTTATCCTATTATAACCTTCAGATCCACCACCCATCTCTCCATGCTACCCATTGCAAAACCCCTATATTAATATCGACCATAACCTTGTTTTTCTTGCCCTCTAATGTATTGTGTGATTTGCATTATCTTTATCATACTATATTAGGATAGTATCACTCACTATATGTTCAATCAGTTGAGGGAATTAGACGTGCCTCTAGCGAGCTTATCGCCTTATGCGTATATGCATTTACTCCATGCTTCTATCCACCTAAAGATGATGGCAATATATGAAGGCAGCTGCAATCAGCAGTTTATTATGCATAGAACCGCTCATAAAGGCTACGTATGGTGTCCTTGAGCTGCGTCTACATAATGGACGGCTGTTGTTGGTGGGAATGGGTGTTCATTCTTCGATTTTATGACTATTGGAAATGTGTCTTCAATGTCCAAACACCAGAATCAACTGTTATTTGTTCAGCATATGAACAGTAGAAAGCAATTGGCCCGAAAGATATCGAAGGATATTGAAAGATCGATGTCATGTTTATCTCAAATAGAACTCATGCACAATGAGGTGTCTGAAAGGCACCTAGCGGATGACGGTCAGGTTATAAGGGTCAAATCAATGCCTGTATAGTTCACAGCTCACATTAGCTAACATAGTACCTGATTATTAGCATGTGACACAAATATTTTATCATTTCTACTTCTTTGGACTGATTGGCTTTGTAATCCTCATAAAAGCGAATACATGCTCAACAACCAGTGATTTATGTGGCGCGCAAATCAATTATTGTTTCAGAGAGCAGGGGAGAGATGCGACTTTTATCCGGACCCAGCACTTTTTCTAAAGTCTTTATCACCATCTTTGTTAAAAATATCGCTATCGAAGGTAGAATATCTGATTTTGCTTCTGATCGATGAACACAATAACTATGGGTAAACAGGGGTTTCTCTTTAATGTTAGTGTTGTCAGTGTGCTCCCTTCGTCAGGCCGTTCGTTGTAAATGGCAGGGCTATGAGCCTGTCGGATTTATTAATGAACGTGCAACACTCAACACGCAGTCTCGTTTTACGCAAACTTAAAGAGCTGAAGTCACTTTGCGGTAGAGTAGCTTGATTAAACCGGCAATAAGAAACGAACAATAGTAATCAGGGGATTATATATGAAAACTGCTAAAGCAAAGCGATAGGAATAATATTACCTTACAACGAAACCATATTACTAAATGAATGTACCATTATTTAAAGAGCTAAAAACCAAAGCCTGTCAAATGCCACATAATACGCGCAGAGGCTGATGCGGATTGTGGGATAAAAACACATAGGTAATCAACAACGCCATGTCATTATTTTCTTGCTTATTTATTTGCACTAACATTGCATGATAAAATGCGCTTTTGGGTGTGAATATATGCACGATGAATCGACATTCATTCGTGCAGGTACAAACGATCTAGTTACGCCTCTAAACTCATTACCTTCCTACGGAACACTCAGAGACATGAATATTCATCATGCTCTCCTCTATGTTGTATTCGCACGACTGGAGCAGTGTTATATTAAGAAAGGGCAATTTATCCTATTGTCTATGACATTTTTCTGTTATAATGAGGAAGAACGAGAACGACCCGAATTTCAACCATATAACGCATAATATATTTGAGGATGTACGGAATATGACGTGGGAGGCAGGTGCCAGATAATTGGCAGTTCCTAAGACGGTAAATGAGAAATATCATATTAGATCTTGATCGGCAGTTATATATGCATAGCGATGAGACTGGAAAATATTTATCATGCCAAGATGTGGTGCCATCACTTACGACATGGTTATATCATTGGCAAAATGATTGGGGCTAGCCACAACCTGTTTTCATCGATTGTACGTATTAGCTTCAACCTGCTATCATTGTGACCTAACTATGACGAGGTAGCAATGGGCTTTAAGCAACGCCATGAAGGCCAACTGTAATTAACTTATGTAGTGAGCATGACCAGCATGACCGTAAAAAAAAGCATTGATGACTGTTGTTTATGTTGAGGTAATGGAGACATGTTATTAGATAAGGCGACCGCACCTTCTGATTCCTATGTGCTTTTAAGATAGACGCTTGGACAATCAACGTGCTCAGCACATTTCACGTATATTGTCGGGAGTGAACCCCCTCAACGTAGCGATAAACTCTCTGAACGAAGTGAGTAATACCAACAACGACAAGATATTACTTCTTGTTTCTCTAGGCCGTTGTTGTATTCCTTATTAGATGTCATTGTTTTTATATTTCACTTCAATGTGAAAATATAGACACACGTCATGGTTAATAAATCGAACTTTATTCCACAAGGAATAACAATTTTGGCCCAGTAAGAATTAATACTATACAGGTTAACATAAACTAAAACAAAATGTCACTTTCAAAATATAGTACCTTATCAGTTTGTTAAAGGTCAAATACAATGATTTTTTTTATTCCATTTTTCCAAAGTTCTATATTTTAAAAGGGTATCGTAACCAAATTAAGATGACTGCGCACTTTTTTCTTTTAATCTGTCAAGATATCGCTCGGTAAAATTCGTGAATTTCCGGACAGTGACGTCACTCGGGTTGTTCGCGAACATACCGAAGTCAGGCGTTTTTTCTGTTGAAAAAAGACAGCAAAATGCGCTGCATATGGGTGTCGAAAGTCAAGCGTAAACACTGGAGACCTGCCCTTACGACAGTTCTATGTTCTGATCATTTCGAGAATGGTGCTTATGAGACTGGCCCAGAGCTGCTCAAAAGTCTAGGATTTCGTAAGAAACCTAGGCTTCGAAGAAAAGCTATACCGACTCTCTTTAGCCACGTTGGAGTCGGTGACAGACAAACTAAGCGACGGAGTGCCTCGGAGAAAAGGCAACGACAACAGGTGGAGATCTGTTGGCTGAACCTTTAGGCTAGTCCTGATTCTGTTGATGCATACTTATTTAGATGCCAGTATATCAATCCAGCTGTTTCTCGTCATGCAGGTAGTAAATGAAATGGTATTGGCAGCTGAGCGGATAGATAAATCAAATGACAGTGGTGAATCACAGACTGAGGTGTCACACCCAAGCACTGCCGACCTAGGCGAAGAAACTTCGCCTCTGACAGCGTCCGCGCTGTTTGCTACATCAAGGGCGAGTGGCTTGCCGTCTGTCGACCATGAAGCTTCCTCTCACTTGTCATTTGGGGTGCAGGCAAATGTTTCGGTAAGTGTCAAAAGGCAACTGCATTATTATATTTGATGAAATGCATTGGCAGGGATAACTTCTGTTATATTTATCCATGTGTCTTTTCACAGTCAATTTGTAAGCATTTACATCCTTTAAGGCTATGATGAATGAAATTTTAGCATACCTATTGTATTGATACCAAAGATGGCTGACAAGTCCCTACAGACAAAGAGTTCTATCATTCCTGGAATAAAGAAATATTCAATAGGTACCCAAGTTAGCCCATCTCAGCACTGCATAGTGGCACAGTGCAACTTGCTGACCAAAAGTGTCACCACGGGCACCCAATATCATCAATGAGCACGTGGGGCATGGAAAGCTGTACCCGTAATGCGAGCATGCACTACTAGAGGATAGGAAGTGGATATTGAAGGGTCGGTATTAGTTTTGAATCATATAAGTTTGTATACAAATATTTACTTCAGTGGTAGTGTAGTTAAATGAGTCAAAATGTTTGAAATCCATGCCCCGGTGGTACTACTTTACCAAACAATTTTTTTCTGTATTGATATATGTGTGAACCATAAATAGGATCGAAGCCACACAAAGAGTTGGAATTGATAGTCTCCAGCAAGCATCTCCTAAACGACATTGGCAGGCTCTCCCCATCAAAGCAGACATCAAGCCTAGAATCGTATCACAAAGTGGTCATATTCTTCACACCAAAGAGTGACCAATGAAATAACATATTTTGAAATTCTTTTGTGTATATTTGAATTGGGGTTGTACGGAAGTTTAACAGATTTGTGAAGTGACAGCTGTAATATTCTTTGAAGGATTATGTGTGTTTTAATTCAATGAAAACTCGAACAGAGCTCAAGCCATCACTCAAGGTCAGTCCAAATGAAGAGTGTCCTACCCAAAAGCCAGGAGAACTAGATGTCTAGCCTGTCAAAGTACCAATTTCTTTTGGTGTGTATATGCACTTATTTAAAATGAATCGGGAATCTGGTATGCTTGGTGATGCATGTCCATTCCTCCGTTATAGCTATCACTCTCTCCAAACTTCTGCAACATACTCTGGCTGTGTCCGTTGGGATGCAGTGATGACAGCTACACCTAAGTTAGAGAAATAATTAAAGAGTCATTGTAATTTATATTTGTGGTACAATCAATATATGTAATAGGAAAATAATTTATATACTGCATGCAAACATCTGTCCATAATATTAAATGTGCTGAGGGTACAATGACAAAGCTACATTCACTAGCCTAGTACTTTTTGTTGTAGTTGACAGACCTAACTACTACTAGTAATAAGGTCTGTCAACATACCATCCTCAACTTACAGAATGTGTCAATTTATTGGGTAACTGATACTAACGATTATTTTTTACCAGTTAACATAGTTCAATAAAGCTTGGGAGGGGTATTCTAAAACTCACCATTCGTCGTATTTTTTGTGGATTTTTCATCTGAAGCGGACTCTTGAGTTATAGCTCCCGGTGTCATTTCGAAGTGTGACTTGGATGAATCAACTCCCGCCCGGGCTCAAATAAATAGTCATGGAAATAATTTGTTATTGGGCCTCGTAATCTTCATGAGAAGACGACATGGCTTCATGTTAGTACGGTGTAATCTTAAAATCCAAACAATCGCTTTTCGCTTTGCTCGCTCGCTTTCAAATTCTCTTGGAGGCCGCGCAGCAGGTATGACGTCACGCAACCTGCACCTAGCGGCCAACTGAGGCAAAATGGCATTGAGAAGATGGCTTTGTTTTTTACTTCCGAGTGGTAACTTATCGGTGGATTTTTAACACTTATGCATGCCAGTGCAATGAATTATGGGTCCCCGTTGGTTAATGAGTTATTAATCTCCATTTTGAAACACATAATGAAGAAATGATGAAAATCGTTGTATTTGACCTTTAAGCTACCAGATGAACGTTCGACAAATAAGGGACGCGTGTAAGCCATCCGACACTGCGTTAGATATTCTCAGGATTATCGTTGCATCTTTCACATCGTCTATAGCACCGATGCTGACTTATGCAAGGTTTCCACCATATACTATTTCGACGAATTCCCCGCGTAGTATTTTATGTCATTCATGAACTATGAAATAACCACATTTTACGTGATCTTTGGAATGCTTCTGAATGAGACTCCATCTACGTCACCAATCTGTACTCTTCCTTGCTTGTACCATGCTGTGGGACAATTGTAACTTGATTGCTCAGTGCACAAGCAAAGTATGTTTGAATTGCTATTGGATTGATTGATGGAAGCTAATCCACGAGCATTGATTATTCAGCATAATGCAAGGCCTGCACGAATAACATAACAATACGCTTATAGTACTATGACGGACATTGGTAAAAATGCTTGGTTACTATAAGCACAGTATTAGCAGTTAAAGAAATTCTGCATTGTTTGATGACTCAAACACATGTGGGATCAAGTACGAGTGAAACGGATGACTTGAGTTGGCTTCTTGACAAAATGCCACTTTTTGCACCACCGACCTCTCTATTTAGACATACATTTGAGATATATAGGCAGCGTATATCGTCACTTGGTGAAACTACTTTCGAATTCTTGAGAACTTAGTGGAAATGACTCCGCATTGGTAAAACATGCTTTGTTGCTTAGCCTTATCTTGCTGTACCGGGTTTTATGATATGAAAGGTTACACTGGGATTCGCACAAAGCAAAAACATGTGCAGTGTATAAAACTCTTTTCGCTGATTATCTTAATAAAATGAACTCTTCTATCTTCGTGACAGGGCTTGGGCAGACAAAACAGGGTGGTCCTTTCCACTACGATTCGGTCAAAAAACGTTGCATATGACTGTACAAACCCTGATACCCCTTGGGCCTCCCTTAGACCTCAATCAGAGCGGTGGCTTTGCTATTGTGATAGAGCACAAGGGGAACTGAAGAGAACAGCACAGTGTTTATATTCTCATAGGATGCATATGATAAGAAGCTTCTGTTAGAAGCGTACTTAATCAATTACCGACCGTGGAAATAAAAACGGCGTACCTTGTGTCATTGATACATTCCATAAAAAACGCAGTCGTATATGCCGCACGCTCAGATCGATGTTCATGTCATTGCAAACCCGCGTTCAAAGCATCCTTGTCTATTCATTTTATATTTGCTGTAATCCTCAACGGGATGGCTGGTAATGCTCGTCTTGTTCTTGTTGGAAACAGCCAACACAAGGTTCCAGATTACAGGGGCTAAGTGATTGAAATAGTGGAAATATTGTACTCATTTACTCACTAGACATCGGCTTGCATCATAACAATACAAAAATAGGTTTTCAGACTACAAAGCGCCGGGTTTTCAATATAACACAAAATGCCGTGCAGAGTAATGACATTTTTAAAAAAAGCGGGACTTAATTAATATGGGATTAATGACAGCATTGTGTTCCACCTGATCTCAACAACACGCTGTATACGACCTCACAGGGGGACATGTGCAACAAATACAGATTGATGAAATAACTCCATTCCAATCTCATCTCAGCCATACTACGCTCATTGATGCGTCATATCCGATTGTACTCTTGTTATGCGGTTGTTATGGCAATAAAGAACTCTATGTAATGTGGTAGTTGACTTAATTGTTATCATGTAATATCATCACGCAAGTCACTATTGCTTCCTCTATGACATCTGTGTCTATGTGGCTGATCATGAAGTAATTTCAATATATTGAACTATCATTTCTGGCCATCACTCGAGCTCCACGTTCCTGTGCATAATATTTCGAAGCGGCCTCGCGCTATGTACGTGTGAATTATTGGAATTGATATCGTGTGTTTTGATCATCATTTGAGCTTATATCCCAACTTGGCAGCGGCGGCATTGCATCAATTTGGGTATGGTTTGTACGTACTGATGTTATATTTGACTATGGTTTTATGTGGTAAATTTGAGCTCTGACATAGAGAGAAATATATATATATATATCAAACAAACTTTGTCTCCCTACTATAATTAGGAATTATGGTATTACCACATGAATACAAAAGCCGTTTTTGAAATTATCGGTGCATTTAATGAATAGTTAAACATATAAACACCGTCGGTGTGTCCATATGCGAGGCAAAATTAAGCAATTGCCCCACGACTATTTCGACCGCATCATCGCTTAATTTGATACAGAAGACTAAGACATATACAAAGCTGCGATGCTGCCCATATCAATGTATGATTAATGCCTAGGATACGTAATATGTTGCAAATATATAATGAAAACTATTATCCTGCAAACATGATTAATATCTCCAACGGAATACAAATAGATTTATTGATGTGACAGCTGCTGCATGAATGACTTCATCTAGCACATATATCATATTCCACGACGTCCGGCGACGAGGTGATATCATGTGTTTTGAGTTGTCATACAAACTTTCCCTGTTGTTGATGCTCTTCTTATTACTAAAACAAGAATCCATTGAGCACAAGTTTGAAGCGCGTTGAATCGATGTACAGTTCTATACCCTCAATACACTCGTCGTGGGCCGGTTAGACTGGATAACCCAAAAGAAATAACGTTCTGATATTTTGTCAATGTAGCTTTACGATATTGCTGACTGCCTGCATTATGGTCTACCAGAATATCCGCGTCATTTCATATGGACCCCCACGCTTTGTGGGTACCATTGTCACCATTTTTCACGCTTTGTATATGACTTCAGTGACAGAGGATGAAATGGTTCAACACATAGTCGCTGCTTCCTTTCAAAGCCAAACTTCATATGAGGTCACCAGGTTGTTAACTATGATAAAGTTGATATTGAATCCTGTACATATCCATACCACAACCATTGTAAAGGATTGCTGTATAGAGCACCAGAGCGATCCTGGGTTTGAACCATGAGTCACCGTCATCGTTTGAAAGTGCGAAGGGTAACCCTACGACGATCTTCCGTCTAATCCTATATGTATGTATGGTGTACGTTGGTTGCAAGGTCCATTATGAGACAAAAGGATGAGGACTTTCATCATATTTAAGTGGCATTTATCATGTGTAAGTTCATTGTACAATAGGATTAAACATAGACCTAGCCTACATAGTAATAGGTGATTAATATTATATATATTCAAGTAGTCTGATTCGACCTCACACACCATCAGCACATTTTTTTCGTTTGCAGTTTCATGTGGTATTGCTACACATTGCTTACGGCAACTTTCCCTCCGCGCCTAGTCATTTGTTTTCAAGCTATACCTGTGATCAACCGCCACATCGTTAGTCCCTTTTCATTTGCAACATAGTATAAATTCAGTAGGTGAAATGGTAGACTGCTATGAAGAACTATGCAGTGACTCTTTAAATAACCTTATATGACAGGTATAGTAACGACCCTTTGTTTTACATTTTACCATGTATATCACAAGGATGAAAGGTTCCATATCGTGATTATTGCTGTCGGTCAGTCAACTTATGCGACCATCGTCACCAGTCAAGGATTATATTTAGAGTGGATGCTTTCATTAATGAAACGCATGCCCGTGCCAAGTGACTCTACCATAAAGTTAACAAAAGACACATGTTCATTCTACGCCTCGGGAATCTGCCCCAAATTAGTCGCGGCCACAGCGCTTCCGGAATTCTGTGTGATTCAAAAGTGTGTGACAAAGCAGCGCACTGTTCACAGGTGAAAGGCGGCGTGATCACATATATTTTAGGCATTCGCAGTCGAAAACAAAGACAGCACGAACATAGCCTGCCGAATTAGTATGCCTGTATGATACATTTTTGTACCATGCAAGCAATATAAAAAGATACCCAGGGAATCAGCATGTTAACGTCAATATATCCTAACTGATATCAATGACGACGACAAAGTGCTTATGACAGTGTTTCCCAGATTATGTCATTTATATAAAATGGCGCAGGTGAAATGGTTTTGTTGTTAAGCTGTAATTGTGATGACAAGAACATTTTTGTATCAAAATCATTATGATGCATACCGTCCGCATGATGTCCACCAGCGCGCTCTGTATTTGCTAATTATTTGTCACTCGAAATGTTCGCCGTAAATTTTCCTTGTGCTAATTATTCCTATTTCCCGTTGCAGCCGCTTTGTAAATAATGCTGTAGATGTTGTGCATTGTGTAATTGGAGTGGCAAGTGACGATAATTTTAGTGCTCGTTATAAGATGAGCGTCTGAGACTGATAATAATACATCACGAATAGAACGAAACGATGGTAAAGCCAATCTCGATCCTCGAGCATTTAACTTATATTCGATCTACCAATGCTCTATACATCACAATCTCAGTAAATGCAAATTATCGCCAAATACCACAGATAATTCGCATTTAAGTGGTTGTGAGGCCACGTGCTATGTAAAATATAACTCTAGGTGCCTTTGATAAGCAACTGTGTAGCACCATCAGTCAGCCACAGAGCCCCTATAAATGCAGGGCTGGTTAATTCAACTACGGTGCTTAATTCAGCCTAACACTTTAACAACATTGTGTATGTTTAATGACAAAACTTGCAATCAATGATCTATGTTATGAATTATTTTCTTGTTATGTAGGACGGCGTTAGTGGCTATCACTACAATGAGTACAAAGGAAGTATCACAATAAGTGGTTAAATGCACTGCTAAAGGTTGAGTTGGACGATTACTAATTGAAACTGTAAGTAACGCTGTCAATAAAGGACAGTGTTAGTGCACTCTATACAGGAGGGCTAATTTACCATAATCCATCTGCTAGCAACAGTTCTTATGCTTATTAAACGTGTTTTGAAAATCACCTTTGACTGCCACGACTTTAATTCTACATGCGTAATGGATCATTGCTGCAACTGGTCGCACATATATCACCAGCATTCCACCAAGGAGTAATATGAATGTGTGGAAGATGCCTTACATCCCAAATCAACGGAACACAATTTAAAGGTTGATTCCTCAGAACAGCTCATTCGGCAATCCTAGGTGATGGACATGACACAGTAGGCAAACACTATTAAATCAACGGCGTTACAACGGGCCGTTATTCATCCAGTTTCCTTCTCGTTAAATGCAGGCCAGGATTTTGATCAATCAGCAGTTTTCGAAGTACATACTCGGAGCAACAATTACTATATATTCCGACAGTACGACTCATTCAATATATGAACGAAGGCGATTTGATCAAGTGAGCTTGATTTGAATCTTCAATATATTGGATTATGCTTCATGTTCAATATCGATAAACATCTAAGAGAATGTCAAAGAGTGGGTTCTTTATAACCTTGGGGTATATATGATGTCCTTGGTGTGTTCGCGGACCAAGTACGATTGTTGCCAGTGGCACCAAGCTGGTCGAATAATGACATCGGCGCTGAACCCTAGATGATTGCTTTGATCGCCTATTCTTTCTTTCGTCCACCTATTACGATACTTATACTCTAGTAAATCATAAATCCAAAACTGATACTAATATGCTTCTGATGAAAAGGCACTTCTGATTAATAGGCACGCACAATATCAGCTTCATGGGCACGTGTGTCATAATCGTTTTGTGACAATGAACAAGAGACTCGGTCATTGTAACAGGAACGGGTGTGGCTTGGTATCCTCTCAACACACCTGGTCCTACTAGACGCGTTTTTCTGTTATGCCATTAAACGGATGTCTACATGAAGATGCTATCGTAATTAAATACTACTTATCAAATTATTCTAACGTCACCAACGGACCAACTTGTGTGAAAGTACCTAGTTGACGTAATCAGATATCACAGTCACGTTCTACGCATATTAGTCTGACTTTTCATTACCAACACAGCTGCATTACACAGCAAGTTAATTAGAACAATGGCCGCGTATTTTATTATTTACTGATATATGATATAATTATGTGGAAAGGAAGTATAGCGTTCGTTATGACGTCAGACTTGTATGCCGTCACAATTCTATCTCACCTGCTGATAAATGTTTGGACGGTCATATGAAAAAAGCAACCGATTTGTTTGGATAATTTGAAAGGAGTTCATACAGGAGCTGCTCCAAATGATCCATGGAGGGCATCTCTACATGAAGTAAATGTTGAAAAGATAAACAACGTACAGGCAGTCATACAGCAGGTGTCCATATCTCCTGAAAAGAACCGTTAGCAGCTAGGTCCAGGTCTAGTTCTTTATACTGTGTCTTATGAATAGAAAGGTCGCCCCGGTATTCTTTTGCAACAACTATTACATGTGCAGTATAAACACTTCCTTTCGACACTTGTTTCAGTGGCTTTTAAAATATGAACTTTTGGGCCTGTATATTCATATCAGGGCTTGCTTGTCTAGCACTGGTAATACAACAGGGCGCTTCTCTACTACATAAGTCTTATCAAAAGGATAGCATAGACCTGTGGAAACCTTGATACCCCTTCATGCACCTAAGGCCTCTATTAAAGAAAGTGATGTGTGATGCCATAGAGCGTATCATAACAGTTGTCGAGGCAGAATAGGATGGCTCAGCACAATGATAAAAAAATGTATCTAGCTCAATTACCGGCTGTGGGATAAAATGCAGCGTAACATGTGTCCTTAATACAATACAAGAATTCAATGCCTTAACTCGACGCCCATAGCATCGCAAACTTGTGATTAACGCAGCATTCCCTATTAATTTGTATCTAAATACTGAATTCATGTTTGGAATGCCTAACTTGTTATCTTAGGACAAGCTAAACAAAGGGGCAGACAACGAGGCGTAATTGACGGCGAACTTGTTTATCAGCCCTAGGCATGAAACACCAGGTATCAGCAAAACGTCAATAGAGGTGCCAGACTGCAACAAACGCCTTGCCGCCACATGAACGTATATCAAGCAGAGTAATGACAGTGTTTCCAGTAAAACTGGTGGTATTTGCAAAGCAGAACTTTGTACAACAAGTGTGTTTAAATCTGCCTTAATGTCCGCTGTATTAGACATGAACGTACAATATCAAGCTGACTCATGCTCTTGCATACGAGGTACGTCATTATTTTGACGTAGTCGCTCTGTGTGTCAGTTGCTTTGTTGAGACGAGCTTCGCTTCGAAGCAAATAAAACGCTTATCAACGAGTCATTTTATGACAAATACGCTATTCGGTTCAGCTCAGGGTGCTGGTAATGCAGCTGTTAGGTCTTATATGAATCTGTATGAGTTGGACAAAATGACACTGCATTCGATACGAATTGTACATGAGATGTCATCTCGTTTACCTCTACTTGACCTTTGCCTGATGTAAGATTTTACTACATGATTAGCCCGTGTCATCAAATTGTGATTGCTTCATGTTTGCTGATAACACGAAAGGAGTCAAAAATCTTTTTAGCTTCGAAAGTTGATAGTAAATCCTGTATAAATTCTCTGTATTATCCGTCATCATTTCTGATATCTATTCCTTGCTGACCCACTTATTAACTGCCATTAGTCAAAAGATCAAATTCCAACAGAAACAATGTACAGTTACTGTCGAGTAGACCGAGCATGCCCATGTCACGAAGCTCTATCACAATCTAAATGGAAGCGCCGTTTGTATTTGATTTGGTTTTTAGGCACAGAGTTGATTGCTTTCCTAGACGTGTTTCTAACAAAACGAGAACTAGTCAAAAAACTAACGTTGTTTATTTGTGAAAAAATTCCGACGACCACAACACGTGGGCCAGTCAGAGCGCAGGTGATTCGTCTAACACGAGACACATGCGACTGAATAGATTTAGAGCATTCCGACTGAACAACACGGCCATGCTGCTGTTATCAGTCAAAGCGCAGGTGAAAATCGTCTGACACGAGACAGGGACGTATTTGTCGAAAAATCGAGCCTAATTTTGACAGTCTTGAATTGTTAAATAAAATGTTGAACTTGCTTTTCAAAGGGCAAAGTTTATTCGAAGACAGCAATAGAGCTAACAGCATTTCTTTGCCACACGTGAAGGATGGTGAATATGTGTTGAAAAAGTCTTTTCTCTGCGAGCATTAAAATGGCTTACACTCAGTATTCTGATGTTTTCTCATCATCTGCTGAATCATCTGCCAATCTTCAGTAACCATATTTCACCAAAGGTCTCTATATAAGTTGATCACTTAGATAATCGTATCAACTGAGTTCCATTTAAATATCATGATTGTTAAATTGATATGTGAACTCACATTA
The DNA here is from genome assembly GCA_034190875.2 of Urechis unicinctus. NCBI lineage: Eukaryota > Metazoa > Annelida > Polychaeta > Xenopneusta > Urechidae > Urechis > Urechis unicinctus. The sequence continues at coordinate 33,893,445 of CM067346.1, forward strand.
CGTAGTAGGCGATACCCTGGTTTAACTTATATTCAACATATTGGAAACATGAATCACGCTGGCGATGGCTATTGATGGGTAACTTTGTTGGTGCAAGTTTTATTTTAAGGCAATCCAGCGTTGGAGGCATATTGGTGAAGCAGCTAATTATGCTCCTGAAAATGAACAATTCCCTATATACTTATTAACAAGGCCACGGTAGATGAGTTTATAAATAGATTTTGCAGTGCAATAAGAAGGAAATATTGACGTACGTGTGACTGCGGGAGGCACACCAATATTAAGATACTCGGGGACTAACGCCCACGCCTTTGGTCACAAGATGCATAATGATTTACGGGGAGCCTTGTTGCTCCCTGTTGAATCCCTTCTTAACGTCTATCATTCGTTGTGTACCTAGTAAAATGACTCATGCAGTTTAATCAACACTTTTATGACATTCTGAGAGCCATCTTTGCTGCTACATTGCATTAGTTTCGTGAAAAATAATAAATGCTAACAAATCCTCTTCTTTGGGCCATCACCTGTGCTATGTGCAGCAGCTAGTGCGGTTTGGAGCAAGTGCGTACTATTTTCCAAGCAATGACAGGTCGTTAGTAGTTTCGTTCTCTCCTTATCGTGTTGCCGCTCCCAGGCCGTTTTAATCCCACATTATGATAAGCAACGTAAGTAATTAGATATTACGCTTCCTATTCGACAAATAGAATGCACTAGCAATATTCATGCCTTCGAGCTTGATTAACGATGGTCCTGTTGTTTTAGAATGAAGATGCTATTGCAGTAACAGATTCTCCTCGGTAAGTGCAAGATGATGCTTTTATGATATAAGGTTGTTTGTTAGCCCGCGGGTTTGCTAAGACAGATAAATAACTTCACTATGATATTCTCAGTCGAAGAATACGTTCAGTTTACAACAAACGTTCATTAAGTTGATCTCAAGACTTTGAAAGAGCTATACATTCCAAAATGTTTGTGTTTGTATTCAGTTCAAGCAATGTACAATGACACGCATTGTCGCAAGATCTCGTAATTATTGACAATTACCAAAAGCAACGTGGTGAAATCGAGATGGCCCAGATGATATAATTAACAATAATTACTTCTTCATGATGTCAACCAACAGTTAGTGTTCCCTACGCCCCACTTTTCAAACAGGTTCTGATTAGAAACTTGACCTCCGGGAATGAGGTTAATATATCTATAAGGTAATATCGTGTTGTCAGAGACCGTAATATGTTTGCAGTTGAAGGCGACGAGCCAGCTCAAACGATAATGCATGCATGATGTCTTTCATCAGCTAGAGGTGCGATATTGGCCATCATCCTTCCTTCCTAAAGCCTGCCGATGTTACATTTGTTTAACTTGGATGAGACGTTAAAGTCAACCATCGATAGTATGCCAATTAGCCTATTTCTTTTTCCAACGAAAGCCAGTTTAAAATGGAATTATCTGTTCGTGATATATATCTATATATAGGATATTGCAATTGAAGCTAACGGAAGGAGAGGCCTTATCGTGATCACCAACAAACATTTTGTATCAGTCGTAATCCATTTCAATAACCCAGCGTAACACGAGAGCAGTATTTGCTAAGGCTAATATAGAAAGTTACCATGCTGCGATTTCTCCTTGTTTCATCAATTATAAGGTGTATAATGAACGACCACAAGAAATAAAGAGGCAATGAAAATGCAATTTTAGAGTCACTTTAGTAACCGAAGCAACAAGAGTTGGGAAAATAAAGTCGTTTACCATAGGGATTGTGTTTTTTTTATTTCCTCAATTGTTCTTGTGGCAGTGTTAAAGTATCAGGCAATGCCTTAATGGCTTTACGCAGCCCCATCATTGAGCACATTGACCACATCTCATTCCGCAATTGCAATCTCACAAGCTCCATTATACTCTTTGCCTAACCAACCGAGGCTGCCTAGCTCTTTTGAATTATTGTCAGGGCTCACTTTCCACCACTATTAAATATTAACCGTCAGCTAACCTTGTGCTTTATTTTGTTGCATAAAATGTAAGTTGGGCCGCAAGATATTTTAAATGCCATCGCAAGCTTTATGGCTATGGCTCTCCTGCGTAATTTAAACAACTTGCAAAAGATTGTCATTTTCGCAACGTGTTTAATAAGATGTTTGATTCTGCAGAGCCCTTGTAACAGGATACTATAGCTCTACAATCACATTTAAGGAAACAGCATCGATTGTACATTTGCCATTTTAATAATAGATGGCTGTGTTGGTTGTTGGTATATCTATCTACCATCTGTCATGCATTTACATCAAACGTCTTGAATCATCGAACACGATGAGGCATTATGCATACAAATGATGTGATCCATAGTGTACATCGATGACAGCTGCGTAAATAAACCTCACTAATTGCGGTTCAATGTCAATATCATTAAGATCAAACTTGATATCAGGCATGAAGTTGGCATTGATTTCCATGTCTACGATAGGGACTGCCATTTGGTATTAGTGCCAACATCGTTGCAATAGGTTATAGATAATACAGTGAAATACAACATCATTAATGATGAAATGCATAAAAACATATGGACGTCACACGATTTGACTGAGAAAATACATTTTGATTTCCCAATCGCACGATTTGGCTAACCCACAAGCATACAGCAAGCAAAATCTGCTATCTTCTCAGAAGACCTAAAACTGAAGCAAGTAAAAAGCCGTAAAGTACGCACTGATAATAACGTGGCTTTGGGGACCAATATTCCAAGATAAACAACGACGCAATATGCAGATTGCACATTCCTTGCATGGCTTGGTCAGCAAATGCTTCGGGGATCGCAAGCCCATGTGCATTGGAATATTCCTCAAATATTTGCCTCTTCGCTTTAGGGAACTATTATCAGGATGTATTTGGCACTTTTCCCATGGAATGGCATCAGAATGATGATCCTGTGTTTCATAAAACACAGATATTACGCTCGCTTGTTCAGGATATCGGACTCCAAGTCTGACATAGGATGCAAACAGGATTGCCTGTGCCCAGGTGTACAATGTACATGTGTTTGCGTGATGCGACGTCGCAGTGTGGTCAACGCCATATCTTATGCCATACTCAAAATACATACGTCGTGCGAAATTTGAATTTAAATCCTATCACGTGCGTCTTTACACGAATACTCAGCCGCAAAGAATATAAGGAAGAGAATTGAGTTAGCATCCTTTGTCATCGACTTAATGAAGAATGGTATAAATTATGTCGTCATTTGTCCCATTTGAGTAACATTATGAACATTCTGGCCAGCTGGATGTGGATTTCACAGCGTTCATATGGTCACATTGTGCTAAAAACATATAACTGCCCACGCATTATATAGTTATCCGATTACTCTTGCTCTCGTGTAATCTGCAGCACTTGATAAAATGTTGATAAGCTTATATAAGGCTTGCGATTAAAACTTTTTTCAATGAGGCATCTTGCAACTGTTATCCTGAACGTTACTATTGAGCATATGTTTTGCGCAATTGGCCTATATGTATCATTATTGCTTTATTGTATGAATTGATATACAGCATATGCGACCCAAAAATGCGATGTGGAAGTGTCTACTGTTTTTGCGTCGTTGTTTAAAAAGCCTCGTGGGTCCGCCTTCGTCGAAATAAGATTAAATACTCTGTAAAATATAACAAAGGGTAGATTGAAAGTATTCGCTGCCTATGCCACCACTACGCACAAATTGGCTACCTTTTTTTGAACATGAATTAAAGAAGGTATTGCAATTTATAAGACCATAGTTCCTCTCAAATAATTATCTAAGAACGAAGGTGTAACACTTGAAACATACCTACCTTGTGCTACAGGACATATGCAGGGCACATTTAACCATATCCCAGAAGCATATTGCTGACACGTATCTAAAAGATTGAGCGGCATACTAAGGTGTGGATGATGGAACAAGTTTGACGAGGCGATGATTACATAAAGCCATTATGTTTATGAATAATACATCTTCTTTCGGATGGCAATCGAATTACGGTTGGTCGTCTACAATCCTTTATGACGCAGCTGTGTTATGATATGTTGTAACAATTGTGTTACTGCATACGCAGACACTGTAACCAGTTTATCTGCAGTGTTCTGCTTACATGAAAAAAGCACTGTATTACGTTGCACATCGGACAAGGTATTGGCCTATATGTCATCCCATAATCACATTAAAGACATTCAATGCACATTTAGAACAAACGCATATATGCCACCATAACGCTCGTGGTCATGATTTACAGGATTTCGTGTTGTAAAATAACGGATTCAGAGTTATGTTAATGATAATTAATTTGGATTGCGGATAGAATTCTGACTTTAAGTGCGGCTGTTTGAACAAGGAATTTAAATGCCGTATCGATACGATGTTATACTCATTGTGCATTTATCAACAGGGGCATCATTAATGAATTCCATTTTTCATAACAAAGTACGAATATGTAAGGACCCGGAGATATTCCTAGGGACCGCTGGCCCCCAGACCCATCCCACGCTTATTTCGACCCCTGATTACAACTACCCTTGCTCTTTGAACATTTGATGTATGTATAATCAGGCAATCACCTAAGGGCAGTTCTGCGTGTTATGCCCAAGGCATACCAAGGTTCTGCGAAGATCGTTCAGTTTTATCCCATGCATGTTTGGCATGTGACGCCAACAGCAAACTTACTGATAGCTGTGAGGGAGTTCTTTGCTCGGGGCTTTCATGACAACGCTTAGAGAAAGAAATGATGAGGCTAATGTAACGCAAAGTCTTAGCAAGTCACATGTGTTTTATCCTACGATCAAAAGATGTGATTTATCCTCTGATCTAAGATTATTTTTCGTCGGGCATTATATTCTTAATTCAGTATTAGAGTAAAGCATCACCAAGATAAAAATTATGGCCTTCTTTAGTGAGCGGAACTAATACACCTAAAGGAAGTTATAGCTCGAGTGAGCGCTGCATTAGGTCCTTGCGTTCACTATTGAGTGCGCCTGATAACTTTGCACCTGGTATCAATAATGAAATTAAAGCATAGGAGACATGCATATGAAACCCAAAGAATGGCGTCAGAAACAGCCACAGCAACGGCCAAAACAAAACACCGAGCATATACCCGAGTCTTAGGGCCATTATCATTATTCAATATTTACCATTTTTAAACTCTCTGATAACCTATCTAATCGGCTCACTCTCTCTCTCTCTCTGTCTCTTTCTGTCTCTGTCTGTCTGTCTGTCTGTCTGTCTGTCTCTCGCGCGCTTTCTAATCTGATACACAGCGTATGGAGGAAACTGCAGACGATTGGGGGTGTTCTATTAAAAAAAAATTTGCATACACGACAGGTTCGATGCCACTTAAAATTCAAAATCAATGCAAATAGGATACATGTATGCTCTCCAAACTCTCACCCAACATATGCACGCTGTACCCACCTCGCATATGACATCAACCAATTATAATTAATCAGCGTTATCCTCTCATTGATTCCGATTTATCGACGTTTCAGGGTCTATAACGCTGATTCACTGACATCGATATCCCGTTCACGTCAACATGCGGGCAACGTCATTGCTCTATAGAGGAATGTTCTTTGAGTATAAATAGAGAAAGAAGCGTTAACTGCTTCAATAAAATTAGTAACATTGATTATAACATACAACCACGATCTCAAAAAGCGAGACAAACATCATTGATGTAAAATGTAATATAAATATGATGATGACGATGATGATGATGATGATGATGATGATGATGATGATGATGATGATGATGAAGAAGAAGATGATGATGATGATGATGATGATGATGATGATGATGATGATGATGATGAAGATGGTAATGATGATAAATACGGTCGGACGCCAAAATCAGGTCAAGTTCAGTTAATTTCTCGAAATGACGACCTGCCACGTTACTGCACTAAACAAGAATGCATTGTGAGAAATGGCGCAACATTCCCGTCTCAACAGCAGTGCAGTAGTATGGAGATTGTGGGTACGAGCGCAGGTTCCAAAATGGACTCACATGTAGAAAATGAGCCAGCCTGCAGTGCGCTCGCACCTCCCCTTCCAATACTGCAGTGTCAGCCAGCCATTCCAGCCGATATTCTCCAGGGCCACACTACTAGTTAGTTACAAGGGCCCACCAACCGGACATAGCTACTCGGATTATGGCTACTTTTTTTTCTCGGCCTCGGCCCACACCACAGTCCCCCAAGGCAAGCCAGGCAAGTCCACCCCCAGACGGCCTACTCTTGGCTGCCATAGGTGCCCACAGGCGTAGTCTTCGGATGTGCGTCGGCGTCTTTCCAGGCAAACACCCGCGCAATCCCTCCATACACCCAGTTTTGGATCTGGGCAATACATAGAAAGGGTCTACTCCATATCGAAAGGGTCGTCCCTAGGGTTCGCCTTGGCTAGTTTTTGCACTATTGGCGTGGTACGAGGATGCAGGAATTGTGCATCGGGGTCTATATTCGAATACTTCCATATCCGCCAAGCAAGCAAGGTCGCTATACCTCGATACACCCTGTTTTGGATGCGGGCAACAACAGAGCCAAACTCTTTTTCCACCGCAGAGCCAACCTCTTTCTCCACCCCTTCTTCTTCCAGGACTTCTTCCTTTTCGTCTAGTTTTTTGCCAATTGTATCTTTTTTTTCGGCCATATGGGAAATAGCCTGGTAGTAGTTGTACACACTAGGAGTGCCTAGAGCCAAGGGAGGTCTGGTATACATGTTACCCCATAGGCCAGTGCGATGTCTACTTGGTTTCCACTACTGGTAGGAAGACGGGCAATCTGTTGGCCTCCATCGTCTTCGTTGTCCACCTGGTTCCACCATTTGCGAAAACGGACTCTCTCCATTGTCTTGCACGTTGGCCACCTGTTGGCCACCACTCCATATATGGTCCGGTCGAGGTGTTTTGCCAGGTTCTCCCACTGCTTCTTTGGTGGCTGTACGACAAAGGCCGATGGAGCAAGGGCCACGGGTCGGTCTAGGGCTTTCTGGACCACAAGGTTGCCAACGTCGGTGGAGTGAAAGGGGAAGGCGTAGACCGAGACCTCGATCTGCTTGCAGCCTCGTTCTTGCACGTCGAGGTGCTGGAAGGTCTTTCGGAGGTGGGCGTTGGGGCAGTCTACATAGTCTGCGAGGTGGCCGCCCATAGTTTCCAGGACTTCGCCGGCTTGAGGTTGGAGACGACCTTGTTGTAGAGCTTAGTGCGGACCGTGTAGCCATCGCACGTGTGGAACCAGGTACAGACTGTGTTGTCTAGGATGCAAGGTTGCTTCTCTTACCAGGCCTCCCCTTGCAAGCGGATGTCGTGGTTGCTGCAGAGGTGTTGTACGAGAGCAGCCTGTCTAGGAAGCTGAAGAAGTCTCGTATGTAGTCGACGCAGTACAGGCGGTATCCCATGGACTGCGTTCTTCTTTCTAGAGCGGGGAGAGCTTTTTGCAGGTCGTCGATGGGGATTTCGGAAACTGCAATCTTTACGACAAAGTATCCAGCAATTGGCGTGTCCCAGTTCTTTTTCACTTTGCAGACCGTGTCTCGCTCCGTTTGGGCAATGGTTGTTCAGATGGATTCACCGCCAGCCTTCCAGGCGTGGATGGTGTGTACCAGCTTGTGGCTACAGAGCCGAGAATTTCTCTCACCGCGTTGTCGACGTAGGTGTAGATTCGTTTGGCGCTGCCGTCCTCCCACGTGCTGCATTGTAGCGCGCCTCCGACCTCGACGCACTATGCATGTAGCTGTAGACGTAGATGTCGTCGACGAAAAGGGGAGGCCTTCCAGCTGTTGGTGGAGGGTGGGGCCCAGGTTCCCTGCTTAGTAGTCGACCTTCGAGATGTCCGGGAACAGGTTGCTGTCGTATGCATTTTCGAGGAGAAATTGGGGTGCTATGCTCTTCTCGCTGCAGATGCCCATGCTTTGGAAGGTGGTACATATATCCATGTCTATGTGTACCAGAAGCCAAGTCTTCAATAGGGCGCATTTTGCCACGTTTCTGTATGTGGTAGCCTATTGGGTTGGCGGTTGGGCGGCTTTGGTGGACAGGAGGGCGTGTCTGGTTGGCTGGACCCTGGTAGATTGTCCAGTGTTTGGCCTCAATATAACAATTCACGGATCATCTCGCTGAATCATTTTAAATTAAACGCCACCCATTCATAGGATCGGGTTAATCAAATACTTTGTGCAATATCACTGATATGACGCTTGTAGCGTTTTTTTATTACAGTATCACTGATACGCCTTTAGCGTTTTGGTACTGTGTATTGCATCACATCGTCTATGATAAGTGTATGACACCTTCGTACAAACCCTGTGGTATATGTCATATGAGAAAATATCCCATAGCTCGTCTCTGGTTTGTATAGGATTTCTAAGCAGTTTGTGGCTAACCTCATAAGTAAGAGTAAGCTGTTACACTCGATGAATATGCACCTTTGTGACGAATGTGAAAAAGCAAGTGGTCGACTATTGAGGCTCAACAATATGCAGACTGGTTAAGTATTATCGATCACTTTATTCAGGTAACCATACGATTTATCAATCATTTGCTTATTTCGCTTTGCTTCCTTAGAAATGAGGATAGTTAATAATGGTTTTACATTATTGATGTTAGTTTTGCATACCATCATTATTTGGTCTTCCAACTTGCATTGTAAATCTTGGAACGAGAGTTTTACTCCACCTTTAGCGCGCAAATCTTTCTGCTCAAAGTATTCGATTGAATATAGATAGCCTGAACCGCACTGTAATATTTCAAAGGATAATAATGACAAATATTGCACTATACAGCCTTCTCACGCCGTTCTTGACTTCGGCGACAGTATCTAGTCATAGTATATGATATTTCTATGCTATGCTATGCCGTTGAGCAAGGCCGCATTATGGTGTTCTTATAATTGTGGCGTTAGACGGAGTAAAAATCATCCTTGAGATCGCAAGCGATACTTTACGTGTTCTCTGCTTCTGCAATTATACTTGAGTGAAACAAAATGGTGACGAATCTGTTGCAAGCAAGGAGGTTGCGTTTGAGTCAGAAGCTGGGTTTGACCGATATGCTAGAAGTTCTTGTGTAAGGCAGAAACGAATGAATGCTGTTCTTAAAATGTTGATGCAAACAAGCTATATACCACTTATTATTCAACCATTTTATATATATTATTTTATCTATATAGAGAGGAAGGACAACAACAATAAATTTCAAATACCTGTGGTATTTAACATCACAAAATAGCATGCGATATATGCCATTCACACACTGCATATTCGGACTCTTTTGTAAGAACAAGGAAATCTATCACCATGTACCGCCTGAAATGCTGCATGACTTTCTTCTTAGAGTACCTTAATGCAGAGGACAACAATAAAAGAGCAATCCATCCACATATCGTCATGGATAATGGATACGGGAGACATTTAGTCGATATGTAATGCGTTTGCCACAAAGTAATCTGCAGTAGTTGTGCTCCTGTCCTTGTTAGTCCCGTCACCATGTAAGGCTGCGTGCTTACGTGACGCTCTCATAGTTTCACTGGCCCTACAAAAGAACAGGAGGCTACACATTCGATGCCAGCTTACTCACATCAGTTGAGATGATAAACTTTCTACTGTTCAGTATCGACTTTGTATGCACCTTTCATACTTTCGGGTAGATTAAATTGTACTTCGTACCATGTATAACCATGTCTCAACTATGATAATCATAATTACACATGCTTGTTATACCAATGAGTTGTACTACCATTGTAAACAATGCAATTGCTTCACATATCCACAGTATTCGCTCTCTGGCATGGATAAAATTGTAAATAAACGCTTCCTTGACGCGTATGACCATAAAGTGCAATAATGATAACATATGTTTTGCTGCCTAGGATACGTAGAATATGTTTGGTTTCCATACGTAGTTGTAAAACTGTTTTCAGCAAATAGCTCTGGACTGCTGTTATTACGAGCTGACGATGGTAACATACGGTGAAATATTGGTGTAGCCGAAATATTCACTAGACAGTATTACATTGTGTTTATCAATCTCTCAATACCCATAGAACTTGTATCTATGAGACTGATTCCTGGCAAATAGTATGATATATAGTCTGCATAGTGTCTTCAGATGCTGTGCCGTTGGTAGAGTTTTCACTGTACAAACTTTTACCTGCTTATTGGTGTCTTCACAATGTGCTCAAAGGGGCTTAACGATGGCTCATCAATCACATATTGTTTTGATGCTGTTTGTTTCTCGTTCGTAATACTAACCTGGTAGTAAACTGAAGTCTCAGTAAACTGTCCTGTCGCCGACCTCACAAAGATAGGTGAGATATGTTAGTAGTCACAGTTAGATGCTAGTAGCGATAATGTGCTCACTGTCCTGTTTCTCTTATGCTGACTCCATCATTGTGCTGATGTTTAGGTCATGCCACAACTCATATTCTAAGGACAAATTAAATAATCCGTCCACATACGAATCAGCTGCCTCCTAAGCAGCACATTGCCCGAGAATGAATCTCTTTGAGGAAGATATGTGTCGAGCTTGATATAACACAGACAATGCGCTATTTATAAACGAGTAGGTAGATTGACATAGAAATAAAAATTTCACAGTCGAGCGTTATCTGGGTGAATGCTACCTAATATTGCTCAATTATCTAGTTTCTTTGTGCATGAGCATCTGAATGAAAGCCGGAAATAAAGCCATTTATTCACAGTTCTTCAGAATCATTCGCCATGGATGCTTGTGATGTCTCGCTGATTTCGAGTTAGATTGAGCATCAACACATTATCTTCTTCATTCTGATTTGGTTATTTGTTGTACACTCCCTGATTTCGAGTTAGCTTGAGCATCAGCACATTATCTTCTTCATTCATTTTTGTTTATTTGCTGTACACTCCGTGAATAAATGACTTAATTGTGATCCAACAGGCTGAAATTACTCTAAGCGTCACGCGTGTAGCAACATAGAACGAGGCAGCAGTTAACCGCTATTACATGTACCAACAGATTCCATCATTATTGACTCTTTACAGCCTTCTTATGTTAGCATCAATCCTTGCGATGCTGTTGTCGTCCCTACATAATGCATGCTTTCTCTAGGTTTAATGTTGCTTAGTCTCTGAAGATATTTCAGTGGCACGAGCAGCTAAATAAGACTGCAGTACCATATTACACCAAAAACTTGGGAAAGCAGGGTTGCTGGAACCAATAGAGATATTTAAATAGTTATAGCGCAATGCACATTTGTCTGTTAAGTGCCAGATAACAGTGAGAAATGTACCTCAATATACCATTGATTGTCCCGAAGCATATGCGTTAATTTTACACATGCTGCAATCAAACCGCATCTTATTTTCCTACAGACCTGGTCTTGTATGCGAATTAAGCTGTACTTATCCGATCGGTTACAGCATGAACCCGCCATTGTGTAATAGCTAAACAAACTTTAAACCCACCAATACCTAACTAGGATATATAAGCTCAGTTGCTTTAGGACAGCAATCAATCTCAACTTAGCAAAAAACATAAGAGTAGTTATACGAGCGCCAACTACATTCATCGCTGCGTAATGTAATATGACGCTGACCGAGCGATTGGGAGTAGCCATGCAACGACTTCATTAGACAGACAAGCGGTTAATTATTATTGCCATTTTTGAATAATGGTTATCTCACTGAACATTACACAAGCCCCAAAAAACATGTGTACATGTATAACATGAATAAAGTTGGGTATTCCAATATGTATTCAATGGTTAACTGGATATACAGTGCTGCCTTATTGCACTATTGTTGTCGTAGTTAATAGGTATTTGTGTCCCTAAGCATTATGGCAAACTACAAACCACTGTTACGAGGCAATTATATCAAGGACGTCATTCAAATGTGATCGGTCGCATCGACCGCATTTCCGTCATAAAGTCCATCACGATTATTGAAAGGATATTTACACGTCATCCTCTTAGGGGACGCGGCGACGAGCCAATGCAAATTGATCATCGGTAACACGTACAACATATCGCGGCGCTCTGTCTCTTTCCCTTCATATGAGTCCTACAACCTGCAAAACTGCACCTTTAACCTTGTACTTGTGACTCGGATGCTCATGTCATGAGGATCAGACAATTAATATGGCCTGAAATAGTTCCATGGGGCATTGAAAGTCACTGCTTGTTCATGTGGTGGGGCTGTAATCTGGTTTGTGGAGAGCCCGTCCACGATTGAATTGCCACCATTATAATAATGATGTACTGGAGAATAAGGTCTAGGGTGGCCACGTAACAGATTCTTCAATCTCGAGCGTTGCATACACGTTTTTAAGGTACTGTAATAAAATATTCAATTTTTGTATCACTTGAAGACAGCATATAATGGCGAATTGGAAGATGGCGATGATTTTGCAGCAGGAACTCCAACATGAGGCAGTGTACCTCGCCTATAGCATGCCATAGTTCCTTTGGCCTAATTTGTTCTTATACATAAATCTGGACGGTGTCAAAGGCTATTTCTGATATCTATTTAGGTGATGTATTCTGACAACGCGAGCAAGCGGGCGATCAATTGTCACCGCCGGGATTGGTTGTCCGTATTATGTTGAAAACACAGCAGACACACGGGACGAATTTAAATGCGGTACCATCCCAGCGCATCAAGCATTAGGGGAATGCATGCAAGAGCGTATATAGCACCCCCACACCCCCTTCCCTCCTCTTTCTATTCAGTAACGTAATAATAAGGTACACAAGGAAGGATGTTTATCTTACAAGCATAACCACTATTTGAATTGATAAAGTCTTGTTTTATTCCTATCAAATATAACACGTTCACAAACAGAGCAGCGCTTTCCCAAAAGATTCAACGTATGTAGCATTTAACAGCAACCATGGCATCTCACATTTAAGGTTATAATGGGTTGTAAAATTGCGATGAACTAGCAAATGTCGCACATGACGCACATGTCTTAGGAGCGGCGACATTCCGTGTTACTGCACTAAATAAAAATACAATAATTTAATACATATCATACTTGTTTCCAAACACGTATGATCCTAAGGCACACCCCACCACATATCGAGGAACATTAAGACCGATCCTTGATTGGACAACGTGCAGTCTCTCCGTAGGAACTAGAGCAATGCTACATAGCACAACATCTCTGACTCAACGGCGGCCTAGCCATTACAAATCAGCATCAAACTGCAGGTGACATCAACACTCCTTTATTTCTGCAGTAATGCTCACTTACGGATTTGGAGCGCTACAGATGCCACATGCATTAAGCAGAAAATGATTTTCGTTCGTTATCACGGAAAATTATTTCATCATAAGGTATCATCGGTTGCTGTATCGTTTACTTGCTGTTTATTGCATATATAATCAATCATGTGAGACAATTAATCATCAAAATTAAGTATCGCCTTTATGCATTGTAAGTGCCATGTTGTGTTTAATGTAGTCCAGATGAAATATGACACTTATCCCGAAACACTGTGTTATGCGAGAATGATGAGCGAAATGCATTAACGTGTGTGTGAGAGGCATAACGGAATTTATTCAGCTTGTATCGTAAGCGACAACCAAACATGACATTTTATATAGATTTATTCTCCATAATATAAGGACTTGTTTGCGATTAAATGTGTCAGACAATTAAGGATCGTAGTATGACTTTGCAAGTTTTTCAAGAGATAAAGATCTGTTTACAATTCAATATTGCAAGCAATTTTGGATTTTGTTGACATTTCTAAGCCTATATCATCGTCACTGGAAGTGATGTTTTGAGGTAATGTTCCATCATTAAAGCAATAACTCACATTATGCTTGATGTTCAGCGTAAATCTGATCGTTCCTTTGATATTTATTTGCTGGTAATTAATCTGATGACCTTAGCCTATGATAACAAAGACAAGAGCAAATAATACAACACGATGCAGTGCCATTTCGCATAAGGTAGGAACTCTCAGTGACATTCCCCATGGTGTTTTATCACACCTAGTCGACACAGCAACCTGTAATTTCATCCTCAGAGGTTCTTAACAAATCTATCTTGGCAGAAACAATATTTGTATTTAAGTGTCCATGACACAAACCTTAAGCTGCTTACCTCAGCATATTCAGCATGTCACTACTGGTTGTATAAAACGAATATGGATTGATGCAAACACTTACTACAGGGGTAAAAGTATTGCGCATAGGAGAAATTGGTGCTTATGGTTCCACAGCGAACATGTCAAAATACAGTGGTTCAAAACAAAACTATTTGTTAGATAAATCCGCTGCACGTATCGTGTGTATTATGCACTTATCTTTAGACGCTTTTCTATTATTAATCAGCATAACGCTTTTGCAGCCAGCAATTTATTTACAAAAAGCTATTAACTGTGCAGTTGGATGTCCCGGCGCATATGTTTAGCTTCTAAGATAGTAGCCGGAGTATAACATATATAGGTTGGCATCACATTACCTAGCCAAAAATAAGCTGTTGGTATATTTGCGTGCTCGACCAGGTTCACCGTGGTTATAGCCAGATGCGGTCGGTCATTAACGCATCTGGCCATTATAATTGACTGAATGGGAAAATTTGCAATCGTTTCAATCGCTCCCTCAAGATAAAGCCGTGATCCGTACGACACTTCGGTAAAATGAATTGACGCAACTGGCTGGGAGCTGAAATCGACAAAACCGCGATGCTCATAAGTATGTTATGTAATTGTCTATTTCGTGAGCATCCGTTTTATACCCCACCTGATCTCATAGCTTATTTAGCCAAATGGAACTGTGGATCAATCAAATCATCTGTACCATTGAGGAATCATTTTTTGGCCCGCTCTTGTCTGATCAAATGTATTGCTCATTCGACGATCATGCCATTCCGATACAGAAAGCACGCATTACAGACCGTTACAAGGGGACGTTTGACAATCAATGAGCGCCTTATCGTAACAATACCTTATTCAACACGATGAGGTGCTATTGAATTGATATCGGTGTGCCATTGGTCTTATCACATACTCATTGATGCCGTGGTGATCACATGGCAGAGAATCCATAATTAAGGTTTTGTGACCATCGATTCGTGATATTTGTCGAAATAGCATTATGTTGACGATAATCTCTTTATACGCTTGCGTGTGAATAAGCAAGTTATCTCCTCAAAGGATGACTTGCTTTGATACGGAAAGCATAAGATGAACTTTTGTGGAAGGTGTTAATGATAACACTCCCATTATTCAGCGATTCATCTTTTTCGGCAAGGGGAGCATTCGATATGAGCATTGTACGACAGACGTCGCGTATGTTGTTCTTAGTGTGCGACAGGTGGTAGCATTCTTATGCGACACATTATGTAACAATAGACTGTATGTCTAGAGCTGAGGGTAGGTTGGATATTGTGTGGTTATGGTGCAGTAAAAGCAGGCTAGTTTTCTTTTCTCTAAACTTTTTCGTGCAATTTACGGTAGACAGACTGCATTGCATGGCATTATCTGCTCTTGGCAAGCTTCCATTTTACAACCTACACCATCAAAAAGAGCCGATGATATATTACTCACAGCCAAGGAGTTATCAAAATTGGCCAAACACATTGGTTTATGTTGATTGGCGCACATAACATCCATTACAGCCCAGTATTACCACCACCATTAGTCCGATGGTAGTGACAATGATAAAATGTAAGCTGCACGAACAACTGATAATAATTCATCTTTGCATTTAACGTGCCGTTGTTGCCATATATCAAAGGTGGCGTGCATATGCAAGGGATAATATTTTATCAAATTTGAATCAAATGAGTTGATTACCCTAATAAATGCACTAGGTACTGTGATGACGAAAGCATGCTGACAGCCGTAGCGTCAAATTATTGACCCATCGGCATGATATGCAACATGCAGTTATTGTGCTATGTCGGTCTAATCAGGCATCCCAGCCATAGAATAGTTGGTTATAGCTCAGAAGATGGTTTGTATGATGGGCACATTTCGTTATAATTATGGTAAAACCCCAGGAATCGGGATGAATGAACAGCAATTAACCCAACAACATTAACTACAAAATGAAATCGACAAAGTTTCTCCTAGAATTCAGTCAATGATTGAATAATGTGAACAATTAAGTGTTATACTGGTGTCAGGGGATTTGAGTGGCGCCCAAATATAGCCTTTGCATTGATGACATGTTGTATGATGCCCCTCCCAACAATATACAACTAGATTTATAAGAAGTGGAGCCGTCTTATGTATCTAATTACTAAACATTAGATACCTCCTGGGGCTTATCCTCAGGGCAGTTGTTTCCCACCGTTCACATGCTATACGATTTGCAGATGATGCAAAAATGTTGACATGACAGCAATGTGGTATCACTTTGCAAAGAGCGATGCAACCAAAGTCTGGACAACCATTTTCACCCGTACCTACCGTGACCGGTATGGGCACAGCTCAACGACACTACACTTTGCAAACTGAGAGAGGCGCCATGAATATTAATTGAAATTGAAATGACCATTGCACGTTATATGGTGAACCCATAGTTGTGCCAATAGATGAATGCAGAACACGTGAAGAAGAATAAATCATAAGAATAAATCAGAAGCCTTGAACTCGCCATCGATATTTCACGTGTCCGGTGGTGCTGCAATAATACGTGAATACGGCAAGATGATGTCAAATCCGCTGGATTCAGGCAGGTTGCGAATGAGTCCAAATATGGGGGCTGACGGAAGTGCTAACAAAAGCCAAAACTGCATATCCGCATTTCATACAGTTTTTATGCAAACAAGTTGTAGAAGATCCAAGCTATATTGGAAGAACGACTCTAGGCAACAAGTGAATTTACTATCGGTGTCCATAAAATTTATCTCACACAACATCATCATACCGTTCACACACTGCAGCGTCAGTGTCTATCGTGAGAACAAGCCCACCTGGGTCAATGTACGGCCCAACTTTCTACAGTGCTCTAATTGCAATATTATATTAATGGTATTCCTTAACCTCTTTATTGATTTGTTGTCGTGTCACGCATAAAGTCGGGACATGGCAACAATCAAGGAGCCATCCATCCACATATCATCATGCATAATGCATCCTGGTTACATGTTGAGGTTAATTTGGACGACATGAAATGCGTTTACGACGATGTTATCGGCATAAGTTATACTCCTGGCATTGTTATTCTTATCATAATGTGGGTCTTGTGTTCGCTTACACAATGCTCATATAGTAGCATCGTTTCTGCGACGAACAAAAAAGGCGGCTACACATTTAGTTCCACCCAAGCCAGATCGTACGATTTCTGGATCGTGCGATTGCGAATTGGCCAAGATACGACCATTCGGTAATGTTTGCTACGATCTCCATTTACGATTGCATACTGCGAGTGGTGGTTGGTAATCGTACGATTGGTGGCACGCGTGGTTGTGCGATCACATGTAATTCGTAGGTAATCGTGCGACTAGTGGTGGAGATCAGCGACCGATCGTTCCATATATCGTGGTAATTAGCGACCAATCGAACGATCAATCGTAGTGATCTGCGACCGCTTGCTCGATCGATTGCAGCCAATTGCAGCCAGTCGTGAGACTGGTCGCTCCATCATTTATACAGGGTCGCCCTCGTGCACCCAGTAACGGCGCGTTCTTCTCTCTTGGCGCTGATGTCTTCGCAGTAACGGCTACGGCTAAATGGTTCCAGTTTCAGAACAGACAGCACTGCGACACGAAAAGTGAAAAAGTCGGTTTACTATCCTCAATGTTCTGGAATGTCCTATATTTGACTGAACGCGGTCACATACGTTCGTAACAGAGTCCTACGGAACGGTAAAGGTCAAGAGAGGTCGACCAAGCATTCCCGACAGTAGGTCGGATTACAATCGTTGTCGTGATTGAAAACATGTTTTTACAAACTTGTGAATTTCCCGCCATGAATCTCAGGATCTTGATAGACTTTTGACAAATTATAATCGGGAATGTTCGCCCTATCAAGGACGGCAGTAAATATCCTGAATCTGTGACTGAAGCTTTAGGTCACGCAAACTGTCAGTCCAATTGTCAGTTGACAGGGCCAGTAGTATGACCAATCATGCAACTTCTTGAACCGCGATTATGTACGACTGGTGGTGTGTCCATGCGCGACTGGTGGTACGACCTTGTAAGACCTGTCTGCGACCCTTTACGAATAGGAATCGCAGGTCAGAAGAAAACGACCATCGACCCTACAGCGACTGATTTTGATCTGGCGATCACCCACGACCTCTGCAATGAGCCATGCGCATTTCATTCGATTTGCTCGCGATTCCAACATTTTACGATCGCAGCTAGACTTGGTCGCAAGTCCGATATGACTGGGTTAGAGTGTCAAAGCTGCTGCCACTGGCTCAGCTTCATAGCATTAATTACTTGGATTACGTATCATCACATCACAACTCGAAGGTTAGCCAGTGCGCCATATTTGGATAACTGACATGTGTCTCTTACAGTGTCCGGGGAGCACTCACCACCCTATATATTGTTATTCTCAATAAAGCCAATAACCAGGGGTTCAGACAAACGGTCAATCATTGATGATTCATTGTAATCCATTTTTGTAAAAGTCATTGGACAAATTCTACAGCCTAGCGAGTCGACCGACGTATATAGCAGTCGCTGGTTCGCACAATAGTATCACTGGTATTTGTCTATGTAATCAGTGCACTGTTGCTGTCGGAGAAGTCGGCCTAATTAGGCCTTCCTGCAAGAGACTCTCTTTATATCAGTGCCCCCGGCTCAATGGTGCCTTATCTCGCAAATGTCAATAAAGGTGTTACACTGCTATTGTCAGAGGATTCATGTATCATCAGTCATGATTCCATTGACAGCTGAACTGGTTGTGATCGTTTGGGAATAATAAGGGAAGAAGATTTATTCCCCGAGTGGATTACATAAAAGAAATCAAGCGAAACGGTCGGTATGTTAATAAACTTCTGTATACAATGCAATGGTGTAACTCGTGCGGCTCTCTATGATCATCCACCATGACGCTCCCTAGATACTCCTCGATGCGACGCGTGGCGCATCATGGTCACATCACGTTACGTTGCGTTGCTCTTTTATTGACTCACTTGTGTCACCTGTTTCTTTCTCTGGGACTTGCACATGGCATTGGCTTGTACATCGGCGCTTTGTTTGCAAGTTGTTTCTATCAACACGACCTATCCCACAATTTAGTGCATTTTGTATGAAAGCATGGTCAATGAAATCATAACGGCGTTATACTTTACAAACTAAATCTGACGACGAGGATTTTCTATCATCCCCCGGCAAAGTATGCAGTACAGAAGTCGCTTCTAAACACATGCCATGTGTGGGTACAATGCAACACGACAGATTCAGTGAATGAGTGGCCAAATTTGTGTACATGATAGGGTGTCACAAAACGTAGTTCTTTCTTATCGTCGAAACTCTGAAGAAACAGCCATTGACTATTTCTTCTTAAATGCTTATTAAATGCTAATCGTGACAATTGAATATTTCATCATATCATACACATGGTTACTTCGCTCACGATGGTATTTTACAATTGGTTCTCATATGACTTAATAGCGACAGAAATTACTGAATGACGCGGTTGTTTGATAACATAAGCAAACTAATCATATGCCAGAGGTACAATCCATGAACCTGTCCCTAACCCGTATGCATTCTAAAAAGTAGACATATTATAGATAACATAACTACCACCTTTACCAGATTTATGACAAATTATCCTAGCTGTGCTGCTGATGGTTGAAAATAAAGGAAATAAATTCTTGCTTCACGAGCAATCAATCAGTCATATTTATTAGATATTTATTTGAGGACACACGCCAAGCTTGGTCGCCACCGAGAGCGCTGGCAGCAAAAATCTCAAATGGCCGATATAAAGGGGCCGTTATTGCTAACGGCTGAAATAGCCAGAACCCGGTTAGGGGCGTGGGTTTAATAACCCAATGTGAGAAACGGGTTTTGACCAGGTAGGGAGTTGCCCAAGCATTACAACCAGCCTCATCCATCTCCATCGCGAAATAACTTATTTAAAAGACATACCGTAAACCCCAGTATTTCATATCATCCTATGTAGACGTCTCATGATTGGTTGTTTGTACGAGTCATCTCTCTGCACCGATTAGCGATGCTGTTTGCTGCGCAATTCCACTAATCGTTGCGATGTAACTTTCTAGTGAACGAGATGTAAAACCTTAATGTTTGCTTATCACAATATGGAGGTTTTTAACGAGCCATCTCTCGCATATGTAGTGGCGATGTTATTCGACTGCGCAATTCCACTTTTTGACGAGGTCTATTGTTCATGCGAACTATAAATGTCATGGGATTTTTAGCACCATTATATCCGAAAGACTATTGTTATTTTCAGCTGGAGTCAATAATAACAAAACTTTTTCTTATCACACATTTACAGTGTTCGATAAAGAAGAGAAGCAGTACTTTTATTGATCTGGTTAGGCAGAGAAAATGTCCAAACGAGGTTTGCGGGATGGCGACGATATTATGGTCTCACGGATGGACCTAATGTTGATGTAATGGGAATGGAAAACTCAGTGATGTTAGTTGATGATCATAAGCACAACAACTTTCAGAAGCAAGTTCATCTTACAGGAGTGCAGTGTAGCAGGGCCACAAATGGATTGTTCACCGGATCGACCCAACCGATCACTGAATAATGTTAATTATTTTCTCTTTGTCGACCACATGTGTATGTCTGTGTATGATCTGTAGTTAAACAATAAGCGTGGAGTAAATGCCACATGTGTGAATAGTATACTATCTTATAAACACAAAGTATAATGAGTTTATCCTGGATGAACACAACTCTCCTCCATGTGGCGCATCCTGATTATATCTGCGTCTATACATACTCCTGGTTGTCATTTATCAGACAAATTCGTTCTCAGTACAGCTTCGAATTGTTTCAGACTTAAGTATAAACAGAATAAACCCCTCTTTTCGGGGATCACGTCGCAAAGCATCAATAACTCGATGGGTTCCATTGCGAGCAAAAGATGAAATAGACTGATGAGTTGTGATTACGACTCCAGTGATGCTTACATATAACAGAATGATATGACGTCTATATATAGATTTAACTAATAAATGTGACTTAGAAGCACTTGTTATATCAATAACGCGCATGCGCGTCGAGCCACATTGTTTGCAAAGTTGATCGGTTTTCGACATCATTGTTTGCAATACAATAGACTATGTGATGACGTGACGTGAGTCGGGGCGGGTAGGTTATAAAACCTCAAAGGTCACCAGTCTAGTTTAATGAGTATCGGTCAGCTATGACTGTGGTAAATATCAGCTCTATTATTTGCTACTAGGTTCCCTATTCCCGTTTTGCATTAAAATATTCGCTTAATGCCATGCAGCCCTGTAATACAAATCACGTATGACGCATATTCGGACATTCTTGTGTGTATTGGGAGCATTGTTCCATGACCTCGCATGTGACAGACTACAGCTATCCGGGGGTTTTATTTGTCTGCTAGAATATTTCCTATTTATTTTTTACGTCATTCTAACTCCATTTTTTAAGCTTGTGTAGAGCTTATGATACACCAATTAAAAGTCTGTTAATAATATGACCAAGGCTGGTCGTCACTAAGTAGCTGTCGCTTTCATGACGAAATAGTTGATAAAAGCATTTATAATGAAGGCACTGAGCATTTCAAGAAACAGTGAACTATCACTTATGATGCCTGCAAGCATCGACAATTTCATTCATTGTGTAACGTTAAAGGTAATCGGCTCTTTGTACCAAACTGCATAATCTAAATCAGTATATGTATTTTGGCGCATACCAATCCTATTCCCAAACTGCATCAATGTCGTGTTTCTATCCTCATTTGATGATTTTTTTTTAAGTTATGTATGTAAACAGATAGCTACATAGTATCGTGTATTGGAATTACTGCGATCTGCTGCAAAATGTTTACAGCTTCATAAGCAAAATGAGGGTTTTCTCCTGTGCAAATGTTGCCTTTCCTTTTCCTCTCAAAATTGCATTTGCTTGATGGTAATATTGTGAGTGTATCGCTCAAGGGCTGTGTTATGCTCCCTTCCAAATTGAAGGTATTGTAAAATGTGGTGGCACCGTAGTGTCTTTCAGCTTTATGCCCAAAAGATATCACCCTGCGATCTATATTCACATTTCGTGGTATACACAACTCAGTTTTAACATCGCATGGGACAAACACATATAATACAACAGCGGCAATAAACGTAGCGGCCGAGCAACGCTGCTGTTAGGGCAAATCAATAAGTAGATCACGTTTGGCTGCGCGATGTTCGCTTCGGTTTTAATAACTTTGTAACTCAAGTTGCTAGCTCTTATCAAGCTCCGTCACCTAAGAAAGTTTATAGCTACCCAATAAAGCTAGAGATGCCCCACAGCATGCTGATGAATTGGCCCGACAAACATAATCTAGAATCCGAAGTGGCAAAGTACCATAAACGAGACAAGCACATTCTACTGGCCACAATAGTGCGTGAATATGGCCGCGTACATAAGCCATACATGTAAAGGAGCAATATTATCGTCTTTATTCCGGCGTATTGCAACAATATAAATCATACAATACGTAAATTGTTTAACTAAATGAGTGAAGCATATGTAAGATAATGATACGTTTTACAAAATAACGATTAATTGTAATTATGAGGGTAAAAGGTTACTATGGCTACAGTTCTAACATTACTCAGCAACAGCAGCTGTCGAAGTAAAGAGCTTCTTGGGGAATAAAGTTAGGCAAGAGCAAGCGATGTTCCGTTACGACTAAGCTATTCTATCCATTCTTATGATCAATACTCTTAGGAATCTATCTACATATTGACATGCTGAGAAATCAATATCCGCGGAGTACCTTCTAGGTACTTCGCGATCATCACAATTACATTCGCTCCTATCCAACGCAAAACGAACTGGCACAAATAATCTTCACACGTTTATTTGCGAACTGATTCCCGCAGATCTACTCCTGGATCCTTCTTCATGGCTCCACCACCGAATCTATTGCCCCTGGTCAACTTGCGCATTTACCTCTACAGGTCTACCCCTAGGTCCATATCCGCAGGTCTATCACATAATCCATCCCCACTGGTCTACCGCCGGATGCATCCTCACAGATCTGTATCCACAGATCTATAACTGGATTCAATGTTTACTACCGGATCCATTACCATATGTCTACTACTGAGCTTTCTTCTTTTGACGAGAGTTTTAACGTGGGCATTAGCTTTCCCTGATTATATTACTTGCTACAGCTTAGTTGGGATATACATATGCTTATACATCGACAGCTAATGGAGGGCCCACACCTAAAGTTGTATAACCAACCAGCGTCAACTAATTGCCGCGTTGACGTAAATGTAAATATTCATTATCCTTCCATCCTATAATCATAGCGATTATTTGTGTGAACATGCTCTGATTCGTGATACAAATCAATGATTGCATTATGAACGCTGTAACGTGTGATTAGTTTATAGGGTAACGGGGTAACATGGATCCTTAGGAGTAAAATAAAAAGGAACCCTTTATATATGTGGTGAGGTGTGATGAAAGTGTTATTTCTAATGTTACATTGTACACTGCAAGACTTTTGACTTTGAGCATAGTGTAAGCGTAAGGCTGCCTTCTTCCAACAGTCTCTTACGACACTGACCTACACATTATGCTCAAAACGGGTTCTAAATCACTATATGCTATAGTCACTAGGTTATGAGCTTGGAAAAGATTTACTTGATGTATCTCTGACTGCATCATTGGGGATCAGTTTAACCTAATTTAACACACCTGATTAGATGATAAATCCATCCTGCTGCATACTTTGATCTGTTCTACGAGCAGCATGTCATACAGTTCGAGAAAGTTTTAAATAAAACTGTTTTGTTCCAATTCTATTCAACATTTGCAGAGAGATATCGGTTCTCTATCGGGCATCATTCTCAACTCCTTGCATGCTACATACATCATGTCATTCTAATTCGTCAGCAAGTGATTGGTCCGCATACGACTTTTTTTATGTGCTTCAATGCTGTGTAACCGCAAAGGTGACCAGCGTATATCACACGAAAAGAGGTTACAATTTAAGGAGATCGATGGTAATGTGAGATTTATTTCATGTGAATTACGACTTTCCCAGGCCAAATCAATTCACACAACTTCAGACTCTTTTTGCGATGGACCATCAACCTGTAAATTATTTAACAGAAAATAAACTCGTAATTAACATGAAAAGGTCATAGCTATTCACCCTTGTGTATGGTATAATTAACGTTCAATTATTTATATTCATGAATTATAAAATTATTCGGCGCACTTCAAATATCGCCATAATTTTATCCCCATTTGTGTAGTGCTGCATACGACATGTTTAATGTATTCAATCAGATGTCAGTGCGACCTCCCAGTTCAGGAATCATCATCATAATTTGTGCAAATGCACCAATATTGGTCTATATGTAAAATGTAGTTTGATAATTCCTGAGAGAAGTTGTCATATATCGAACGATAAACATATTACTGCGTATACACAATATATTCTCGGTCCTTTTGGGAAGCTTTATCAAAATGCATGGGAACAAATGATAAAATCAACTCATGTTCATCCTGCCAGTTGGCGTACAATGTGCAGCTTTTTCAGCTTTTTGTCCAGCTTTGGGCTACTTTAATGTCGTACACATCTATTCGAATTTCTGTCCATATTTATCTCAGAAAGT
>CM067346.1:33918296-33930796 GCA_034190875.2 Urechis unicinctus
AATTTCTTTTGGTTGCATTACAAGTTCTATCTGCAGGTCTATGATATATTAGTGTAAACAAAATAATGTATCGCTGCAAGGCTGTCGTGGTATACACAATTATCAAGTTTGTAGTACGGACAGTTAATTGACTGAAAGCTGTCGCCTATACCTCTGGGAATGACAATCGATCCTATCCATATTAGATTATTTACTTCTTACTTTAATATAATGAGGTCAGATCAACCTGCATCACCCTGACAACCAGGACCTAGCCTTCTTCTATGGCACAATTCTAACAGACGGTCAGGATGCCCTTTCTGATCGCCCCACTGCCAATATGACCACGCGCCGACGGGTTCCAGGGTAACCGCCACGCACGCGGCCTTATTGGGTCCAAACAGACCCACTCGTTTGAGAGCTGCTACCGGAAGTGTGTTCACAGGTAAAGTTAAAGGCGACGCGAAGTGCGGTGAGTTTGACGCAGCGATTGTGGAAGTAAGCGGCTCGTCACATTACTCAGGCAGCGCTGTATTCACAGCCAAGGATGACGACGAGTTGAAGTCTGGCTTCCTTCTGTATTGAATGCTGAGTGGGTCACACAGAGGTGACTTACATGTGGTAAAGCAATCTGCATTAAATAAAATTACTCTCAGCAGCAGTGCGTGAGCGTTATGATGTATGTAAGCTTTGCTTATGCTCTCTTGAAGTCAAGAACATGTGGATGCAGGCACGTGCCTTTCTTGCATTAGGAGCGACATTGAGTTCTCACTTTGCCAGAAATAAATTTGAAATAATGCCATCTTCATATACTGCGCTAGGATTTATGACGTGTCACTGTCACTTCACAACGATGATACCATACGTCTCAGCAATGACGTGATCGAATGGTCGACTATAATTTCCAATGAGATGGTTATTGCTACATATGACACCTCACATACAATGCATTTGACCCATATATTTCATGACGCAGCGATGCATGTGCCTATGTGTGTGACAATGGTCAACAACACAGAGCAACTCTCAGCTGCTACGGCCAGTCAACCCGCCTGAAACGGAAGTAAACAAACAATGTCCTTGCGGACTTGTGAAGCTCTTTGTGGAATACAACAACGGTAAACCAGGCAGAGTAAGGTTCCACAGTGTGCCGGCCTTCGCGTTCGCGATTGGTATGTGAAGTCAAATAAAAAAATATAAAAGATTAGTTTGCATCGGCCGGGAATCGAACCCGGGCCGCCCGCGTGGCAGGCGAGCATTCTACCACTGAACCACCGATGCGACTATCGTAAATTGACCATAAAATTCAACAGTTTCGGTTACAATTCAAATTTAGTAAAAATGATTCTTGATCTCTTTAATTTGATTTGATTTGATCACATTTCATTCAGTGAATTATTAAACAAAATATACAAGGGCTCCAGGGTAGCTAAATGTGATAGCATGTCATGTTGACTGTGCATGGTCTGTGCAAAATAGAATCAACGACTGTTTTTGTGGGTCATGTGTACTGTATTTATAAGGAGATTTCAGTTAAAAATTACCAGAATGATTAAGGATGGCAGACAAATATTGGACAATGGAAATATTTCCTGTGCATTTTTACCAGAAAGAGCCCTGTTTATTATTCATGTACAACATGTGGGATACATTAAATGATAGGCTGTACAAATATTACTCGCACAATAATTTCTTTTGGTTGCATTACAAGTTCTATCTGCAGGTCTATGATATATTAGTGTAAACAAAAATATGTATCGCTGCAAGGCTGTCGTGGTATACACAATTATCAAGTTTGTAGTACGGACAGTTAATTGACTGAAAGCTGTCGCCTATACCTCTGGGAATGACAATCGATCCTATCCATATTAGATTATTTACTTCTTACTTTAATATAATGAGGTCAGATCAACCTGCATCACCCTGACAACCAGGACCTAGCCTTCTTCTATGGCACAATTCTAACAGACGGTCAGGATGCCCTTTCTGATCGCCCCACTGCCAATATGACCACGCGCCGACGGGTTCCAGGGTAACCGCCACGCACGCGGCCTTATTGGGTCCAAACAGACCCACTCGTTTGAGAGCTGCTACCGGAAGTGTGTTCACAGGTAAAGTTAAAGGCGACGCGAAGTGCGGTGAGTTTGACGCAGCGATTGTGGAAGTAAGCGGCTCGTCACATTACTCAGGCAGCGCTGTATTCACAGCCAAGGATGACGACGAGTTGAAGTCTGGCTTCCTTCTGTATTGAATGCTGAGTGGGTCACACAGAGGTGACTTACATGTGGTAAAGCAATCTGCATTAAATAAAATTACTCTCAGCAGCAGTGCGTGAGCGTTATGATGTATGTAAGCTTTGCTTATGCTCTCTTGAAGTCAAGAACATGTGGATGCAGGCACGTGCCTTTCTTGCATTAGGAGCGACATTGAGTTCTCACTTTGCCAGAAATAAATTTGAAATAATGCCATCTTCATATACTGCGCTAGGATTTATGACGTGTCACTGTCACTTCACAACGATGATACCATACGTCTCAGCAATGACGTGATCGAATGGTCGACTATAATTTCCCAATGAGATGGTTATTGCTACATATGACACCTCACATACAATGCATTTGACCCATATATTTCATGACGCAGCGATGCATGTGCCTATGTGTGTGACAATGGTCAACAACACAGAGCAACTCTCAGCTGCTACGGCCAGTCAACCCGCCTGAAACGGAAGTAAACACAACAATGTCCTTGCGGACTTGTGAAGCTCTTTGTGGAATACAACAACGGTAAACCAGGCAGAGTAAGGTTCCACAGTGTGCCGGCCTTCGCGTTCGCGATTGGTATGTGAAGTCAAATAAAAAATATAAAAGATTAGTTTGCATCGGCCGGGAATCGAACCCGGGCCGCCCGCGTGGCAGGCGAGCATTCTACCACTGAACCACCGATGCGACTATCGTAAATTGACCATAAAATTCAACAGTTTCGGTTACAATTCAAATTTAGTAAAAATGATTCTTGATCTCTTTAATTTGATTTGATTTGATCACATTTCATTCAGTGAATTATTAAACAAAATATATAACAAGGGCTCCAGGGTAGCTAAATGTGATAGCATGTCATGTTGACTGTGCATGGTCTGTGCAAAATAGAATCAACGACTGTTTTTGTGGGTCATGTGTACTGTATTTATAAGGAGATTTCAGTTAAAAATTACCAGAATGATTAAGGATGGCAGACAAAATATTGGACAATGGAAATATTTCCTGTGCATTTTTACCAGAAAGAGCCCTGTTTATTATTCATGTACAACATGTGGGATACATTAAATGATAGGCTGTACAAATATTACTCGCACAATAATTTCTTTTGGTTGCATTACAAGTTCTATCTGCAGGTCTATGATATATTAGTGTAAACAAAATAATGTATCGCTGCAAGGCTGTCGTGGTATACACAATTATCAAGTTTGTAGTACGGACAGTTAATTGACTGAAAGCTGTCGCCTATACCTCTGGGAATGACAATCGATCCTATCCATATTAGATTATTTACTTCTTACTTTAATATAATGAGGTCAGATCAACCTGCATCACCCTGACAACCAGGACCTAGCCTTCTTCTATGGCACAATTCTAACAGACGGTCAGGATGCCCTTTCTGATCGCCCCACTGCCAATATGACCACGCGCCGACGGGTTCCCAGGGTAACCGCCACGCACGCGGCCTTATTGGGTCCAAACAGACCCACTCGTTTGAGAGCTGCTACCGGAAGTGTGTTCACAGGTAAAGTTAAAGGCGACGCGAAGTGCGGTGAGTTTGACGCAGCGATTGTGGAAGTAAGCGGCTCGTCACATTACTCAGGCAGCGCTGTATTCACAGCCAAGGATGACGACGAGTTGAAGTCTGGCTTCCTTCTGTATTGAATGCTGAGTGGGTCACACAGAGGTGACTTACATGTGGTAAAGCAATCTGCATTAAATAAAATTACTCTCAGCAGCAGTGCGTGAGCGTTATGATGTATGTAAGCTTTGCTTATGCTCTCTTGAAGTCAAGAACATGTGGATGCAGGCACGTGCCTTTCTTGCATTAGGAGCGACATTGAGTTCTCACTTTGCCAGAAATAAATTTGAAATAATGCCATCTTCATATACTGCGCTAGGATTTATGACGTGTCACTGTCACTTCACAACGATGATACCATACGTCTCAGCAATGACGTGATCGAATGGTCGACTATAATTTCCAATGAGATGGTTATTGCTACATATGACACCTCACATACAATGCATTTGACCCATATATTTCATGACGCAGCGATGCATGTGCCTATGTGTGTGACAATGGTCAACAACACAGAGCAACTCTCAGCTGCTACGGCCAGTCAACCCGCCTGAAACGGAAGGAAAAACAAAACAATGTCCTTGCGGACTTGTGAAGCTCTTTGTGGAATACAACAAACGGTAAACCAGGCAGAGTAAGGTTCCACAGTGTGCCGGCCTTCGCGTTCGCGATTGGTATGTGAAGTCAAATAAAAAATATAAAAGATTAGTTTGCATCGGCCGGGAATCGAACCCGGGCCGCCGCGTGGCAGGCGAGCATTCTACCACTGAACCACCGATGCGACTATCGTAAATTGACCATAAAATTCAACAGTTTCGGTTACAATTCAAATTTAGTAAAAAATCATTCTTGATCTCTTTAATTTGATTTGATTTGATCACATTTCATTCAGTGAATTATTAAACAAAATATACAAGGGCTCCAGGGTAGCTAAATGTGATAGCATGTCATGTTGACTGTGCATGGTCTGTGCAAAATAGAATCAACGACTGTTTTTGTGGGTCATGTGTACTGTATTTATAAGGAGATTTCAGTTAAAAATTACCAGAATGATTAAGGATGGCAGACAAAAATATTGGACAATGGAAATATTTCCTGTGCATTTTTACCAGAAAGAGCCCTGTTTATTATTCATGTACAACATGTGGGATACATTAAATGATAGGCTGTACAAATATTACTCGCACAATAATTTCTTTTGGTTGCATTACAAGTTCTATCTGCAGGTCTATGATATATTAGTGTAAACAAAATAATGTATCGCTGCAAGGCTGTCGTGGTATACACAATTATCAAGTTTGTAGTACGGACAGTTAATTGACTGAAAGCTGTCGCCTATACCTCTGGGAATGACAATCGATCCTATCCATATTAGATTATTTACTTCTTACTTTAATATAATGAGGTCAGATCAACCTGCATCACCCTGACAACCAGGACCTAGCCTTCTTCTATGGCACAATTCTAACAGACGGTCAGGATGCCCTTTCTGATCGCCCCACTGCCAATATGACCACGCGCCGACGGGTTCCAGGGTAACCGCCACGCACGCGGCCTTATTGGGTCCAAACAGACCCACTCGTTTGAGAGCTGCTACCGGAAGTGTGTTCACAGGTAAAGTTTAAAGGCGACGCGAAGTGCGGTGAGTTTGACGCAGCGATTGTGGAAGTAAGCGGCTCGTCACATTACTCAGGCAGCGCTGTATTCACAGCCAAGGATGACGACGAGTTGAAGTCTGGCTTCCTTCTGTATTGAATGCTGAGTGGGTCACACAGAGGTGACTTACATGTGGTAAAGCAATCTGCATTAAATAAAATTACTCTCAGCAGCAGTGCGTGAGCGTTATGATGTATGTAAGCTTTGCTTATGCTCTCTTGAAGTCAAGAACATGTGGATGCAGGCACGTGCCTTTCTTGCATTAGGAGCGACATTGAGTTCTCACTTTGCCAGAAATAAATTTGAAATAATGCCATCTTCATATACTGCGCTAGGATTTATGACGTGTCACTGTCACTTCACAACGATGATACCATACGTCTCAGCAATGACGTGATCGAATGGTCGACTATAATTTCCAATGAGATGGTTATTGCTACATATGACACCTCACATACAATGCATTTGACCCATATATTTCATGACGCAGCGATGCATGTGCCTATGTGTGTGACAATGGTCAACAACACAGAGCAACTCTCAGCTGCTACGGCCAGTCAACCCGCCTGAAACGGAAGTAAACAAACAATGTCCTTGCGGACTTGTGAAGCTCTTTGTGGAATACAACAACGGTAAACCAGGCAGAGTAAGGTTCCACAGTGTGCCGGCCTTCGCGTTCGCGATTGGTATGTGAAGTCAAATAAAAAATATAAAAGATTAGTTTGCATCGGCCGGGAATCGAACCCGGGCCGCCCGCGTGGCAGGCGAGCATTCTACCACTGAACCACCGATGCGACTATCGTAAATTGACCATAAAATTCAACAGTTTCGGTTACAATTCAATTTAGTAAAAATGATTCTTGATCTCTTTAATTTGATTTGATTTGATCACATTTCATTCAGTGAATTATTAAAAAAATATACAAGGGCTCCAGGGTAGCTAAATGTGATAGCATGTCATGTTGACTGTGCATGGTCTGTGCAAAATAGAATCAACGACTGTTTTTTTGTGTGGGTCATGTGTACTGTATTTATAAGGAGATTTCAGTTAAAAATTACCAGAATGATTAAGGATGGCAGACAAAATATTGGACAATGGAAATATTTCCTGTGCATTTTTACCAGAAAGAGCCCTGTTTATTATTCATGTACAACATGTGGGATACATTAAATGATAGGCTGTACAAATATATTACTCGCACAATATTTTCTCTTTGGTTGCATTACAAGTTCTATCTGCAGGTCTATGATATATTAGTGTAAACAAAATAATGTATCGCTGCAAGGCTGTCGTGGTATACACAATTATCAAGTTTGTAGTACGGACAGTTAATTGACTGAAAGCTGTCGGCCCTATACCTCTGGGAATGACAATCGATCCTATCCATATTAGATTATTTACTTCTTACTTTAATATAATGAGGTCAGATCAACCTGCATCACCCTGACAACCAGGACCTAGCCTTCTTCTATGGCACAATTCTAACAGACGGTCAGGATGCCCTTTCTGATCGCCCCACTGCCAATATGACCACGCGCCGACGGGTTCCAGGGTAACCGCCACGCACGCGGCCTTATTGGGTCCAAACAGACCCACTCGTTTGAGAGCTGCTACCGGAAGTATGTTCACAGGTAAAGTTAAAGGCGACGCGAAGTGCGGTGAGTTTGACGCAGCGATTGTGGAAGTAAGCGGCTCGTCACATTACTCAGGCAGCGCTGTATTCACAGCCAAGGATGACGACGAGTTGAAGTCTGGCTTCCTTCTGTATTGAATGCTGAGTGGGTCACACAGAGGTGACTTACATGTGGTAAAGCAATCTGCATTAAATAAAATTACTCTCAGCAGCAGTGCGTGAGCGTTATGATGTATGTAAGCTTTGCTTATGCTCTCTTGAAGTCAAGAACATGTGGATGCAGGCACGTGCCTTTCTTGCATTAGGAGCGACATTGAGTTCTCACTTTGCCAGAAATAAATTTGAAATAATGCCATCTTCATATACTGCGCTAGGATTTATGACGTGTCACTGTCACTTCACAACGATGATACCATACGTCTCAGCAATGACGTGATCGAATGGTCGACTATAATTTCCAATGAGATGGTTATTGCTACATATGACACCTCACATACAATGCATTTGACCCATATATTTCATGACGCAGCGATGCATGTGCCTATGTGTGTGACAATGGTCAACAACACAGAGCAACTCTCAGCTGCTACGGCCAGTCAACCCGCCTGAAACGGAAGTAAAAAAACAATGTCCTTGCAGACTTGTGAAGCTCTTTGTGGAATACAACAACGGTAAACCAGGCAGAGTAAGGTTCCACAGTGTGCCGGCCTTCGCGTTCGCGATTGGTATGTGAAGTCAAATAAAAAATATAAAAGATTAGTTTTGCATCGGCCGGGAATCGAACCCGGGCCGCCCGCGTGGCAGGCGAGCATTCTACCACTGAACCACCGATGCGACTATCGTAAATTGACCATAAAATTCAACAGTTTCGGTTACAATTCAAATTTAGTAAAAATGATTCTTGATCTCTTTAATTTGATTTGATTTGATCACATTTCATTCAGTGAATTATTAAACAAAATATACAAGGGCTCCAGGGTAGCTAAATGTGATAGCATGTCATGTTGACTGTGCATGGTCTGTGCAAAATAGAATCAACGACTGTTTTTGTGGGTCATGTGTACTGTATTTATAAGGAGATTTCAGTTAAAAATTACCAGAATGATTAAGGATGGCAGACAAAATATTGGACAATGGAAATATTTCCTGTGCATTTTTACCAGAAAGAGCCCTGTTTATTATTCATGTACAACATGTGGGATACATTAAATGATAGGCTGTACAAAATATTACTCGCACAATAATTTCTTTTGGTTGCATTACAAGTTCTATCTGCAGGTCTATGATATATTAGTGTAAACAAAATAATGTATCGCTGCAAGGCTGTCGTGGTATACACAATTATCAAGTTTGTAGTACGGACAGTTAATTGACTGAAAGCTGTCGCCTATACCTCTGGGAATGACAATCGATCCTATCCATATTAGATTATTTACTTCTTACTTTAATATAATGAGGTCAGATCAACCTGCATCACCCTGACAACCAGGACCTAGCCTTCTTCTATGGCACAATTCTAACAGACGGTCAGGATGCCCTTTCTGATCGCCCCACTGCCAATATGACCACGCGCCGACGGGTTCCAGGGTAACCGCCACGCACGCGGCCTTATTGGGTCCAAACAGACCCACTCGTTTGAGAGCTGCTACCGGAAGTGTGTTCACAGGTAAAGTTAAAGGCGACGCGAAGTGCGGTGAGTTTGACGCAGCGATTGTGGAAGTAAGCGGCTCGTCACATTACTCAGGCAGCGCTGTATTCACAGCCAAGGATGACGACGAGTTGAAGTCTGGCTTCCTTCTGTATTGAATGCTGAGTGGGTCACACAGAGGTGACTTACATGTGGTAAAGCAATCTGCATTAAATAAAATTACTCTCAGCAGCAGTGCGTGAGCGTTATGATGTATGTAAGCTTTGCTTATGCTCTCTTGAAGTCAAGAACATGTGGATGCAGGCACGTGCCTTTCTTGCATTAGGAGCGACATTGAGTTCTCACTTTGCCAGAAATAAATTTGAAATAATGCCATCTTCATATACTGCGCTAGGATTTATGACGTGTCACTGTCACTTCACAACGATGATACCATACGTCTCAGCAATGACGTGATCGAATGGTCGACTATAATTTCCAATGAGATGGTTATTGCTACATATGACACCTCACATACAATGCATTTGACCCATATATTTCATGACGCAGCGATGCATGTGCCTATGTGTGTGACAATGGTCAACAACACAGAGCAACTCTCAGCTGCTACGGCCAGTCAACCCGCCTGAAACGGAAGTAAACAAACAATGTCCTTGCGGACTTGTGAAGCTCTTTGTGGAATACAACAACGGTAAACCAGGCAGAGTAAGGTTCCACAGTGTGCCGGCCTTCGCGTTCGCGATTGGTATGTGAAGTCAAATAAAAAATATAAAAGATTAGTTTGCATCGGCCGGGAATCGAACCCGGGCCGCCCGCGTGGCAGGCGAGCATTCTACCACTGAACCACCGATGCGACTATCGTAAATTGACCATAAAATTCAACAGTTTCGGTTACAATTCAAATTTAGTAAAAATGATTCTTGATCTCTTTAATTTGATTTGATTTGATCACATTTCATTCAGTGAATTATTAAACAAAATATACAAGGGCTCCAGGGTAGCTAAATGTGATAGCATGTCATGTTGACTGTGCATGGTCTGTGCAAAATAGAATCAACGACTGTTTTCGTGGTTCATGTGTACTGTATTTATAAGGAGATTTCAGTTAAAAATTACCAGAATGATTAAGGATAGCAGACGCAATATTGGACAATGGAAATATTTTCTGTGCATTTTTACCAGAAAGAGCCCTGTTTATTATTCATGTACAACATGTGGGATACATTGAATGATAGGCTGTACAAATATAACTCGCACAATAATTTCTTTTGGTTGCATTACAAGTTCTATCTGCAGATCTATGATATATTAGTGTAAACAAAATAATGTATCGCTGCAAGGCTGTCGTGGTATACACAATTATCAAGTTTGTAGTACGGACAGTTAATTGACTGAAAGCTGTCGCCTATACCTTTGGGAATGACAATCGATCCTATCCATATTAGATTATTTACTTCTTACTTTAATATAATGAGGTCAGATCAACCTGCATCACCCTGACAACCAGGACCTAGCCTTCTTCTATGGCACAATTCTAACAGACGGTCAGGATGCCCTTTCTGATCGCCCCACTGCCAATATGACCACGCGCCGACGGGTTCCGGGGTAACCCCAACGCACGCGGCCTTATTGGGTCCAAACAAACCCACTCGTTTGAGAGCTGCTACCGGAAGTGTGTTCACAGGTAAAGTTAAAGGCGATGCGAAGTGCGGTGAGTTTGACGCAGCGATTGAGGAAGTAAGTTGCTCATCACATTACTCGGGCAGCGCTATATTCACAACCGAGGATGAGCATGAGTTAGAGGTGGCTTCCTTCTGCATTGAATGAGTGGGTCACATAGAGGTGACTTACAAATGGTAAAGCAATTTACATTAAATAAAACCACTCTCACTTGTAATAAATACCCTGTTTTTGTAGTTTGAAAATATTGGAGATTTCCATTTGCTCGGCTAAATTAACACAAAAGGGCCATTCCAGTAGCACTCTCTCAAGTAAACATATAAGTTTTATTTCAGATATGATTCCATACATATCATTCTTACATTTTCATCATTACGTTGCATTTGCTCTTAACCTGGATAATCAAAGCACACATGGATTCTGGGACATTAATCTCTTTTCATTATAGGAATATACCACATTTTGAATTATATGTGAAAAAAGTGACTAAGATATACTTATTCACATGGATGCTTCCTGAATAAAAACTGCATATTCCACATTCCACAACCTCACCATGTAACTGAAGTAGGTTATTGCCTGCATATGATAACCGGGCAGTGGGCGTGGTGGACCAGGTAGTCATTAACAGATCCCATGATAGTGTGTCCAAGGCCGCGCGTCCCCATCACAACAAAATCGGCTTTGAATTCCTCTGCCGCTTCCACCAACGCCTCGCATGGCTTGCTCGACATACTCTTTGAAATCGTCCCCGAAATCTGACCATCAGGGGGAAATATTCATTATGATTTCACAACCGCTGATTAAACGAATTCCTCTTGACAACTCATTTCCATTTATATAACTATGGCAGATGAAATAATACTCAAATAATATTCAATTAAAGAATCTCAAAATTCTTGTGACACAAAATTCAGGTTTAACACGTTTAGCTGCTGCAGATATCGACTGATAGGTGATGTACAATGACATCCCGTCTGACTCAATCAACTTGCGTGACCCGAAGAACATCTACATATCTTCTGGGAATAATAAATGATTTCCAACGCTGACTTCGTTGTTTGAAGCTTGACGTTAACTGATATGAGTTTGATATACAGTCCAATATTTAACACTAGTACCTGGTGTATGGTATGATCATCAGTTTATAACATGGTAAGGCAACCCCTGAACTTCAACATTTGCCACGGCACGATAACAATCATTCGACCAAGAAACTCACAGTACGTGTTGAGTATCTGTCCAGATGCGAGAGCGTCCCATCTTTATTGACTTTTTGACAACTCTTATGCTTAGTGCTATGCTTCTAGGAATGGGAAATTCCCATCAAGCTATCATACTTATGGTCAACTTCAGTCGAAAATGAGATGTTGAATTAATTGCTTAATGACATGCTACGTAGAATCGTAACTGTGGCTACGCGAGATGATGAAGAAATTACCAAGAGATCACGAGAGCTACAGCTCATGTTGCCGGCACGGATGTTAACAGGAGTCAAGGAGCGATGACCACGCTGGCAGCCATAGTAGAGCTGTTGGCGTCACGACAAACATTCCAAGCCAATTTATATATGGACATTCGTGCTACTGACTTAAGTAGCAGAGGCTGAGGACGTTAGGTCTAGTTACCGGACTATTCGTTACTCTCTCTCCCACTGAGAGATGTATAACGTTATGGCTGTTGTAAGGAAAGCTCTGTTGCTTCTAACAAGATACACTGTAGAAGCAAGTCATTATAACATCATGTTGATATGATTTTCTGATGATGGCCTTGACCGACGCATTGTATCTGTAATTCATGCGTTTTCCATTTAGCATGCATGACGCGGTTTTGATGGCTTCCCAGGTGTCACAGTCGTCGGTTTTAAGCAATGTGTTGAATGTCATTGAAAGAGTATGCAATGACGGTATGTTAAAAATTGCCATATCAAGGCCGTTATTTCAGACGTAAATTATTCAGACATATGTCCCTTTTTGATCCGCATAAATTGTTTACAAACTCTATCCCTTTTATCTACCTGATGGTAACAACAACATTATAATCCCTCTGATCTGGAGCAATTC
>CM067346.1:33933296-33967235 GCA_034190875.2 Urechis unicinctus
CGTTATAGGGAGGTTGCATAGTGATTACAGTGGGGTTAAGTCAGAAGGCCAAAGAATATTTTACTCTGTATTTTCCATGCTGACGTGTTGACGTTATAGGGATTCGTGTAATTACAATAATTAGATTGAGGTGTCAGTACAAAACAAGACGACGTCGAACGTTTTGAGCATTGAGAACTCAATAAGACGATTTTGTCAAAGGCTATGCATACCACGCTATGGGATGCATGGCTTATTTTTCTTGTCCTGAAAGTGGAAAGTAAGGGTCTTGAAGGTACAGTATATATGGTTCATGTGATTGTGTGTGTGTTTTTGCACAATGTGTTTGTATGTCCGTGTGTGTGTTACAGAGAGCGAGAGAAAGAAAGAGAGACGAAAAGCGGAGAGAGTGAGCGATGTAGAGAGAGAGAAAAAAGGAGAAAGAGGTAGAAAGAGAGATAGAGGGAGAAAGAGAGAGAGAGA
Organism: Urechis unicinctus; assembly: GCA_034190875.2. Classification (NCBI taxonomy): domain Eukaryota; kingdom Metazoa; phylum Annelida; class Polychaeta; order Xenopneusta; family Urechidae; genus Urechis; species Urechis unicinctus. Next base: position 33,933,759 of record CM067346.1, read on the forward strand.
GAAGACAGCGAGAGAGAGGCAATATAGTTCCTTTTACAATGAATTTTTATTGCGTTATGTTAGTATTACCGAGGATAAATGCTGTCTTGAAATAACGTCAGGGCATGGTCTGTTCACTAGTTTGCAAGACTTGAGCTTTCTAGTAAATAAAGCCGCAGTTCAGATTCTTACCATGGAGGGAACAATGGCATGGTTACAATCTGACTGACGACTTCATAAATGTTCCATTTCGACCATTGACTTCATTTAAGATACACTGCGAGTAGAACCATGCTACTTGTCTGACACCGAACTCCTAGTATCACTTTGTTGCTCTCTGTATTGACTACTTTTTTACTCCCCTCATTCATTATCTGTCTTCATCGAGAATGGCGTGCTGAGCAGCGTCCATGTCACCCACGCCCAGAGGTCATTCAAACACTAGCTTGTGATATATGAGCCTAGATTCTCTCAACAGAGGACGTCTAAACGAGCTCTGTATTCAATTGCACAAATGTCAGATTGACCGCGTGTAATGCTGGCGGCTGTCGATATAATATCTGAAGCAAAAGGTCACCCCCCCATTACTTACCTCACTATTTACTAGCTACCGTCTCCCTTGAAAATAATGACTTGATTCGTATAATGTTCAGTAAATACGAATGCCCGACTGTAGGTTTACAAAGAAACTTACTTTACAGCAGTTTTACTATCACGCGTTGATAAATATTATTGTGCTTTAAATTTTCTGTGAAGTGAAAGTAGCGATGGTTTTCATAGAGGTAATCCACTATATGTCATTGTACACTTTATGATGGCATTACGTTAGAAAATCGTCCACCTTACCAAACGCCGACGCTTCCCAGACTTTTACCTAAGTAACCAAGAAACCGCAATAATCCCCTCTTGTTTTACGCACATCCAGTTGTATATCAATATGGTAACTTACAGCACTGAAGGATTAATAGATACCTGATAATTGGACAGTATTTTACCGTTTCATTCCAAACCAATAACATAGACCCGTAGTCATCAATACAAGAATTACAACACGAGCCCCTAAACCTGGTGCAAGGTATCAATCCAATGCTGCATACACTCTTATCTTTTAAGGCTCTGACATCCAACTATTGGCCACAATCAATGGTAATGAATGCATGGGAAGAAACAGCCGTGGAGGGTAATTGAAGCTAATGCAATTTCTATAATCCTTTTCGTATCGCTCACACCCTAACTTAAATGCATTTTAAATTTTCTGTTACAGCAATGCTCTAAGTTAAGTGGACGGTCATCACAACTTATGTAGAGCTTTTTATGCATGGCTGGTGAAATTTCCAACTGTAAGCAGTGGAGTAAGTATGGTTAACATGTTTTCCCCAATCGGTATTCCATTGTCAAAGTTTGCATATAGTGTGGACATGGTATTCAAACGCCTTAGTAAGGGCTTCATGTGCTATAGATAATATTACATGCGTATCACATATTTCACATGATTGGGCGTTCGGCATTTCTTAAGAATCAGAATTGCATTTCACCCAATGTTTGTTATAAACTGTCCACTTGATTACGCTAGCATTGGTCTACCGATTTGATACAAACTAATCCAGCCTTATATCAGTCCGTACCTAAGTGGATTTACAGAAATAAAACATATTTATTGGCGAGTTATCCTACTCAAATGCTCATTTTGTTATTGTCTACCATCTCTTCTTCAAACTCCTTCTGTGTTCGAACTTCATGTTCATATTTTGATGCTCTAGACCAACAGCTTGTGTTATGCTATATTTTATAGAGTACTTTGGTTGTGCCATTCGTCATATTGCAGAGAAGATATATACCAGCCGTAAGTGTTCGCATTTTGATCACTCTAATAGTTTTTTGAATATAAGCGTTTACATAGTTTATAACAAACTCTGCATGTTTCGCCAGTGGCTATAAACCTACAATCTGATCAACGCTATAAAAGAGCGATTGATAAGCGCAGCTGATATGGGTCGGTTGATAAGGTATGTATGACCGAAGTCCGTCTAGGCTTTGAATTACCTTGTAACTCTTGCTGCTTTTACTAATGAAGCTCCATGTGTTAGGTACAAAATCGTCGATTTGGGAATTGAACTGTTTTAGCATTAACTGATAGATGTGACGAGGTTGAGACTGTCCACCTACGCAATAAAGATTGAAAACCCCACAGCAAGTTGATAAACGGGCCCGATAGCAGTGAATTTGGAATTCAATACCATACATAAAATACTCGCACGTTACTTGCTAGTGGATGGTAGTGGACTAATTCCATTGCACACTCACTCATTCTTCTGGAGATCTCGTCATTAATGGCCAGCAAATGGCTTCGTACATTAACAAACCGTTAAGGCTCTGTAATGTCCCAGATTTTCAAACATATTATAACAATATAGACCTTTCAATATTTCATTTTTATCCAATGAATGGAGCAATGATGGCCATTGAGTTCTTATCGAGATGTTGATTGGTTCTGGTTAGAATTAAAAGCTACTGTGACTTCACTTGTTGGAAGCAACGAAACATGATGAATCTTGGGTGTGACAAAATGAAGACATATTTATGGTTATGTAGTTTTATTCAGTCACATATAATTTCTACTGGCCCACATAGTTCCTCATAGTTCCACATAGCTCCACATAGTTCCACATAGCCAAACACAGCCTTAATGAGAGACCGCGAGTTTTGATCCGCTACGCGGCGCCACGGAGCAATGCGGTCCCTCGCCCGCTGCCAGTATTCACATACACGCAGCTTACCATAGAAGGTTGCGTAATATCGTTATCTTTGATTGAAACCTTTCGAGTTATATCGTTGAAAACATAGGAGCAAATCATCACTGATGGATAAGACTTTACAGCAATTGAAAATAAAGCTGAAGATGCGGAATGCGGAATTCGAAGTTATTGAAAGGTTTCTTAGGCAAGGAACCGTAGATTTTGTGTTTACGTTGGGATGACCCAATTCCTTCCATGTAATAATCCTGTCCTTTTTCTAAATAACTGTTTTTATACTATTTCGTCTCCACCTTCGATCAGATAATCAGACACTTTGGGTTTTAAATATACAGAACGCTGGGTTAGCGTTTCCTACTCCGACCCCCATCCTTCTAGTCTACTTGGTTAACTACGAGGAGAGGCCTGGGTATTGGGAGTATTAGAAAACTGCTTGTTATCGCCACTAGTATAACAAAGTCAATACGGTTGTGATTTATTGAAGGTGTTGCCATACATTATGCCGGCTTGAAGCTTATGACCGCAATAAGAACTTCAATGGAGTAGAATATGTGGGACAGGAATACCACATCCAAGCCACTGAAGGAGCAAAGTAATATTCTGATTAATTCTTTGCAACCTTACTTGTTTATGCCAATGTATTTCTATCGGTGATTAATTATCAATTATGAATGATTAGCTGGAAGGATTTTATCACATTACCTCTGCATTTGTTGGAGTAAAAAGTCGATTATGCTTGTGCATTCTAAGTTTATTGTGTTTGTGTATTATCAGGTATAGGGATATCAACGCTGACACCAAGCTCCCCTGCTTTGATATGGCCTAGGTGATTACGTATCTCCGCTCCATCAACAAAGAGCTTACCAAGGACGTAAAAGGATTATGCGCTGTAGGATCCCTCCGTTCCCTGTGAGCTACCTCTGACCTGGACTCTGACCAAGTCTTCATCATAGTTCAGTGCCGTGCACAGATGAAGAAGTCAGTGGAGTACGATGAGTGCCAGTGTGATTGTGGTGCGGGCATGGGCTCAGAAGCACACTGTAAGGATGTGTGTGCTGTGCTGTGTGCACCTGCAGATTTAAACTGTATGGTAACCTTAAACTTGAGGAAAAATGCCCAGAGAAGTTCCAGGCATTCCATCAGACGGACAAGATCAAGGCATCGCCTGGCAAGGCTCAGAATCTGAAACTGAGGTCAACACCTTCTTGCAATGGCGAATTTGACCCAAGGCCATACAGCTAACGCTCATTGCCAGACTACACCTCATACTTCAGGAACAAGTGCATCAACTTCGCCTCCACACCCACCGGCCGAATGCCTATCCTGCAGCTCCCCCCCCCCCCCCCCCAGCAAACCAATGTGCAATTCAAATTTGCTCTTCGAGATGAATTCCGTCACCATGACGGAATCATCAACATCACAGAAGCAACTATCAAAACGTACATGGTCCGTATGGCGAAGTCTCTGTCCCGCGTCAATGAAATTCGGACCAAAGCCATTGACCACGGTATCTGTAGTGAGCCTGTGGCTCTGAGAAAATATGCAGAGTTGACTGGGACCGAAGTCAAGCCATGTGGGATTGTAGTGTCCCAAACTCACCTCTACCTTGCATACTCACCAGATGGTGTTGTGTCTGATGAAATGATTGTTGAGGTCAAGTACCCCTACAGTACCAGGGACAAACCAGTCCCTCCTACCATACCTGGTCAGTGAAAACAATCAGCCGACCCTGAACAGCCAACATGACTGCTATTACCAAATTCAGGGCCAGTTGTTTTGCACGATCAGTCAACTTTGTCATCTTGTGGTGTTTACGTCTCAGAGTATGGAGATTATTCCAGTTACACATGACGATGACTTTATTACTACTATGATTTCAAAGTTAGAGGTGTTTTCAGGGACTATTTAAAAAATGCTGTACTTGATTCAATGTTTATTCACAGTTTCTGTTACTGAGTAGTCTTGTGCACTGATTTCTTTAAGGAATTTTTTACCTGCATATTGTATGTTGTGGAATGTATAATAAACTCTTGAAACTTTTAAGTACAAAGTGTTCAATAGAATTATAAGAAAATAATCCATTGAGAGTCCACATTCACTTATTAATTGAAAAGGACAAACATGAATAGGGTGAAACACAATTTATTTCTTCAACAATATTCACGTATAGGGTTATCATAGATTACACTATAAGGCACGTGGTATAAAAAGACTTCTATTTATCACCTTTCATTTTCTCCTGTTGGAGATCTTCCGTTCTCTCTGCACAACTTTCACTGTCAGCCGATTCTTCGTACTGAAAAAGGTTGGTATATTTACGGTGACATCATAGGGCGCAAATAAGTCCTGCATGACAAAGCCCTTGTCAGCCATTACCAAGTCACCCTGGTCACATATTTCTGGTAGTTTGCTCCTTTCCATCACCTGCATGTTACTGGTTGCGCCGCCATACGAAGGAGTCACATAGGACACAAGGCCTCCTGGCGTATCTCTCACTACCACCTTCACTGTGTTATAGTACTTGTACGTAGAAAAAGTGGCCTACTGGGCCAGTTGTCTGTACTCCGGCTGGCTCGATTCACAGCGTTTTTTGGTTACTCGTCCACTATGCCCAGCGCATTGACAGTGACAGCTTTACCCTTAATGTCGTCACAATCAAATATCTCATGACCGCGTGACGTAGTGCGGGACATTTTATTAAATGAAGTGAAACAAAATGGAAATCTCTTGTATTTACCGGTAAACTGTGAAGTATGCACATAACCTGATAACTTCCGATTGGGCTTGGGACCGCATTGCTCTCTGCCTCACCTCTCGGAAAAAACCGCATTAGCTTAACAGCCCAACATAGCCTCACATATACCCACAAAGCTGTATACCACCCCTCATAACTCTCGAAATATTAGATAGGTGTTTTCACATACCTATATAGTTTCACGCGACACAAGTAGCATTGCACATTCCTGAATATCATCACACAACCTGAGGTAGGGGATTTGTAGCAGAAAAACAAAGGCAAGAAAGTATTTGCCAACATCAACTCATATTTAACTGTTGATGTTGTGTGAAATTTGGCATTCTCTGATTGGCACCTACTATTTGATATCGAGGTTCCCTATGAATGCAACTGTTCAAATCATAGAAAAGTGAAAACGACTTAAAATATTCTTATAAGCGGAAATGATTATTAAGGAAATTGATAATGGCATCCAACATGAGATGGGTAATGATGAGGTTAATGTTCATGAGCTGTCGGACATTATGCACAGTACAGGGAATATCATTGTCAGTGTCATCTATTTACTGGTGTGACCCACATCCGCTGATAGTCCACTGTCGCATCAATAACATTAAAATATATCTTCAAAATATATAAGTTGTTGATTTGTGTGCATTTAATAGTATTAATATGCAAACGAACACATTTACTATGGAATAAATCAAACCAATAGGCACCATTAATGCGTTGATGACCATACGTTTCATATGAAAAGATGAGGGAAAAATTGCTGGAATATACAATTGCTGGAACTATATCAATGTAGGCACAAAGTTAGTATATTAACTATACAATGAATATGCATCCATGACTATCACGATATTCCCTTCATCTTGCTGTTAGCAGTACAATTACCTTTGCTATTAGGGGCAAAGTTACCAACTGACTATTAATGAGTAGGTTGCTAAGTGTGCATTAGGGGCTTGACACGTAGCTTATTACCGTAATTAGATCGCCCGTGACGGCAATTTACGTCAGGGAGGTTTCTTTCGTTCTTGTAAATCAACATTGATACAGAACCATACTCGATAACGATGAGGGTTTTTGTTGTCATATATAGCCATAGCTTGTGTAAGTCATGACATGTAGTGGGTTTCATATGACACACCAATGATTTGTCATCCGTCCATTGTATAGCCTGTGCGAATCAGAGCGTGTTTTATATGCAACATGTAACCCCTCTTCACATCTTATATGTTATTCGCTGTATATATGAACCTATATAAAATATGCTTTACCTGGAGATTCATGCCCTTGATCTGTACGATATACAATAATTCCAACGGAAAGCGATCTTTACGTGAGCTGTCTGCATGGAACGGACATATACCATCAAAATGAAAAGCGAAGATAGGTTTTGGCATTATGGACGCCCCTCACAATGGACGTGATATCGATATGCGCAGGAACCCATATTATTCTCAAACGAATGGCAATATGATGACCTCGCTCGCATGAAGGATATGGCCATCGCATTATTCACAAGTATGATAACCTAGCGCTGCAAATACAATGACAAATGCTACATAAAGTAAAGTCGCTTGCCAACTGAAATTTCAAATCACGACAACGCATAGCTATTTCGCTGACCCAACTGCCAACATACAACTCTTTGAATGCCTGGTCAGTAATGAACCAGTGATCACAATCAGAAAGGCATAGTTGGTCACGTGGCATTAGTGATGGGCTGACTGGGAATGTTTGGCACGGAGCGGTAGTATTTAAATACAGGACAGATGGATGGCTCTTGGATCTCCGGTGTGTTATTCATCATCATTATCATCAACAGATGGAGGTTGCACTGCTGCTATGACGTCATAACATTATTGCTCCATGTACACCAGAACCCCAGGCCACACAATCACTCTCACATATATCAGCATGTCACTGCTTTATTGATATGCATTGTACAGGTGAACACCTTGGTCAGTATTACAGGTATTAGGCAATACCCCCATCAGATAAGGCATTATACATGATAAATATGATAAAGGAGGCAACAGGTTAAGTTGATAAAAGAGACCAAATAGCCTGAATCTATACAACTGTATCTAAGCACCCGGTGCTTATGTGAATATCTTTTGTCATCAAGTTAACCTCTCTCATAAAGACATGCATCAATTGCGTAATCGTCGGAGTAAACCAAATTAGTGACGTGTGCCGCCAAAACGTGGCTGCTAAGTAAGAGCTTGACGCCCTATCGTAATGACGAAGCTCTGTGGACTGTGTAGAGTTACTTCCTTTTCGATTGCTGCGAGTGGTTTGATTAACTACCAATGGCCCAGTAACAGACACAGAGAACAGTAATGTCTGCAGTAATTATAACGGCTGATTATTACATTGGGACGAGGCTCTTCTCAATGGGGTGGGTTATGGGCGGAAAGTAACACGCGCTCCATTTGAACAACTATACTCAATATAACTGATGCTGCAATGACAGTTCTGAAGATGCGGAAACAATGGGCCGCTTATTACATTGCCATTCCAGACGTGCCGCGTATATCGAGCTTAATAAAAGCTCATTGAGTTGATATATTATTCGTCTTGTGTTAACTGTTGCGGTAACAATGTAGGGTGCCTTCCGTTCTAACATCGACGACTGATGTCATGTGGAATACATTTGGTGTGTTGTTGATTACAATTAGGTTAACGGTGTCTTTGGGAATGCTAATATGTGAACTAATATTACAGAATTGAAAGTAAGGTAATAATGTACATATCTGATAAAATGAGACATTTTTTTTTGTCGCCGAACGTCATAAGTCATGGTCACTAGTACGTTTCCCAAAATAGTTCAATCAGTATAATGCGGTACATCCTGGCAAGATTATGTCATGGCCTGCCTTACAGCTATAAAGATATATTCGTCTTAAGGCTGTCCGCAAAATGGATGATGATATGGATGAGATTATGTTATATTTTATTGTATAAGTTAAATCGTAAGACATGCCCACTAATCGACATTAAGTACCACGTAGGCGTTGGACTGATAATTCGGCGCCGTCCCTCAGGTCATTAACCTTGACATTATGCTGCAAGACGGCAAAACTTGTCAATGGGACACAGCTGGCAATAGAAATAATATAACTTTTTCTCCCCTAAAACAATGCATGAATATATATATATATATATATATATATATATATATATATATATATATATATATATATATATATATATATATATATATATATATATATATATATATATGCCAATCTAGTAAGATTATAACTATGTGCACTGTATTTGTGTTCATCGCTTTTCTTTGATGTTATGTTTTATCAATGGGAATTATATTGCATCGCCATACATTTGTGGTGATACCAGATGATGATTTACGGGTCACCCCAATATAAGCAGATAAGATGGAGCCCGAGAGCATGGGATAAATATAAATCGTTGCCCTCGACAGCTGGGGTCTGAACGTATTGCTACCTACAGAGTGATGATTGCCCTGGACAGCTGCTACCTACAAGGGCAGTTGCTGAACATTTAGGTCTCCATTTACTGACTGAGTGATAGTAATAAGGTGTACATGGCGCACCCAGTGCCAGTAAGACCGTGCTTGTACATATCGCTTATAATGGGAACATATGTAGGGTATATCGTATGACAGCATGTGTTCAGGAACGCAAACACCCATCAATAATGGCCAGCACATTGCAAATAACATCAACATTTTCGTGTTGTTTGTAATATTAAAGTTTTCCTAGAGCATGAGATGTAACAACATTCTTAATTATGTCATATTGGTTTACAAACTAACTCTCGTGTCTACAACGAGTGATACGAAGACAAATTGAATAACTGAGAACACATTCACTCATGAGGACCCCAGATCCCAATATCTCAAATTCATGCCGTGTACCCGACCCGACGTTGTGTGTTTTGTTATCCACATAAGCGCCTGTTTGTCATATTTTACCTGATAACAAGAAGATCGCTAAATGTACTTTGGAAAGCTGATACACAACCAGCGTCACGTGCCAATGCATATAGTTCCCCCCGTTTCTCACCAGATATGGCCTTTTATCCACCCTGCCTCAGTTGCCCTTCAACACTACCACCGTCTCTCAACTACCCAAACTGATACAGCCAGATGACCCTAAATTGATCTAGGTTATGGCCCAACCAGAGATATGATTACCCATGCTTATCCATAATTCTTTACATCTTAGGTCACGTTTACAGCATCCTTTCATTATTTCACACGAGTGTATGGTCTGTATAAAACTAGTCCAGGTGGTTGATTACTAAGATTAATCAAGCCGCTGAAAGCATCCTTTGACATCGCATGAACGTTGGCTGTCTGGCTAATAGCAATTTATATGCTATGTTGTTGTTTGAAGTCAATCATCAATAATTTGGAAGCCGCCATTTCGCTTTGTTGTAATGCATGTGAGTAATTTTAAACCGTATCCACGTATGTCTCGTTTTGTAGAAGTGTGAATCTCATTATTTTAATTATTTTAATCTGAAAAGGGACGCAACCGACCCGGTAGCTCAATAATACCGTGCTTGACCTTCGTCCCAGTGGCGTGGGTTTGCAGCCCGTTCTGATCAACAGGATTGCTGTCCAAGCATCACAATCCTCCTCATCCATCACCGTCGCCATATCATCTCGTTGTTGAATGCGACGTAAAACCCCAATATTACCATTACAGAAAACGGACGGCATTGGATAATTTGCTGATGGAAGCTACTTATACCTGCCATGTTAAACGATAACCATGTATCGTTCCTGAATACATGGGTGCTTGGTAGAATAGGTCGTGTGAAAAATGCATAATTACAGGACGACCCGGTACCAGCAGCACTGTCTGCCTTCGTGCTCACGAATGCAATAAAAGTATTCCTTTACATCAGCATTTTTAAAATGTCATCAACTACCTGTCCCACCTGTCATCTCACGATTGGCTATCATTACAGTCGGAAAACCTGAGATATGTAACAATATTCGCTCATTTCATATCATGCTTATCTGAGTTGGATTCCATAGCATACAAACAAATACGAAGTTCTAGCTCTGAAGTCAGCATCTCGGCGATATCTCAAGCATACACAAAAACGCTCTGCAGCATGTGATTTAGATTCTCTCTGCCAACTTGCTGAACTACTGCAACAATAATTGTCTGCAGTAAAATACATTTGCTTAAGATAATCGCGGCACCTTTATCACATGGAAGTGAGCAGAAGCTTTATCAGCGCCTACCGCCGGAGGATCTTCTTAGGCTTCATATTCCATTAAAATAGAGGTAGGCCATCACCGCATCTATCATAGGCGGGAGACCCGTTCATTGGGTCTTCTCGGAATATCGTTGCCAATGACATCATTCCACGCGTGATATAAGCAGCGAAGGTGCATATGAGAAAACAGAAGCCTTGCTAGGTTTCCATCCAGGAATCGGCCTTATTGGTGTGCGTTGCACAGGTGAACACAGTGTTCAGAAATATAACTATTAGGCCCTATGTAAATCATTTGACAATAAACCTAGGTATGTGATCATGATGTCGACCGATTTGCATTGCCTATGTGAATATATTGAGTCAGAAAGTGTTTTGATTACACCAAATCTATCGCATGAACGTAATATTTGGAGTTATCAAAAAGGTGACGTATACATTCAAACTATGGTAGTTTGTTGTTTTGCCTTGCAGTTATGTAATGAAGAATGAACGTGAGGCATTTTAAGTTGTATTTTTGTGCCTGTCACTCTTTTAATCAAAAGCGGAAGGTTCGATAAAGTAATGGCAGTAGTAATTAAATCAACAGATTTCTATAATTACGACGAGGCAACATAACGTCCATTGTATTTGTTGTCAATAAAGATGGATATAACCGGAACACATTGCTTGCCCCATTGAATTAACTCTTATTTACCGGAATGCAACTGAATACAGGATCCTGAAACCATGAGAGTTACTGACGTGAGTGTTATGGCCAAGACGAGCTTCATTTAAACTCCTAGAATTTAGATATCTGTTTGCTAAGGACCATTATTTAACATAAGGTGCCTTCCGTTCTGACACCTATGATGGATTGATCATGTTGATGAATTTGTTCCTCTCTGTCTTTATGTGAATTCCATTTGCTGTTTCATCACAATATCCTAAGGCCATCTTCATTTGTGCTATTAAAAACAGGTAATCAAAATGAATGAAAGGCTGTAAATATGCGGCCTACAAAAGAAATAAAGCACAATGTAGGTGCTTACTCTTAACCTTGGCTGCAAGATGCAAAATAGTTTCTACTTCACATCATATTCACACCTCACCGTTTGCCATAGGAGGCTATGCAAATGATGTAACAATGTCCATTACTTCCATCTACTTCGAAGGTGCAGACGTACTTGAGAAAATATTTGAACGAGCATGCCATGATGTAAATACGACGTATTGCGGCCAGCCACATGGTGATTAGCTAGAGATAGTAGAGATAGAGAGATCTCTCTCTCTCTCTCTTCTCTCTCCTCTCCTCTCTCTATCTCTAGAGAGAGCGAGAGAGAGATAGAGAGCGAGAGAGAGAGAGAGAGAGAGCTCTCTCTCTCTTCTCTCTCTCTCGAGATTCTCATTCTCTCTCTCTCTCTCTCTCTCTTCTCTCTCTCGCTCTCTCTATCTCTCTCTCTCTCTCTCTCTCTCTCTCTCTCTCTCTCTCTCTCTCTCTCTCTCGCTCTCTCTGTCTCTTTGTCTCTCTCTTTCTCTCTCTCTATATAAATATATATATACATATATGTATAAATATATATGTATATATATAAACACATATATATATGATGGATATATGTTTATGCATATATATACATGTATATATATATATATATATGTATATGTATATATATATATGGATATATGTTTATATATAAACATATATTTATAAATATATATTTGTATATTTATATACATATGTTTGTATATAAATATATATATATATATATCTCTATATATATATATATATAAATAAATATATATATATATATATATATATATATAGATATATATATATATATATATATACATATATATATATATACACTTGATTTCTAGTTGAGATTTGAGCCAACTAATTAACTTATCGTTCCATATTTCACCCACCGCGTCAACTGCCATATCTTTTTAAGGGGAAGAAGAGCTATGGTTAGTAGAGATGTAATTTTCACATAGTGCTTAGATATGACTGGAATCGACGGGTATGTCTAATAAATGTCAATGTATTTTCAGGAAGTGGTAATCTTTGGTATAATCATTCTTAAGACAGGATTTTCGCTTCGCTCTGATTATAGTCGTCTGACATGGTTTAATTCAGTGGGGCTGTTATATATGTGATGTCCCTGGATTGAAAGTAGAATGGACTATTTTGGAGAAAAAAATTGCTGCAAATGGCACCCAGGCCAAAAACTTAATGGCTGCAATTTAGGTGAGTCATGCTTTGTGTCAAAGATGGTAATACAAAATATCAGTTCTTGAGATGAATCATGCTTGCCAGGAAAATCCATTAACATGTGTCATCTCACAATGATATTCTCCACTGATAAGTTGCGTTCATCTAATGGCTACTATATATCTGGTTTCACTCTGAGTGTAAAATATTTTCCAAATTATTTGCGTTGCCGACAATATTGTTATCTGCAAAGGAACCGAGAATGAATGAAACCACTGGGCGCCATAAATGTTGCAGTGACAAGACACTGCTTATAAATAGGTGAGGGAAAATTGATGCAGCACAAATTCTTCTTTATTTTCTTGTTTGAACTTTATTATTAAAGTTAGTTATATCAGGTACGTTATTCCCGCTGTCTCGTCCTAAGCAGCCACACATTGGCAACACCAATATGGTGCGTGCATTAAAGATATATCTTCAGAAATGAAGATGTAAATAGCAGTCACCAATTAACCAGATTAACCAAGCCAATGACTGGTTTAATTCTACCATGGATTGCATCCGTCGCCGGATGCAATATTGCTGACATATTCCTTTTTTTTGCTATTAGCTGTGCAATTATCTATACTATCAAGGGCATGACTGGAACTCCGTAACTTGATGACTATTAAAGTGTGCTATATATTCTCGGCTGGCGCTGGGTACGCTGCTTATTAACAAGACGCGTTCCTTTTTTATTACATTTCATAGTAATCTATTACGTAACCCAGGTTTTTTCGGATATATATCCAATACATCAACATTAATTCGTAGGACGTGAAGACAGATTGTGGCGCCGCGAATATAATCATTAATGGCCGCTGATGTATATGACATCAGGAAACAGGTCCTAATCAAAAGCTATAGAAATTGTATTTATTTGTCCCCAGTATAGGGCGTCTGCTTTATAAGATTAATTTATGGTCATTTTAGTTTGTCGCATTATTGTGTTGCATGTCCTTTTTAATTGAAACGTTCTGCTTGTGGTTGAGGTTCGGCATATAGCTGGAATCACTGGGATCTAGGGCATCCACGGTTATGTTCACTGAGCCAAACACAACTACACAACTCCGCTAGAGCCTTTCATTTCCACTGTAGATATACAACAAAGGAGCTTGGATGATCGGACAACTTACAGTGTTATTCTAATGGGGCAACCAATGGAGCAGGTAAAATTATATACACGTAATGCATATTACATCTGACAATACGGTTGATCGAGCATCTATTAAATATTTATTTAACTCGGAATGCCAGGCATCTTGTCTGGCGCATTATGGTATATCATGCAGATAATCCATGAACACAATGTAGCGATTCAGCCGAAGAAGATTGCTCTTCTGTGCCCAAATAACTCGTTTCGCACTTGAATAATCTGAGGCGTTTGGTAGATGCCAGCTTCGCTCAGAAAAGACGACGGAATTAGATAGAAAATAGACGTCAGAGACTCCCCCGTAGACTGGTGGGTATGTGTCACATGTCGTTGCCATCGTAGCTCGCCTTACATACGTCAGAATGAAACTGCCTTATTGATATGCATTAGGCGAGTGAGCACATTAGTCAGCATTACATGTAATAGGCACAATAGAAGTTGTCGGATACCGCTTCCATCAGACGAGGCACATGGTGATAAATGAGGGAGAAAACGCGACTGATCTCGTGTTTAAAAGATGCGCTTCAGGTTGCAGCTAAGTAACTGTATCTGTTGTTATTGGATTGGTATAGCCCATATCAATGTAACGGTGTGGTCACATAGCTATATAGAATGTCTGCTAATACTGCTTAATATTAAGTGACAGGGAGTGACAGATTCATGGATATCGCCAACAGACTTCTACATTCTTGTCTTGAAGTAATATTAAATATGAAATTGCCTTGACTGTTGAATTATTATAATAAGCAAACATTCATATCATGGCTGCTTGCAAATAAGGTATCAAAATAGATCGCAGTTGTAAATAACATGATATACATTGAGGCGTAAACTATACCTATTCACCACTTGACATAAAGCGTCGCGTAGGCGTGGGATTGCGTATTCTATGAGAGCCCTTTCTATATTAACTTGGATATCACGCTGCCAGATGGCCGACATTTTATATGTCACAGTATACTCTAATTACAATGCTTGCGCGGGGTAGGCAACTTGAATAATGTAACCCTATCTCTCATTGCATTACGGGGAGATTGCATGGTGCTTACAGTGGAATTAAATCAGTTGGCCAAGTAATATTTTACTTTGTGTTTCCAATTAAGTGCTGAGGGTTTTCGTGATTCGTAAAATTGCAATAACTTAAGGTTGTTATGTTAGAATTACCGAGTTTAAATGCTGTCTCAAAATAAGGTCTGGCCATGGTCTTTTCCCTGCTAGGTAAGACTTAAACCTTTATTGATGTCTTATTACTTCTAGTTGATAAAGCATCAGGTCAGTTTCTTGCCATGGAGGGAACAATGACATGGTTAGCTATCTGACTGGCGACTTCATCAATGTTCCATTGGAACCAATGACTTCATGTAAGATACATTGCGAGCAGATCTGTTCTACTTGTCAGACACCGAATTTATAATAACACTATATTGCCCTCTGTAACAAAGTGGAAAACAGTTAGACTATATTTTTCTCTCCTCATTCATTATCTGTCTTTAACGAGAACGGTGTGCTGGGCAGCGCTCATATCACCCACTACCGGAGGTCATTCAAACACAAGCTTGTGATGTGTTATCCTAAATTACCTGAACGGAGGGCGCCTGAACGAGCTATGTATTCAGTTGCAGAAATGTCAGATCAAACCCTGATAATGCTGACCGCTTTCGGTTTAATATCTGAAACAAAAGGTCAGCCCCATTTTGCATCTCACTATTTGATAACTACCGTCCTCCTCAAAATTATGATAACAATCCTTCTGCCTAGAATTTACACGACTATTTAGATTGTACACATCATGATGTCATTACG
The DNA here is from genome assembly GCA_034190875.2 of Urechis unicinctus. Lineage (NCBI taxonomy): Eukaryota > Metazoa > Annelida > Polychaeta > Xenopneusta > Urechidae > Urechis > Urechis unicinctus. The sequence goes on from CM067346.1 coordinate 33,949,643, forward strand.
CTAGGACATCTTCCGTGTTTATTCCTTTTTACCTTACGAAACGTATTATAATAATATTGTATTTCATTTTGTATCAAACAAGTGGAACAATGGCTGACCGACCATGAGTTCTTAACGAGATGTTGATTGGTTCTGTTGAGGATTAAAAGCTATTCTGACTACACTTGTTGGAGACCGTGAAACATGATATATCTGGTGTGTGACACTATGAAGACATATTTATGGTTATGCAGTTTTATTAAGTCTCATATAATTTCCACTGGCCCACATAGATCCACATTGTTCCATATAGTTCCACATAGTACCACATAGTTTCATATAGCCAAACACAGCCCTGAACAGCTTAACAGCCCAACATAGCTTCACATATCCCCAGAAACCTGTATACCACCCCTCATAACTCTCGAAGTATTAGATTTTTTATACAGCCCCAAATAGCATTGCACATTCCCGACTATTATCACACAACTTGAGGTAGGGGATTTGTAGCTGAACAACAAATCCTAGAAAGCATTTTTCCAACATTAACTCATATTTGTCTGGTGACGTTGTGTTATATTTGGCATGCTCTGATGGGTACCTACTAGTGAATACTGAGATTCTCTATGAATGTTGTTGTACAAATCATGGATAAGGAATATTGGGTCTAACAGCGGCGAGTGTTTATACATATTGACATTACAGAGTTTTGGCGCTTATTATGGCCATATTGCATCAGCAGCCGTTATTGATACTTAATAAATGACGTCACACACCATATACATAATTTCTAGACACCAAATTTAATTTGCTGTGTCAGATCATGACAGCTGTTATACGACATAAAGTGATATAGCAAAACATGGGGAAGCATTTAAACCTCTGTGGCTTTGTTGGTTACTGTGTGAGGATTCAGTGCCAATGACGTAGGTTATTAGCATAAGTTGTTGCCGTTCGAATGAGGCCACATAGCTGAAGCTTCTCTTGTTGTCAAGGCGCTTGGTGTGTTTTTAGCTTCAGTAAGCGTATACAGTATCTTAAATAAATAAATTCTTGTTTGTACAAACAAGGGAAAGTTCTGAGCGTCATAGATTATTGTGCTTGTTGATATACAGAGCAAGAAGTAAGGCGATGCGTGGCGAAAATGTTATCAAAATTGTTTTGTTCAATACCATGTTTATCCCTGCAACACAATATAACGGATTCTAAATGTGTATTGGTCTGATGGTAGCAAATCAAATAATAAAAATGTATGCTTAGATGACATATCAAAAGAAGCGTCAGCTCGCATTAGTACATGATACAAGCAGCACCCCCTTGACATATGGCATACAGAACCGTGTAGGCGTGCTGTTGCTCACGTACAGCTGCATTAACCTATATATTATGCTGTAAGATGGTTGGCGTGTTCTGTATCACGTAAGGCTAAAATCGCTCGTGTTTGCGTTATTATCTGTGATCTATATTGGCGTTACCTTGAAAGCGTATAGGTCCATGATTTGATGGAAGTTTATCAACCGAATAAAGAGAGTAATGTATTTCCCACACTGGGCAGACTTATGTCGAAATTACATTTAGTCACCTTTAACATCACAGGGAAATGTCAGATATCATCCTTCCACATTCATCGTTTCGCGGAATTGACTTGTCAGAAGTTCTATACCCATGGACGGTTATGGAGTACATCCTTAACTTTGTATTTAATCTAATATAGGTAAATATATTCAGTTGCAAATCCACATTTACATTATGGCTGGGATAGTGTTGCTGTTGTGAGCGTCTGTAACATCTGCTGCTTTTTACATTAGACATAGTTAAACCTAATTCACTTTGATTAAACTTAATCTTAGCCGTAAATGGTTTTATAGGCCTTCTACGACTATATATTTAATTAAAAATCCCAAATATCTTAAATGATACTACCTCCAGTCGTTGCTCGATTGCAGCAAATGAAGCACATCTGAGACTGGAAAGGATACGACACGCCATCAGTGACACGCAATTCAGGTCTAAAACGTTTAGCTACTGCATATATCGAGATACCACATCGGGACCAAATGGTGATGCACAGTGACAACCCGTCTGACTCAATCATCGAGGTTGATTTATAAAAAAAAACATGGTTTGAAACGTGCAGTCTTGCGTGACCCGATTACCATTTACATATCTTCTGTGAATAATAAACGATTTCCAACGCTGACTTTGCTGTTTATAGGTTAACGTTAACATGTATGAGTTTGATTAAAAGTCGAATCTTTAACACCATTACCTGGTGTATGGTATGATAATCAGTTTATAACATGGTTAGGCAACACCCTAAACCTCACGATCTGCCACAGCACGAGAACAAACCATCGACCAAGAAACTCGCAGTACTTGTTGACATCTATATGTCCATATGTGCTAACGTCACATCGTTATTGATCTATTGATAACTCTTATGCTTAATGCTGTGCTTCTAGGAATGGGAACTTCCCATCAAGCTATCATACTTATGGTAAACTTCTGTCGAAAATGAGACGGTGAATAAATTGTTGCTTAATGACATGCTACGTAGAATTGTGACTGTGGCTACGCGAGACGATGAAGAAATTACCGAGTAATCCCGAGACCTACTATCACAGCCCATGTTTGCGGCACGGATGTTAGCAGTAGTCAAGGAGCGGTGATTACGTGTGCTGCCATAGTAGACCTGTTGGCGTCTCAACAAACATTCCAAGCCAATTTAAATATCGACTTTCGTGCTGCTGACTTAATTAGCAGAGGATGAAAATGTTAGGTCTAGTTATCGGGATATTCGTTAATCTCTCTCCCACTGAGAGATGTATAACATTATGGTTGTTGTAAGAAAAGCTCTGTAGCTTCTAACGAGATACGCTGTAAAAGCGAGTCCTTATCAGGTCCAAGCTCATACCTCGATTCTAGTCATTTACTTTAATTTAAGGACATCAGCTCGAACGAGGCAATATACCTCGATCGAGGGAGTTGCTCTGTTTTTAAGGAAATCACTTCGATCGAAGTGTACGCGCATGCGCGAACACATTCCCGGTCGCCATCTTGAGGGATTTAAATATATCGCCACATCGTCAAAGATATTTCACGTTGCAAGGAATTGTATGAACATTTCATCGATGCAGGTGAGCGATTATGGAATCAATGTTATATATCGACTTAATCGATGATTTTTTTTGGTGCCATCTTGAATAATTAATGTATTTTAGCATGTGTCTTCACAATATTTTGCATTGTACCTATCCCCTTCGTTATAGATAACAATGATTTTACCATTTTCCGCTTATTGTTTTCCAACAAGGTCATGCTGATGGTTTTATTCAGACTTCCATGTATCTTTTGGTCCCACTGTTAATTGTGATCAATCCGCGCATGTCATTAAATCAAACTAACTGAGCCGTCCATATCAGTATCATTATCCTACTTCTCCTTCCTCTAGGCCATAGAAACAGAATCGGTTCAACCACATCACCTCACATTTTACATTACCAGATTAACAATTATTGTCTTACCAGTTATCACTAGTTATTGTCGCTCGCATTCCCTTGATTCGGGTATATAAGTCACTGTTGTGAGGATCTACCTCAATAATCATTATAAAATGTTTTGATCTGTATTATCTTTGAGGGGGGGGTGGTACAGGCACGACTGGTGATGTCTGGTGATTTCAAAGACTATGACAACTAATTCTTGAAACAGCTGCTTAGGGTCTGAGATGGTCCCTACCCTGTCAAAGCATTAGCGCCCCTATATTTGTCTTCTTAAAACTGATATCACACTGATGAAGAAGGAAATACTTATTCAAGTTTGTGGTTTCAGTCTGTTGCAGCTATGACCACAGTATGGATCAGGGCATACAGATATTGTGCCGTGTGTGCGGACTAAAGACATCAAATCTTAGAAGGCTAACACCCATCACAAAAAGACTCATCTTCAACTTGTACCATATCAATGTTGATAAGGATGACAGACCAGGAGTTCACCCAGAAAAATGTTGCTTGAAATGTGCAAGTGCATTGAAGCGCCATCATGATATCAAGTACAAGAGAGGAGGACCTAAACCCACAGCAACCTTCCCAGAATTGGCTACATTTCCAAACCAACCTCAAGATTGCTTGGAAGATGTCAACCCAAGGAGCACCATGTTTGCCTCAAATGAGGTACTGTTATTGTATTTATGATATCATTTGTTTCATATTTCAGAGAGATTACATGTCGCAGTCTGTTGCTGGGCATGTATCAGTCATTACATTATTTGCCTAGTCCAAAATCAATTTTTTCTAGATAAGATGTGTGTTGATTATTTGATGACTGTATGCTTATATTTTTAATAACTTGTGTGTGAAGGATCCCTGTGACAGCGATGAATATGCAAACGAAGGACTATCAAAGAGGATGCGAATAACTATCCTTACAGATTCCTCTACACAAACAACTGTAGAAATGAAACTGTTCCACCACGCAAGCCCTCCCACAGTTTATGCAGGCAGATGCCGCCACAGCCACATGCCTGGATCAGGCAGAATGTGCAACACAAACAGAGAACAGTATTGCAGAACTGATTTGTCATGAAGGTAGCAGCATATTTGGGAACATGACCTCAAAACAGCTGTTAATGGTTGCCCACACACTAGGGAAATCCCAGCATCGCCAAATTAAGCGTGATTGTTACGATATGAGCCACAGCATCAAATCGTTGCTGGACATAAATATGACATCATATATGAACCAACGCAACCCAGCTTTGTTGGGCTTCCTTCTGGGTGTTGCTGACAAAGACCTAAAATACGGTGACACAGAAGCTGCAAAGGAATCGCAGAAACAAACAGTGTACAAAATTTCGAAAACGGTGGAGTCAATAATGAATCTTTCCGCCCACAGACTTATTATGCCCCTGCACTTCCGAGACAGCCTCATCCTCTATTCAGTAACTGGTAGTCGTTTGGCACTTACAGTTTTATGTGCAAGTGCAGCCCATGCCAGCTACCCAAGCACCAAACGATTTTTGCATAATCTTGGCACCAAGTCAAATGACTCTTCCATTCCTGGGGATGTGGTGTTTGCATTTGACAATAACCAGATCCTGCACCGAGCCTGGAATGTGAACATTGAGAGTAAATTTCGGTGCCACATTGTGACAATGGTTGTCCAATTCGAAGCTGATAAGGCTGGCACTTTGCAATGGAGAGAAGACCTAAAGCCAGGGATTTGGATGCTGAACCCAGGAAGTGTGGCTTGTGTCAGAACAATTGACCAAGATAGGAATGTAAAAAAAATTCACTATGATGCCCATCTGTATCCCCACTTAATGAAAATTATAGCAGAAGTGGCTGCTGAACAAACCAACCAAACTGTACATGGTTCCCCTTTCAGGGACCCGATCGATGCACTGGTTGAACAACAGAAGCATGCTGAAAATTTCAGGACTTGTCAAGCCTGTGGTGATGCCAATGTACCTAATAGCAAAATAAAGTGCCCAAGTTGCAAAGTCAACCTTAAGCAAGCCGAACTACAAGCTCTTGGGATAAATGAATGTGGAACTTGGGAAGAGAGGCCAGCAAAAACCACGGCGCATACAGCAAAAACATTCAGAGTGTCTTTCCCAGAGAACAATGATGACAACATGGAAATGATGTGTACTGATAAGACACCCCATCCTGTACATGAAGAGGCAAAAGAATATTGTGTCAATGACCCAGTTTTTGTCAATCCCTGCTCTTATGAGGCCTGTGCTGTGGTCCTAAGGAATATTGGTCGTAAGGCAGGAGTCCGTCGTTATGGAGGGGATCGGGAGCTTGTATTTTTATGTTGTGATGGCTCACCATACATTCTTTGTGCTCGTCTCATCCTCTCCACTTACATGCGTGAATTGTGCAAAGAGAGTTTCTCTGACATTGAAGCATCATCAAAACACACAGAAAGGCACAAAGACAATGGAAAGGATGCTGCAATGGTGCTTGAATTTGACTGGGCACTCTTGATCCCAGGGCCTGGCCATTTAGAAATGAATATGGTTAGGAGTTTTTGTGGAGTTGACATGGCCTATTTTCTACAAAGCCCTTGCACAGCTCATGAACTTTCGAAGTGACAATGCCCTGAATGCAGCCAAACGAGTGTCTGACCACCACAAGGGATGGCAACTTTGTACGATAGCACGCGAGGCACTAACCAGAGAACTGATTTTGCCTTGGGTGAGGATCCAGCTGACCTCTGATCAGCCTGACCTTTCTCCCGACACTTTTTTCAAATTTCTCATGGCTGATGTCCATGACAAAACATATGCCATGATCGGTGACCTTGTGCTGGAACTTTTGGACTCTATTTTTTTTGTACAGAAAGGGAATCAGGGAAGGCAGTCATGATTTGGCTTACGCAGCCCGTGCCAAAATTGCAAAAATCTGGACTGGTCGACCCCACTCCAGCTATAGAGAAATTGAAATGACTGACAGCATCATGCTGGAGAGAATGCCTGAGGAATTGAAAGAGAGTGTTATGAAGTGTTGGTCCATAAACATTTCTGGGCGTGCTGGCAACCGGTCAGGGACCTGATTTCCGTTTGGAAGAAATCAATAAACAAACTCAGTCATGGTTGCCTAAGGTCCCCACAGGCGAGGATTGGAGGACCGTCTGCAATAACTTCACAGTATTGTCTGACTTGCGCAGTGAAACTCTTAAGCAGTTAGGTATCAACGACCCTAAGAGTGCAAACATCAAGCAGCAAGACAAGCTCAAAGAAATAGAAGCATTCAGGGTCCTATTAAGACAAAAACAATACCTCCTTCATCCTGAAAAAGAAAACGAAGTCATTTCTCTGGAAGGGCAGCGGCTGAGCCAGGCGGTGGGAAAATTTTGCCAGCTAGCTAGGGACAAGCGAGCCAGATATTTTGACGCATACTTGGAGTTTGAACCAATGCGGAGCGTGTCAAGGAGAGCTGTCCCCTTCAAAGAACACCTCCAGTCTTTGTCACAATGGAAGAGGAAAGTGCCTTCAACTCTTTATCCTCCAAGACAATAAAGGAGCTGCAGGAATTGACCGAGTCTCGATTACAATGTGTGGTTGATGCCGAAATCAAGGCAGTCTTTAAGAGTGCTCTAGACGGAACTCTCTCTGTAGGGGTCGAGTCTGCTAGCTCTAGTCGAAATAGACTGCTCAAGAGTGAATACATGCAAATTCTTGATGAGATCCAGGAATATTTGAAATACCAAAGCACATTGCCTCGGGCTACAGACATGCCGGAAAACAGTGGCAGTGATTTTGTGATTTAAAATATTGGCCAGCAGATGTATGTGGATGATGTTAATTTTGTAAACTGATGGATTTGTGTTGATGCATTCGATCCCAGATTTAACATTTGTAGGTACCTCTTTCACTTTCATTCTAAATGTGATATGATGCAATCCTGCTGCAGATGTTGATCAGTAAAATTATCTATATGCATTCATTGTCTTGCTTGCCAAACAATGTCTTTAATTGGAGACAGAAAAAGGTAACAATTTTCTATGACTATGCTTTAATAAAATAATAAGTTAAAAGATCATTCAATTTGGCATCAAACATATGTACATAATATATGTCAAAAGTCAACTAGCTACATTCCATACAAACAATAAGTAAAAAAAAATCACTCAACATGGCAATTAACATATACACAATGTAAATGTAAAAAATCCACTAGCTACATTCTAGACACACAAATGTGCAGTCCACTGGTAAATTTACACACTCTTTGTGGTAACCAATACCACACTGTGCAGAACAAAATATCCAAATGGATTCATTGTCATCAAAATTACTCGTACACACGGGACAGACAGTTTTGCCGGAAGAAAGGGCACCAAGGAGGGTGGCAGGCTCCTTACCGAGGAGACTGGTAGGCTCCCTACTGAGGGGAGTGGCAGGCTCCTCTGAAGTGATGGTAGTCGGGTAAGGGGTCTTCTTGAGAGCATCAAGATTGGCTCGTAACGATTTCCTCAATCGACCCTCAGACCCGACAACCTTCCGTTTCGTGACTCCCTTGGCTGCTGGCCGCATTGGAGTCGTTTGAGAGTTTATAGGAGGTGGCATCTGTGAACATGTGGGTGTTAGAGTTTTGATGAAGTTACCATCTCCAGGGGAAGTTTTGGTTGGGGTTGGATAACCTGGTTCCACAGAAATAACAACCTCATCTGTGGTGGAGTTGGAGGTAGACTGTCTTGGAGCTGGGGGTGTGAAGGATGACTGTGAAATTTCGGTCGAGAAATGCACAGTCATCCTCTTGCCACTCTTCGTCGTTACCTTGGCAATCGGTACAGGCTGCAGATCACCAGGAGACCCCACAAATCCCATTCTCTGGATTTCAGTGTCAAGTTTTAATCCAGTAGTTTGCAGGGCCTCCCAGTCTCCATTGTCACTGGTGAAGACATGTTTATCTCCGTTTGGAGTCATTGTAATAACAATCACACTCCCTCCTGTGGTCGCAACAAGTTCGTGTGCCTTCTTGAAAAGGGTGTTTCTTCTGGAAACTCGCGTCTTGGAACGTTGGGTGGCATCTTCTACGTATGTGGATCCACAGCGCCCAGTATGGTGCTTCCATGAAGCATATCTGTATATAGCATGCGTAGTCATTTTTGGTCAATATTCCAGCTTTAATACTCAATTAACAAATGGTTGGAGTATAAAATGCACTACATGGTGCAAATGGTGAATCGTTAATCAAAAGTAAGCCTAAACTTTAGAGAAATCTAACTCTAAATGTGTAGAACACCAACTCAGGTTAAGAGACTTAACAACAACAATAAGTCATTCACTTACCTTGCTGATTCTTGTATAACATGCCAAAGTTCACCAACAATGACTTAACTACAGCCAACAACCCATAGGATGCAGTGAAACACAGAGATGTAATCTAATAATTTGTAGGAATGCATGCATAATCAACATTATTAAAATCTAGATTATAATGTGAATTCCAGAATAATTGAGTGTAGTGAGTTATTTCAATCAAAGCCTGTTGCCTGTCTTGCCTTTGAGGACCCTGTTTCTCCATGTCGAATAATCTGCCAAATGTAAGTCGACGATAAATTAATACATTTTCTGGGTGAACTCAACCCTTGACAGTGACGAATTCAACTAGTGGTAATGGTATATATGCCCGAATTTCATTAAAGTGAATATATAAGGTACTCACAATACATGTTTTTTATTATTATGTGACTGAAACATATAACTAGTCCTTTGAGTTTGACAACCAGCCCCCACGGTCATACAGCCTGCCATAAATAATAACCCAAATTGTGGTTTTATTGTTAACTGATCACACCTGAAACTTTGCCAAACTGTAAATTGTAATTCAATGCGTTGATAAAAACATTACATGCGACTTACCGTACTGCGGAATATTCTTCAAAATTAAAAACAAAAACAATACAAGCGAATGACGATGACTATCAGTGTAGAACTCAGGAAAAGAACCGCGAACTGAACATAGGAAGTTGATTCGCGCGTGCGCGTGATCCTTCGTTTTCCGTGTATTGTTTCATTTCGAGTGTGTTACTTGCATCAACGCCATGCACTTAGATCGAAGTAGATGACTGTATTCGAAGGGAATTGCTTCGATCGAAGTATGAGCTCAGACCTGCTTATAGCCTCCTGTTGATATGACTTTCTGATGATGGCCTTGATTGATGCATGGTATTCAAGAAGCATCGATTTAGCATAAATGGCGCTGTTTTGATTGCTTCCCTGGTGTCACAGTCGTCGGCTTTCAGCATTGTGTTGAATGTCGTAGATAGAGTATAATATGACGTGTGTTCAAAATTGCCATATCAAGGCCATTATTTCCCACGTACATTATTCAGACCTTTGTCCTCTTTTGATCGCGTAAATTCTTTACAAACTCTATCCCTTTTATCTAACAAAAGGTAACAACAACATTTGAATCCCTTTGATCTGGAGCAATCCCCCGTAATTAATTCAAATTGACACTTAAACCGGGTATCTACTATCCAATTACAATGGACATGGATGGAATTGTCTCAGCTTGCTTATCTCCAGATGCCACCCGGTGTCCCCCCTTGAACAAATCACTCCCTTACTCCCCACCCCAACCAGGTGACCAGTCGTGACCAATGGCGATAGTCATGCGCCTGGTTCGTGGTGTGGTTGACTTACAGGGTGGGGATAAAAGGGCGGACATTGGGGGCATAAGGAATAAGCTTGCCAGGAGAGACGGAGAATGAACCTGAGGGAATAAATCGATATAAGCTACACCAAATAAGGTGCTCCCTGAAGAAAAACAGCTTCTAAGCACTTATAACAGCGTTATCATTCTTAGAGGAATGGTATTTAACAGAAAAAATCAAACATAATAATTTGATCTGGAATTGGACGTCAATATTTAATTCCCACTCTCTAAACTCCCCTTAGATAATACAGGTGTAAATTTGAGCAGCAGTGCGTGAGCGTTAAGATGTCTGTAAGCTTTGCTTATGCTCTCTTGAAGTCAAGAACATGTAGATGCAGGCAGGTGCCTTTCTTGCATTAGGAGCGACAGAAATAAATTTGAAATAACTTCGACAAGCCTTTGATAAATTTTGTTCATAGTAAGCTGCCATCTTCATATACTGCGCTAAGAATTATGACGTGTCACTGTCACGTCACAACGATGGTAGCAACCGTCATAGCAATGACGTCATTCATACTGCTATTTAATCTTTTGCCACGAGGACCGGTGAGTATCTTCTTATCGTAAGGTCGGCTATCATTTCCAATGAGATGGTTATTGTTACATATAACACCTAACGTACAATGCAACTGACCCATATAATTCATGACGCAACGATGCATCTGCCTAAGTGCTTGACAATGGTCCAAAACACAGAGCAACTCTCATCCACTGCGGCCAGTCATATATATGTTACACGGACATTCTTCTCAATATTACAAAAAGTTTATTGCGTTAGAGCGGATGCCCACTTTGGTCTGTGTTTATACAATGGAGGTATAAAGCGAAGGACATCTTCAGAAGAGAACGCAATACTATGACCTATATTCATTTGTAGACAAAATGAATGACGTCACCACTGACAATGAGTAGCGAAATGGTGAGGAAAAGTACTTTAGGACGGGACGTAGGACTGGTTATTTCCTCAACTCAGCAAGACAATTTACGATGGGACAAAACATAACCTTAACCTTAATGCGCATATTACAAATTCGAGAGCAATCCCTTTGCACAAACACAAATTGTTATATCAGGGTACATTTAAATATATATATACATATATACATCTTTATATATATATAAATATATATATATATATATATATATATATATATATAAATATAAATATAAATATGTATATATATACCTATATATATAAATATAAATATATATACATATATATATATCTGTGTGTGTGTGTATGTGTGTTTTTTGTGTGTGTATGTGTTTGTAAATACACTCTACATTACGAGGCTGGCTTTGAACTAAGATAGGGAAATATTGTATCATGTGTTCGTTGCGGTATTGGATGTTATGCTGCGTACGGTCATGTACATATTGTTCTCTTTGATGTTCATTGCTTCCGATCGTCCGCTACTGTTCTGGCTGATATATTCCATCTCCTGTGCTTATTGCTACTTGGTTTTGCTTTATGTCTTGCCAGATGCTTCAATCAGTGAAATCGTTTTGTACGTCGGTAGGCTAGGAGGACAACAGGCCTTTTGTATCCGGATTATTATTCTTCCACTTGAAGTAACAATTATTGGCATCAAGAATTTAAGTTGCGTTGCGTTTGAATGGGATAATATTAATATAATTGTAGTTGAGCCCAGGGCTCACGCAAGCTACATAATTTAATCACATCATATATCGCTGATCTGTTAAATGAGATTACCGCAAAGCAAAAATTGCTAGGCCGGAATGATCGGTTACTTACTTGGTCAATATCCGCCTTTGAAGATGGATGATTTTTTATCATCGCTATGGATTGTGATGTCCCGACACCGAACATGGCATCTTGTTAATGATGGTAATGATGTTCAGTGAAATACAGTGCCTGTCGAAATATCTCATTGTAAATGTATTCAGATTTAAGAGCAATTCAATGCAGGTTTAAACTTTTTGAACTTCTATTTAGCTATGAATTTATGGAATTAAGACCTGCATGCAAAATCGCTAATGCAAAAATGTTATGATAACATTTCACAAACACCTTCTTGTCATAATTCTATCTATGTTGAGCTTGGGATGTTGAATTATTTCCAACCTTTCCATATGATAGATGTTTCCTGCAATCCAGCAATAGTAAACCATTGATATTGTGCCTTCTTCATAGAGGCGAAATAGAGTGTCTTTATCTATGGTTCACAACAACCACATTGCGTGCATTTACATTTTTAATATATCGCAAATTGCGATTAGCACCTACATAATACATATTATGTTATTGTTTGGTGCCACATTGTCTAGACCATTGTAAGCTTACGCATGAAATGGGCTATTCAAAAGCCATGGAATCGTAAATTATATGTCGCTTGTCTGCATAAATAGCGTTTATGTTCCTTTATAACGGGAAAAAAGACACAGAATGACAAACGGCTCTTGTACAGGCAGTTATTTTGCTAAAACGAGAAAATACCTATTCTTATTCACCACTCGCGGTGGTGCGAGATTTCGTGTTGTTTGAGGACCGTCTCATGAAGTTGGATATTACGCTGCGAGATGGCGGACATTTTCTGTATTACATTACGGTCTAATTACAATTCTTGCGCGGGGCAGGCAATTTAAATAATGTAACCCTATCACTCATTGCATTATGGGATGATTGCATGGTGATTACAGTGGGGTTAAATCAGAAGGCCAAAGAATATATTACTCTGTGTTTCCATGCTGACGTGCTGACGTTATGGGTATTCGTGAAATTACAATAATTAGATGGAGATGTCAGTACAATACAAACGACGTCGAACGTTGTGAGCATTGAGAACTTCATAGGTCGACTCTGTCAAAGCCTATGCATACCACGCGATGGGATACATGGCTTATATTATTGTCATGAAAGGGGAAAGTAAGGGTCTTGAAGGCAAAGTATATATGCTTTCGTGTGATTGTGTGAGTGGTTTTGCACTATGTGTTTGTATGTCCGTGTGTGTGTTAGAGAGAGAGATAGAGAGAGAGAGAGAGAGAGAGAGAGAGAGAGAGAGAGAGAGAGGTAGAAAGAGAGATAGAGAGAGAGAGTAAGAAAGAAAGAAAGAAAGAAAGAAAGAAAGAATGAAAGAAAGAAAGAAAGAAAGAAAAAAGAAAGAAAAAAAAAGAAAGAAAGAAAGAAAGAAGAAAGAAAGAAAGAAAGAAAGAAAGAAAGAAAGAAAGAAAGAAAGAAAGAAAGAAAGAAAGAAAGAAAGAAAGAAGGATTGGGAGAGAGAGATGTTGAGGGAGAGAAATTATGAGAAATTAGGAGAAAGAGGGAGAAAGAGAGAGAGAGAGAGAGAGAGAGAGAGAGAGAGAAAGAGAGAGAGAGAGAGAAGAATACACAGAGAGAGAGGCAATATAATTCCTCTTACTATGCAATCTGATGTTGCTGTGTAAGTATTAACGAGGTCAAATACTGTCTTGAAATAAGGTCTGGGCATGGTCTGTTCCCTAGTTTGCAAGACCTACGACTTGTAGTTGATAAAGCCACAGGTCAATTTCCTGACATGGAGGGATCAATGACAGGGTTAGCTATCTGACTGACGACTTCATAAATGTTCCATTGCGACTATTGACATCATGTAAGATACACTGCGAGTAGAACCATGCTACTCGTCAGACACCGAACTCGTAGTACCACTTTGTTGCTCTCTGTAATAAAGTTGACTATGTTTTTTACTCCCCTCATTCATTATCAGTCTTCAACGAGAATGGCGTGCTGAGCAGCTTTCATGTCCCCTACAAACGGCGACGCTTATCTGATTTTTACCTAGGTAAGCAAGAAACCACAATATTCTCCTCTCGTTTTACGCACATCCAGTTGTAACGGGAAACTTACACCACAGAAGGATTAATAGATAACTGACAATTGGACCGTATGGCACCGTTCCATCCCGAGCCAATAACGTTGAACCATCCTCATCAATACAGGCATTACAACATGAACCCCTGCACTTGTTGCGCCTTATCAATCCAATGCTGCATGCACCCTGATTGGCGGCGGTTGATAAACGGGCTCGACAGCAGTGAATTTGGAATTCGAAATTAAGCTTACTTGGAATGAGCTCATAATTCAACACCATATATGAAATAATCGCACGGTACTGGTTAGTAGATGGTAGTATAGTAATTCCATCGCACGCCCACTCATTCCACCTGATATCTCGTCATCAATGGCGAGCAAATGGCTTCGTACATTAACAAACTGTGAAAGGGACTGTAATGTATTAGATTTACAGCCATAATATAAAAATATAGTCATTTCAATATTTCATTTTTTATCAAATGTGTGGAGCAATGATGGATATTGAGTTCTTATTGAGATGGCGATTGGCTCTGGTAAGGATAAAAAGCTACTTTGTCCTCACTTGTTGGAAATAACAAAACATGAAATATCTGGGGTGTGACACAATGATTACATGTTTATGGTTATTTAGTTTGATTCAGTCACACATAATTTCCACTCGCTCACATATTTGCACATAGTTCCACATAGTTTCACATAGCCAAACACATCCGTATAGCTGTATACCAACCCCCATAACTCTTGAAGAGTTTTTTTCATACCCAGATAGCTTCACGCAACCCCAAATAGCATTGCACATTCCCCAATATTATCACACAACCTGAGGTAGGGGATGTGTAGCAGAAATACAACGCCAAGAAAGCCAACATTAACTCATATATGTCTGTTGTGTTACATTTGGCATTCTCTGATTGGTATCTACTGGTGAATTCTTAGATTCTTTATGGGTGTCATAGAAAAGTGAAGAATTACCCAAGGATGACCTTTAATATTCTTATAAGCGAAAATGACTATTTAGGAAATTGATAATGGCATCCAACATGAGATGGATAATGATGAGGTTAATGTTCATGAGCTGTCGTACATTGTGCACAGTAAATGAGGCACTATGAATTATTGAGAGTAATGGGTCGAATAGCGGCGAGTGTTTATACATATTGAGATAACATGGCTTGTGGCGCTTATTTTGGCCATATTGCACCAGCAGCTGTTTAGAACACCCAATTAATGTCGTCATACACCACATACGTTATGTGTAGACACCACATTGAATTTGCTGTGTCAGATCGTGACAGCTGGTTACTAGGTCCGATGATACTATGCTGTAAGATGGTCGGCATATTAGTACGTGATACAAACAAGACCCCCTTGACATTTGGCATAGAGCACCGTGTAGGCGTATGGTTGCTCACGTCCGGCTTTTCTATCTGCATTAACCTATATATTATGCTGTAAGATGACCGGTGTTTTCTGTATCACGTAAGGCTAGAATCCCTCTGTGGGCGCTACTATCTGTGACCTATTTTGGAGTAACCTTCTTCAGATTGTTACAGATGTCGATGTCACTCTTTGATGGACGCACATCATCCGTTAAAAGACAAATTACATGTAACCACCTTTAACATCACTGGCAAATCCTTCCACGTTAATCGTTTCACGGCATTGACTTGTCAGAAGGTCTATATGCATGGACGTTTAAACATACATCATTAAGCTTGTATTCAATCTTATATAGATATATATATGTGTATGTATATATATAGTTGCAAATCCAGATTAGCATTTTGGCTTGAATAGCTGCTGCTTATAACATTAGACATAGTTAAGCCTAATTCACATGAATTAACCTGATGTAGAGAAGGCCAGTGTTTGACAATTTATCTATTACATCATGTTTCAATTAAAACTATATTCAAGGCTTTGTTCGCAGGAATAGAACTCGTTACGGCCATATATTCAATGAAAAAAAAACATTAATAATACTGCCCCCCATCGTTTCTCGATTGCAGCAATTGAAGCAAATAACTGATGATCTGAGGCTAGAGAGGATGCGACACGCAATCAGCGACAAAATATTCAGGTCTAACACGTGGATAGTTTTGTATGCGTCAGGGCCCGAAAGGCCCAGATTGGCAGATTGTGTATCATTGCGTGAAGGTATATCAAAAAGGCATTGCACTGAAATCTGATGGATATGAATGAAATGAGTTACAGAGCTAGTTATTTCACTGATCATGCGTTGTCGCAATAAGTACCTCTCTATTCCATTCAGCGCATTTTATTTTGCGCAAGGAGAGTACTTGAAAGGATCTCGATTAATAATTGACGCACTGCTGCACCGTCATTGATTATCAAACCACCATGGAACAAAGTCCGTTAATAAGCATATGACTCATCTTACCATTTCATCAATCTATATTTACTTCTTCTATGATAAACTAATGACGAAGTGTTGGTTTGTAGGTGAAACCAGAAGTGTTTTTAGTTGAATCAATGGAACCTCCTAACCATTAATTGACCACATATATCGCTTTTCTGTTGTCGGCTGCACAGTTACGGACATATGCAACGGCACTATGTTATCGTCATTGTAACGGGAACGTACTGGCATGCTAATGAACTTGGCCAAAGAAAATGAGTTTAGAATGAGAACAAGGCGCCGAACATTGGAAATGTATAATACTGTGTATGGCTACACGAGGTGATGCTGTAATTATAGGCTTGGAACGTCAGCCCGCCCACACACGCCTGCTACACGCTGCGTCTAGTATGATGGATTTAATCAAACTCTTCAGGAGGTTGCTTGACGCTTGGGAGATTTCGTGTCCACTGTTTAATTATGCCGGTATTAAGTGCTATAGTGACAACAAGGAGAGATACCACGACCGCATTAGCTTTATGTACGGTGCACATAATTAGGCCTCCTGCTGTTATTGTACAATATCTCCTTGGGTCAGGTCAGAGTAATAAGGCGACTTTCTAGCCATGCTTTGTAGAGCATTGCCGTCGGCACATAGCATGCTATTAGATATATGAATTTATTAACACTTTCATATATATATGTATATATATATATATATATATATATATATATACATATATATATATATATATATATAATGATATATATATATAAATATATATATATATAAATACATATATATATACACACATATATATATATATATATATATATATGTATATATTTTGAATATATATATATATATGAATATATATGCATTTACTAATACATAAATGCGTACATTTATATATACATATATGTGTAAATTTATAAATATATATATACATTTATATATATGTATATATAAATATACATATCTATATTTATGCATACATATATATATACATGTATACATATAAAAATATATATATATATATTTATCTACATATATCAATATATATATATGTCATGCCTATATATATAAATAGATACACAAATAAACATATATGTATACATCTACATATGTACATGTAGATATCTACCTATGTTTATATATATATATATATATATATATATATATATATATATATATATATATATACATATATATATATTGATAAATATATATATGTACGTATATATTGAAATGCATATCTATGTATA
>CM067346.1:33974910-34013089 GCA_034190875.2 Urechis unicinctus
ATTTCGAGCGGCACTATATTTCACTGATCACCATTACCAGAAGCAAGATATCGTGCTCTACGTTGAATCATCATATTCCTTTGCGAACATAAAAGGTCTCAGAAATGCTCGGTCTTCCTGGGGGCCATTGACCTAGTAAGTAACTGGTCATCTCTGTTTTGCAATCTTTGCACTGCGGTAATCTCATTTCCACTCAACGATAAATGATATGATGAAATTATGTACCTTGCGTCAGCCCTGAGCTCTGAGCTGACCTTTAATCCTTTAGATTATCTCATTCAAAGGCTAAATTGAGCTAAATTGCTTGATGCAAACCAATAGAATATTCTGGATGCTAGTGCCTTGTGATTACCTGGCCTAGCAATAGTCAAATCGATTTCGCTGACTCTGAGCCTCTGGATTTACCTAGAGCAAAGTCAAAGTAGCAATAAACATGAGAAATGGAGTGAATAAGCCAAAACATTATCAGGATTGAATGCAAGGAACACAAAGGAACGAGAGACGTGCCTTGGTTAGGCATATACTACAACGAACACACGATTCCCTATTTTCTTGTTTTATTCAAAGCTGGAAGCATATCGTTGATTGTATATTTAAACACACAGACACACAAATATTCATTTATACACACACACACACACACACATATATATATAAATATATATACATATATATATATACATATATATGTGTAGTACATTTATTTACATATAAATAAAACATATGAATATATATATATATATATATTACACATAACATGTATGTATATATATATATACATATATATATATATATAAATAGGCATATAAACATGCATATATATATATATATATATATATAATATATATATATATGCATATATATATATATGTATGATTAAATATACATAGATATGCATATATATAATATATACGTGCATATATATATATAAATTTATCTATATATATATCTATATATATAAATATATAAACATAGGTAGATATCTACATGTTCATATGTAGATGTATACATATATGTTTATTTGTGTATCTATTTATATATATAGGCATGACATATATATATTGATATATGTACATATATATATATTATATATATATATGTATATATATATATGTATGCATATATATAGATATGTATATTTATATATGCATATATATAAATGAAGAAGAAGAAGAAGAATTTATTTGTCTCCCGACAATAAATATGCATGTACATACTTATGTTGAATTCACAACTCACATATACTGTCAGGAGACGGGCGTGGTTCAGCCACAGATGGCTATCTTCCAACCACCCCGACGATCTCTAAATAATGCAATACTACATGAGGTACATCTAGAAATCAAAATAGGTCTACCAATTGTTTTTGTTCTAAAAAATAGTCTATGTCAAAATCCCAAATATTGACAAAAGCATTAATTAACTTAGATCATTCTGCATTAAATTACAATCAAACACAATGGCGGTTTGAACAATTAATGGTACTGTGTAATTACTTATGAATGTATACATCAAATATTTTTTTACTTGGGATAACACTGAAAGTGAAGAGAGTAATTTTTGCCATTTGTTCCAAGTGTTAGGGAATGTATATATAGAGGTAACTTTTTACAAATTCGGTATTCGGGATAGGTGTGACCATTCATGGGAAATTACGCGTGTTTAAAAATGGTTGATATTGCATTGTTTTGATGGAATGCATTGATGAATGATGAATGGCAACATGTTATATTATAATGATACATAATAATGCTACATTGGTCATAATGTACATAAATAAGGCTACATTATACTCATAGAGATCATTTTAATTTCAAATATTGCTACGTTTGAAAAGGGGTTCTGTATGAGCGTCATACGATGATTTGTTAATATATCTCAGAGCACGTTTTTATAGTATTTCAGTACGCTTTAAATTGTTTTTGCCAGCATTTCCCCATGCAAGTATACCATAGGATAAATGTGAGTGAACAAGAGCAAAATATAGACTGCGTAATGCTGATTTAGGTAGAAAGTCTTTTACTTGTTGAGCATATAAAAGGCCATGAGATATATTTTTATTGACATGATTTATATGTGTTTTCCAGGATAGTTTTTCGTCTATAAATATGCCCAAAAAATTATGAGCACCGTTGTTTGTGTCTATCCTGTTTATTCATTTCATCATCTTTTTATCTCACAATTACTTATATCTATTTTCTTATTGTGTCTTCTTATTACCATATAACTTGTTTTACTAGTGTTTAATACAAGACCATTTGTTACTAGCCATGTTTTTAAGTTGTTAACTGCATTGTTAGCCTTTTGAAAAGCTGTTTTGATATTTGAGGATGAAATAAGTAGTGTTGTGTCATCAGCAAAGGAAAGAACTGTTTCATTGCAGGCATTGGAAATGTCATTAACGTAAAGTAAAAACAACAGAGGCCCTAAAATGGACCCCTGAGGGACTCCTATAGCTACATCGGATACATGTGATTTAATGTTTTGTATTTGTGTATATTGTTTACGAAGTCGTAAATAACTTGAAAACCTATTTATGTGCGAGACCTCTTATTCCAAGCGAATACATTTTAGTTAGAAGTGTTTCATGGTTTATTATATCGAAAGCTTTCGAGAGGTCGCAAAATATTGGGAGTACATATTCATTGGGTGATTTATTATTTGCGTCTGCGCAGTAATTGCGAAAATGCAGTATTGGATGAATAGTTTTGTTGTTTTTTTGGAATCCATATTGGTGCTCATATAGAAGTTTAAATTTAATCAGGAAGGACATAGTTCTGTTATAAATAATTTTTTCAATTACTTTCGAAAAACTTGGAAGCAAATTAATAGGACGATAGTTATTAAAGGCGCAGTCGTCACCGGATTTATATACGGGTATAATTTTTGATATTTTTAGTTGGTCGGGGAAGATTCCTGTTTTCATCGATACATTACATATATGTGATAGAGGAGTCAATATTATTGGAAGGGTTGATTTCATAGTTTTAGTACTGATTTCGTCGTGGCCATAACTTGTTTTCGGTTTTAGGTTATTTACTACAGTTGCAACTTCATTTTCAGTTACTTCTTCTAGGTACATCGAGTGTGGCAGTTGATTTGGCAAATAGGAAGTGAAGTGTTCATTAGGTAAGGGTAAGCTTTCAGATATTGTTTTACATGTATTGGTAAAGTAATTGTTGAACTTATTGGCAATTATACTTTTATCTGATATTTGTTCACCATCAATTTCAAAACTATTGGGCATTTTTTGTTTGCTTTTTGCATTTCCTATTGTTTTGTTTAGTACTGACCACAAAGACATGGTGTTCGTTTTTCATTTTTCTATCATTTCAGAATAGTAATTACACTTGAGCTTACGTTTAACCTTGTTAAGAAGGCTATTGTATATTTTGTATTTCTGTGTATTGCGCTGTGACGGGTTTTGTTTGTATTTCCTATATAATTTTAAATTGATGATAGTTAGAAAGGTTTAGGAATCTTTCGCATTGAACTTTAAACACTTCGGTTAAACCAATAAAGTCGAATGAAAATACATCAGAAGACAGACTGCCTACCAGTTCTGTGAACTGTTCCCAATGTGATACTAGTCCTCGGCTGTTTAATTAAAGAATGATGTTCTCCATTTTTGTGTGTTTCAGTTTGTTTCACAAAATCATCTGGTTCATAATACGTGCAATTAGAATGCGGAAGGTGTTCATGCAAAAATTCCAGTTCACCACTATCTCCAAACTGGTTGACAGATGAGTTTGCTAAGTCCACCATTTGTAGCTGATGATGTACCTCACGTTTTTGTGCGTTTCGTTGACGGTCATGTTGTCGAGATCCTCTAGTAGTGTTTTACAGGCGAGGCTAGCTCGCAGAGCTGGTGACGATGATTTTGTCATCCTGAGGTTAATATCCCCTTGCAGGGGCACTGGTTGTTTTCAAGATATTGTCTATTTCAGCTGGTCAATTTCGTCAGGAGATGAAATCTTCTTGATTGAGCTGTTCTTAAGTTTCACAAAGATATTTCCATCTCGAACCCAAGTGTCATTTATTCTTTTTTCCTTTTTAAGAGATCTACAGCTTTGGGCCATTTCGTTTCGTTTTCTTAGTTAAATCGTCGTTGATGTAGATGCCTGTTCCTTTCAGACGATATCTGTTTTTCATTATGGATGACTTGATGATGTAGCTTGTGAATTTGACCAATATCTGTCTCTGTCGTCTATCCGATTGAATTTTCCCAACTGGGTGAAATCTGTCAATGTTGTTGGTGGTGTCGACATCAAACTTGTCTTTTATGAAAGAACAGACTTCTGCGTCTTCTTCCACACCCGTTATTCGAACACTATTGCGTCTTCCGTACTGCTCATGGTCGTCAAATGTATATATAGATGTATATATAAATGTATATATATTTATAAATTTACACATATATGTATATATAAATGTACGCATTTATGTATTAGTAAATGCATATATATTCATATATATATATATTCAAATATATATATATATATATATATATATATATATATATATACTATATATATATATATATATATATATATATATATATATATATATATATATATATATATATATATATATATATATATATATATATATATATAATGTTAATAAATTCATATATCTAATAGCATGCTAGGTGCCGACGGCAATGCTCTACAAAGCATGGCTAGAAAGTCGCCTTATTACTCTGACCTGACCCAAGGAGATATTGTACAATTACAGCAGGAGGCCTAATTATGTGCACCGTACATAAAGCTAATGCGGTCGTGGTGCCTCTCCTTGTTGTCACTATAGCACTTAATACCGGCATAATTAAACAATGGACACGAAATCTCCCAAGCGTCAAGCACCCTCCTGAAGAGTTTGATTAAATCCATCATACTAGACGCAGCGTGTAGCAGGCGTGTGTGGGCGGGCTGACTTTACAAGCCTATAATTGCAGCGTCACCTCGTGTAGCCATACACAGTATTATACATTTCCAATGTTCGGCGCCTTGTTCTCATTCTTAACTCATTTTCTTTGGCCAAGTTCATTAGCATGCCAGTACGTTCCCATTATAATGACGATAACATAGTGCCGTTGCATATGTCCGTAATTGTGCAGCCGACAACAGAAAAGCGATATATGTGGTCAATTAATGGTTAGGAGGTTCAATTGATTCAACTAAAAACACTTCTGGTTTCACCTATAAACCAACAATTCGTCATTAGTTTATCATAGAAGAAGTAAATATAGATTGATGAAATGGTAAGATAAGTCATATTCTTATCAACGGACATTGTTCCATGGTGGTTTGATAATCAATGACGGTGCTGCAGTGCGTCAATTATTAATCGAGATCCTTTCAAGTACTCTCCTCGGGCAAAATAAAATGCGCTGAATGGAATAGAGGGGTACTTATTGCGACAACGCATGATCAGTGAAATAACTAGCTCTGTAACTCATTTCATTCATATCCATCAGATTTCAGTGCAATGCCTTTTTGATATACCTTCACGCAATGATACACCATCTGCCAATCTGGGCCTTTCGGGCCCTGACGCATACAAAACTATCCACGTGTTAGACCTGAATATTTTGTCGCTGATTGCGTGTCGCATCCTCTCTAGCCTCAGATCATCAGTTATTTGCTTCAATTGCTGCAATCGAGAAACGATGGGGGGCAGTATTATTAATGTTTTTTTGTTTTCATTGAATATATGGCCGTAACGAGTTCTATTCCTGCGAACAAAGCCTTGAATATAGTTTTAATTGAAACATGATGTAATAGATAAATTGTCAAACACTGGCCTTCTCTACATCAGGTTAAATAATGTGAATTAGGCTTAACTATGTCTAATGTTATAAGCAGCAGCTGGCACAGCTGCTTACAATAGTAACACTATTCAAGCCAAAATGCTAATCTGGATTTGCAACTATATATATATATATATATATATTTATATATATATATATATATATATATATATATATATATATATATATATATATATATATATATATATATATATATATATATATATATATATATATATATATATATATATATCTATATATATATATATATATATATATATATCTCTATATATATATATATATATATATCTCTATATATATATATATAAGATTGAATACAAGGTTAATGATGTATGTATAAACGTCCATGCATATAGACCTTCTGACAAGTCAATGCCGTGAAACGATTAACGTGGAAGGATTTGCCAGTGATGTAAAAGGTGGTTACATGTAATTTGTCTTTTAACGGTTGATGTGCGTCCATCAAAGAGTGACATCGACATCTGTAGCAATCTCAAGAGCTATAAGATTTGAAGGTTACTCCAAAATAGGTCACAGATAGTAGCGCACACAGAGGGATTCTAGCCTTACGTGATACAGAAAACGCCGGTCATCTTACAGCATAATATATAGGTTAATGCAGATAGAAAAGCCGGACGTGAGCAACCATACGCCTACACGGTGCTCTATGTCAAATGTCAAGGGGGGTCTTGTTTGTATCACGTACTAATATGCCGACAATCTTACAGCATAGTATCATCGGACCTAGTAACCAGCTGTCACGATCTGACGCAGCAAATTCAATGTGGTGTCTACACATAACGTATGTGGTGTATGACGACATTAATTGGGTGTTCTAAACGGCTGCTGGTGCAATATGGCCAAAATAAGCGCCACAAGCCATGTTATCTCAATATGTATAAACACTCGCCGCTATTCGACCCATTACTCTCAATAATTCATAGTGCCTCATTTACTGTGCACAATGTACGACAGCGCATGAACATTAACCACATCATTATCCATCTCATGTTGGATGCCATTATCAATTTCCTAAATAGTCATTTTCGCTTATAAGAATATTAAAGGTCATCCTCGGGTAATTCTTCACTTTTCTATGACACCCATAAAGAATCTCAGAATTCACCAGTAGATACCAATCAGAGAATGCCAAATGTAACACAACAGACATATATGAGTTAATGTTGGCTTTCTTGGCGTTGTATTTCTGCTACACATCCCCTACCTCAGGTTGTGTGATAATATTCGGAAATGTGCAATGCTATTTGGGGCTGCGTGAAGCTATCTGGGTATGAAATAAACTCTTCAAGAGTTATGGGGGTTGGTATACAGCTATACGGCTGTGTTTGGCTATGTGAAACTATGTGGAACTAAGTGCAAATATGTGAGCGAGTGGAAATTATGTGCAACTGAATCAAACTAAATAACCATAAACATGTAATCATTGTGTCTTACCCCAGATATTTCATGTTTTGTTATTTCCAACAAGTGAGGACAAAGTAGCTTTTTATCCTCACCAGAGCCAATCACCATCTCAATAAGAACTCAATATCCATCATTGCTCCACACATTTGATAAAAAATGAAATATTGAAATGACTATATTATTATATTATGGTTGTAAATCTAATACATTACAGTCCCTTTCACAGTTTGTTAATGTACGAAGCCATTTGCTCGCCATTGATGACGAGATATCAGGTGGAATGAGTGGGCGTGCGATGGAATTACTATACCACCATCTACTAACCAGTACCGTGCGATTATTTCATATATGGTATTGAATTATGAGCTCATTCCAAGTAAGCTTAATTTCGAATTCCAAATTCACTGCTGTCGAGCCCGTTTATCAACCGCCGCCAATCAGGGTGCATGCAGCATTGGATTGATAAGGCGCAACATGTGCAGGAGTTCATGTTGTAATGCCTGTATTGATGAGGATGGTTCAACGTTATTGGCTCGGGATGGAACGGTGCCATACGGTCCAATTGTCAGTTATCTATTAATCCTTCTGTGGTGTAAGTTTCCTGTTACAACTGGATGTGCGTAAATCGAGAGGAGAATATTGTGGTTTCTTGCTTACCTAGGTAAAAATCAGATAAGCGTCGCCGTTTGTAGGGGACATGAAAGCTGCTCAGCACGCCATTCTCGTTGAAGACTGATAATGAATGAGGGGAGTAAAAAACATAGTCAACTTTGTTACAGAGAGCAACAGTGGTACTACGAGTTCGGTGTCTGACGAGTAGCATGGTTCTACTCGCAGTGTATCTTACATGAAGTCAATGGTCGCAATGGAACATTTATGAAGTCGTCAGTCAGATAGCTAACCCTGTCATTGATCCCTCCATGGCAGGAAATTGACCTGTGGCTTTGTCAACTACAAGTCGTAGGTCTTGCAAACTAGGGAGCAGACCATGCCCAGACCTTATTTCAAGACAGTGTTTGACCTCGTTAATACTTACACAGCAACATCAGATTGCATAGTAAGAGGAATTATATTGCCTCTCTCTCTGTGTATTCTTCTCTCTCTCTCTCTCTCTCTCTCTCTCTCTCTCTCTCTCTCTCTCTCTCTCTCTCTCTCTCTCTCTCTCTCTCTCTCTCTCTCTCTCTCTCTCTCTCTCTCTTTCTCCCTCTTTCTCCCTCTTTCTCCTAATTTATCATAGTTTCTCTCCCTCAACATCTCTCTCTCCCAATCCTTCTTTCTTTCTTTCTTTCTTTCTTTCTTTCTTTCTTTCTTTCTTTCTTATTTCTTTCTTTCTTTCTTTCTTTCTTTCTTTCTGTCTTTCTTTCTTTCTTTCTTTCATTCTTTCTTTCTTTCTGTCTTCTTCTTACTCTCTCTCTCTCTATCTCTCTTTCTACCTCTCTCTCTCTCTCTCTCTCTATCTCTCTCTCTAACACACACACGGACATACAAACACATAGTGCAAAACCACTCACACAATCACACGAAAGCATATATACTTTGCCTTCAAGACCCTTACTTTCCCCTTTCATGACAATAATATAAGCCATGTATCCCATCGCGTGGTATGCATAGGCTTTGACAGAGTCGACCTATGAAGTTCTCAATGCTCACAACGTTCGACGTCGTTTGTATTGGACTGACATCTCCATCTAATTACTGTAATTTCACGAATACCCATAACGTCAGCACGTCAGCATGGAAACACAGAATAATATATTTTTTGGCCTTCTGATTTAACCCCACTGTAATCACCATGCAATCATCCCATAATGCAATGAGTGATAGGGTTACATTATTTAAATTGCCTGCCGCGCGCAAGAATTGTAATTAGACGGTAATGTAATACAGAAAATGTCGCCATCTCGCAGCGTAATATCCAACTTCATGAGACGGTCCTCAAAGAACAAGAAATCTCACACCACCGCGAGTGGTGAATAAGAATAGGTATTTTCTCGTTTTGGCAAAATAACTGCCTGTACAAGAGCCTTTTGTCATTCTGTGTCTTTTTTCCCGTTATAAAGGAACATAAACGCTATTTATGCAGACAAGCGACATATATTTTACGATTCCATGGCTTTTGAATAGCCCATTTCATGCGTAAGCTAACAGTGGTCTAGACAATGTGGCACCAAACAATAACATAATAGGTATTATGTAGGTGTTAATCGCAATTTGCGATATATTAAAAATGTAAATGCACGCAATGTGGTTGTTGTGAACCATAGATAAAGACACTCTATTTCGCCTCTATGAAGAAGGCACAATATCAATGGTTTACTATTGCTGGATTGCAGGAAACATCTATCATATGGAAAGGTTGGAAATAATTCAACATCCCAAGCTCAACATAGATAGAATTATGACAAGAAGGTGTTTGTGAAATGTTATCATAACATTTTTGCATTAGCGATTTTGCATACAGGTCTTAATTCCATTAATTCATAGCTAAATAGAAGTTCAAATAGTTTAAACCTGCAATGAATTGCTCTTAAATCTGAATACATTTACAGTGAGATATTTCGACAGTCACTGTATTTCACTGAACATCATTACCATCATTAACAAGATGCCATGTTCGGTGTCGGGACATCACAATCCATAGCGATGATAAAAAATCATCCATATTCAAAGGCGGATATTGACCAAGTAAGTAACTGATCATTCCGGCCTAGCAATTTTTGCTTTGCGGTAATCTCATTTAACAGATCAGCGATATATGATGTGATTAAATTATGTAGCTTGCGTGAGCCCCGGGCTGAACTACAATTATATTAATATTATCCCATTCAAACGCAACGCAACTTAAATTCTTGATGCCAATAATTGTTACTTCAAGTGGAAGAATAATAATCTGGATACAAAAGGCCTCCTAGCCTACCGACGTACAAAACGATTTCACTGGTTCAAGCATCTGGCAAGACATAAAGCAAAACCAAGTAGCAATAAGCACAGGAGATGGAATATATCAGCCAGAACAGTAGCGGACGATCGGAAGCAATGAACATCAAAGAGAACAATATGTACATGACCGTACGCAGCATAACATCCAAAACCGCAACAAACACATGATACACTATTTCCCTATCTTAGTTCAAAGCCAGCCTCGTAATGCAGAGTGTATTTACAAACACATACACACACAAAAACACACATACACACACACACTCAGATATATATATATGTATATATATTTATATTTACATATATATAGATATATATATATACATATTTATATTTATATATATATATATATATATATATATATATATATATATATATATATATATATATATATATATATATATATATATATATATATATATATATATATAAAGATGTATATATGTATATATATATTTAAATGTACCCTGATATAACAATTTGTGTTTGTGCAAAGGGAATTGCTCTCGAATTTGTAATATGCGCATTAAGGTTAAGGTTATGTTTTGTCCCATCGTAAATTGTCTTGCTGAGTTGAGGAAATAACCAGTCCTAGGTCCCGTCCTAAAGTACTTTTCCTCACCATTTCGCTACTCATTGTCAGTGGTGACGTCAATCATTTTGTCTACAAATGAATATAGGTCATAGTATTGCGTTCTCTTCTGAAGATGTCCTTCGCTTTATACCTCCATTGTATAAACACAGACCAAAGTGGGCATCCGCTCTAACGCAATAAACTTTTTGTAATATTGAGAAGAATGTCCGTGTAACATATATATGACTGGCCGCAGTGGATGAGAGTTGCTCTTTGTTTTTGACCATTGTCAAGCACTTAGGCAGATGCATCGCTGCGTCATGAAATATATGGGTCAAATGCATTGTATGTGAGGTGTCATATGTAACAATAACCATCTCATTGGAAATTATAGTCGACCTTACGATAAGAAGATGCTCACCGGTCCCCGCGGCAAAAGATTAAATAGCAGTATGAATGACGTCATTGCTATGACGGTTGCTACCATCGTTGTGACGTGACAGTGACACGTCATAATTCTTAGCGCAGTATATGAAGATGGCAGCTTACTATGAACAAAATTTATCAAAGGCTTGTCGAAGTTATTTCAAATTAATTTCTGGCAAAGTGAGAACCCAATGTCGCTCCTAATGCAAGAAAGGCACGTGCCTGCATCTACATGTTCTTGACTTCAAGAGAGCATAAGCAAAGCTTACAGACATCATAACGCTCACGCACTGCTGCTCAAATTTTCACCAGTATTATCTAAGGGGAGTTTAGAGAGTGGGAATTAAATATTGACGTCCAATTCCATATCAAACTATTATGTTTGATTTTTTCTGTTAAATACCATTCCTCTAAGAATGATAACGCTGTTATAAGTGCTTAGAAGCTGTTTTTCTTCAGGGAGCACCTTATATGGTGTAGCTTATATCGATTTATTCCCTCAGGTTCATTCTCCGTCTCTCCTGGCAAGCTTATTCCTTATGCCCCCAATGTCCGCCCTTTTATCCCCACCCTGTAAGTCAACCACACCACAAGCCAGGCGCATGACTATCGCCATTGGTCACGACTGGTCACCTGGTTGGGGTGGGGAGTAAGGGAGTGATTTGTTCAAGGGGGGACACCGGGTGGCATCTGGAGATAAGCAAGCCGAGACAATTCCATCCATGTCCATTGTAATTGGATAGTAGATACCCGGTATAAGTGTCAATTTGAATTATTTACGGGGGATTGCTCCAGATCAAAGGGATTCAAATGTTGTTGTTACCTTCTGTTAGATAAAAGGGATAGAGTTTGTAAAGAATTTACGCGATCAAAAGAGGACAAAGGTCTGAATAATGTACGTGGGAAATAATGGCCTTGATATGGCAATTTTGAACACACCGTCATATTATACTCTATCTACGACATTCAACACAATGCTGAAAGCCGACGACTGTGACACCAGGGAAGCAATCAAAACAGCGCCATTTATGCTAAATCGATGCTTCTTGAATACCATGCATCAATCAAGGCCATCATCAGAAAGTCATATCAACAGGAGGCTATAAGGACTCGCTTTTACAGCGTATCTCGTTAGAAGCTACAGAGCTTTTCTTACAACAACCATAATGTTATAATCTCTCAGTGGGAGAGAGATTAGCGAATATCCCGATAACTAGACCTAACATTTTCATCCTCTGCTAATTAAGTCAGCAGCACGAAAGTCGATATATAAATTGGCTTGGAATGTTTGTTGAGACGCCAACAGGTCTACTATGGCAGCACACGTAATCACCGCTCCTTGACTACTGCTAACATCCGTTCCGCAAACATGGGCTGTGATAGTAGGTCTCGGGATTACTCGGTAATTTCTTCATCATCTCGCGTAGCCACAGTCACAATTCTACGAAGCATGTCATTAAGCAACAATTTATTCACCGTCTCATTTTCGACAGAAGTTGACCATAAGTATGATAGCTTGATGGGAAGTTCCCATTCCTAGAAGCACAGCACTAAGCATAAGAGTTATCAATAGATCAATAACGATGTGACGTTCTCACATATGGACAGATAGATGTCAACAAGTACTGCGAGTTTCTTGGTCGATGGTTTGTTCTCGTGCTGTGGCAGATCGTGAGGTTCAGGGTGTTGCCTAACCATGTTATAAACTGATTATCATACCATACACCAGGTAATGGTGTTAAAGATTCGACTTTTAATCAAACTCATACATGTTAACGTTAACCTATAAACAGCAAAGTCAGCGTTGGAAATCATTTATTAATCACAGAAGATATGTAAATGGTAATCGGGTCACACAAGACTGCACGTTTCAAACCATGTTTTTTTTTATAAATCAACCTCGATGATTGAGTCAGACGGGTTGTCAGTGTGCATCACCCTTTGGTCCCGATGTGGTATCTCGATATCTGCAGTAGCTAAACGTTTTAGACCTGAATTGCGTGTCACTGATGGCGTGTCGTATTCTTTCCAGTCTCAGATGTGCTCCAGTTGCTGCAATCGAGCAACGACTGGAGGTAGTATCATTTAAGATATTTGGGATTTTTAATTAAATATATAGTCGTAGAAGGCCTATAAAACCATTTACGGCTAAGATTAGGTTTAATCAAAGTGAATTAGGTTTAACTATGTCTAATGTAAAAAGCAGCAGATGTTACAGACGCTCACAACAGCAACACTATCCCAGCCATAATGTAAATGTGGATTTGCAACTGAATATATTTACCTATATTAGATTAAATACAAAGTTAAGGATGTACTCCATAACCGTCCATGGGTATAGAACTTCTGACAAGTCAATTCCGCGAAACGATGAATGTGGAAGGATGATATCTGACATTTCCCTGTGATGTTAAAGGTGACTAAATGTAATTTCGACATAAGTCTGCCCAGTGTGGGAAATACATTACTCTCTTTATTCGGTTGATAAACGTCCATCATATCATGGACCTATACGCTTTCAAGGTAACGCCAATATAGATCACAGATAATAACGCAAACACGAGTGATTCTAGCCTTACGTGATACAGAACACGCCAACCATCTTACAGCATAATATATAGGTTAATGCAGCTGTACGTGAGCAACAGCACGCCTACACGGTTCTGTATGCCATATGTCAAGGGGGTCTTGCTTGTATCATGTACTAATGCGAGCTGACGCTTCTTTTGATATGTCATCTAAGCATACATTTTTATTATTTGATTTGCTACCATCAGACCAATACAGATTTAGAATCCGTTATATTGTGTTGCAGGGATAAACCTGATAACATTTTCGCCACGCATCGCCTTACTTCTTGCTCTGTATATCAACAAGCACAATAATCCATGACGCTCAGAACTTTCCCTTGTTTGTACAAACAAGAATTACAAACCACTGGCCACTCTATTTAAGCTGCTGTATACGCTTACTGAAGCTCAAAACACACCAAGCGCCTTGACAACAAGAGAAGCTTCAGCTATGTGGCCTCATTCGAACGGCAACAACTTATGCTAATAACCTACGTCATTGGCACTGAATCCTCACACAGTAACCAACAAAGCCACAGAGGTTTAAATGCTTCCCCATGTTTTGCTATATCACTTTATGTCGTATAACAGCTGTCATGATCTGACACAGCAAATTAAATTCGGTGTCTAGAAATTATGTATATGGTGTATGACGTCATTTATTAAGTATCAATAACGGCTGCTGATGCAATATGGCCATAATAAGCGCCACAACTCTGTAATGTCAATATGTATAAACACTCGCTGCTGTTAGACCCAATATTCCTTATCCATGATTTGTACAACAACATTCATAGAGAATCTCAGTATTCAATAGTAGGTACCCATCAGAGCATGCCTAATGTAACACAACGTCAACAGACAAATATGAGTTAATGTTGGAAAAATGCTTTCTAGGATTTGTTGTTCAGCTACAAATCCCCTACATCAAGTTGTGTGATAATAGTCGGGAATGTGCAATGCTATTTGGGGCTGTATAAAAAATCCAATACTTCGAGAGTTATGAGGGGTGGTATACAGGTTTCTGGGGATATGTGAAGCTATGTTGGGCTGTTAAGCTGTTTAGGGCTGTGTTTGGCTATATGAAACTATGTGGTACTATGTGGAACTATATGGAACAATGTGGATCTATGTGGGCCAGTGGAAATTATATGAGACTTAATAAAACTGCATAACCATAAATATGTCTTCATTGTGTCACACCCCAGATATATCATGTTTCGTTGTCTCCAACAAGTGTAGTCAGAATAGCTTTTAATCCTCAACAGAACCAATCAACATCTCGTTAAGAACTCATGGTCGGTCCGTCATTGTTCCACTTGTTTGATACAAAATGAAATACAATATTGTTATAATACGTTTCGTAAGGTAAAAAGGAATAAACACGGAAGATGTCCTAGCGTAATGACATCATGATGTGTACAATCTAAATAGTCGTGTAAATTCTAGGCAGAAGGATTGTTATCATAATTTTGAGGAAGACGGTAGTTATCAAATAGTGAGATGCAAAATGGGGCTGACCTTTTGCTTCAGATATTAAACCGAAAGCGGTCAGCATTATCAGGGTATGATCTGACATTTCTGCAACTGAATACAGGGCTCGTTCAATCGCCCTCCGTTCAGGTAATCTAGGATAACACATCACAAGCTTGTGTTTGAATGACCTCCGGTAGTGGGTGATATGAGCGCTGCCCAGCACACCGTTCTCGTTAAAGACAGATAATTAATGAGGAGAGAACAATATAGTCTAACTGTTTTCCACTTTGTTACAGAGGGCAATATAGTGTTATTACAAATTCGGTGTCTAACAAGAAGAACGGATCTGCTCGCAATGTATCTTACATGAAGTCATTGGTTCCAATGGAACATTGATGAAGTCGCCAGTCAGATAGCTAACCATGTCATTGTTCCCTCCATGGCAAGAAACTGACCTGATGCTTTATCAACTAGAAGTACTAAGACATCAATAAAGGTTTAAGTCTTACCTAGCAGGGAACAGACCATGGCCAGACCTTATTTTGAGACAGCATTTAAACTCGGTAATTCTAACATAACAACCTTAAGTTATTGCAATTTTACGAATCACGAAAACCCTCAGCACTTAATTGGAAACACAAAGTAAAATATTACTTGGCCAACTGATTTAATTCCACTGTAATCACCATACAATCTCCCCGTAATGCAATGAGAGATAGGGTTACATTATTCAAGTTGCCTACCCCACGCAAGCATTGTAATTAGAGTATACTGTGACATATAAAATGTCGGCCATCTGGCAGCGTGATATCCAAGTTAATATAGAAAGGGCTCTCATAGAATACGCAATCCCACGCCTACGCGACGCTTAACGCCAAGTGGTGAATAGGTATAGTTTACGCCTCAATGTATATCATGTTATTTACAACTGCGATCTATTTTGATACCTTATTTGCAAGCAGCCATGATATGAATGTTTGCTTATTATAATAATTCAACAGTCAAGGCAATTTCATATTTAATATTACTTCAAGACAAGAATGTAGAAGTCTGTTGGCGATATCCATGAATCTGTCACTCCCTGTCACTTAATATTAAGCACTATTAGGGTGTCACTCCCTGTCACTTAATATTAAGCAGTATTAGCAGACATTCTATATAGCTATGTGACCACACCGTTACATTGATATGGGCTATACCAATCCAATGACAACAGATACAATTACTTAGCTGCAACCTGAAGCGCATCTTTTAAACACCAGATCAGTCGCGTTTTCTCCCTCATTTATCTCCATGTGCCTCGGCTGATGGAAGCGGTATCCGACAACTTCTATTGTGCCTATTACCTGTAATGCTGACTAATGTGCTCACTCGCCTAATGCATATCAATAAGGCAGTTTCATTCTGACGTATGTAAGGCGAGCTACGATGGCAACGACATGTGACACATACCCACCAGTCTACGGGGGAGTCTCTGACGTCTATTTTCTATCTAATTCTGTCGTCTTTTCTGAGCGAAGCTGGCATCTACCAAACGCCTCAGATTATTCAAGTGCGAAACGAGTTATTTGGGCACAGAGGAGCAATCTTATTCAGCAGAATGGCTACATTGGGTTTATGGATTATCCGCATGATATACAATAATGCGCCAGACAAGATGCCTGGCATTCCGAGTTAAATATTTAATAGATGCTCGATCAACCGTATTGTCCGATATAATATGCATTACGTGTTTATAATTTTACCTGCTCCATTGGTTGCCCCATTAGAATAACACTGTAAGTTGTCCAATCATCCAAGCTCCTTTGTTGTATATCTACAGTGGAAATGAAAGGCTCTAGCGGAGTTGTGTAGTTGTGTTTGGCTCAGTGAACATAACCGTGGATGCCCTAGATCCCAGTGATTCCAGCTATATGCCGAACCTCAACCACAAGCAGAACGTTTCAATTAAAAAGGACATGCAAAACAATAATGCGACAAACTAAAATGACCATAAATTAATCTTATAAAGCAGACGCCCTATACTGGGGACAAATAAATACAATTTCTATAGCTTTTGATTAGGACCTGTTTCCTGATGTTATATACATCAGCGGCCATTAATGATTATATTCGCGGCCCCACAATCTGTCTTCACGTCCTACGAATTAATGTTGATGTATTGGATATATATCCGAAAAAACCTGGGTTACGTAATAGATTACTATGAAATGTAATAAAAAAGGAACGCGTCTTGTTAATAAGCAGCGTACCCAGCGCCAGCCGAGAATATATAGCACACTTTAATAGTCATCAAGTTACGGAATTCCAGTCATGCCCTTGATAGTATAGATAATTGCACAGCTAATAGCAAAATGAAAGGAATATGTCGGCGACGGATGCAATCCATGGTAGAATTAAACCAGTCATTGGCTTAGTTAATCTGGTTAATTGGTGACTGCTATTTACATCTTCATTTCTGAAGATATATCTTTAATGCACGCACCATATTGGTGTTGCCAACATGTGGCTGCTTAGGACAAGACAGCGGGAATAACGTACCTGATATAACTAACTTCAGTGATAAAGTTCAAACAAGAAAATTAAGAATAATTTGTACTGCATCAATTTTCCCTCATCTATTTATAAGCAGTGTCTTGTCATTACAGCATTTATGGCGCCCAGTGGTTTCATTCATTCGCGGTTCCTTTGCAGATAACAATATTGTCGGCAACGCAAATAATTTGGAAAATATTTTACACTCAGAGTGAAACCAGATATATAGTAGCCATTAGATGAACGCAACTTATCAGTGGAGAATATCATTGTGAGATGACACATGTTAATGGATTTTCCTGGCAAGCATGATTCATCTCAAGAACTGATATTTTGTATTACCATCTTTGACACAAAGCATGACTCACCTAAATTGCAGCCATTAAGTTTTGGCCTGGGTGCCATTTGCAGCAATTTCTCCAAAATAGTCCATTCTACTTTCAATCCAGGGACATCACATATATAACAGCCCCACTGAATTAAACCATGTCAGACGACTATAATCAGAGCGAAGCGAAAATCCTGTCTTAAGAATGATTATACCAAAGATTACCACTTCCTGAAAATACATTGACATTTATTAGACATACCCGTCGATTCCAGTCATATCTAAGCACTATGTGAAAATTACATCTCTACTAACCATAGCTCTTCTTCCCCTTAAAAAGATATGGGAGTTGACGCGGTGGGTGAAATATGGAACGATAAGTTAATTAGTTGGCTCAAATCTCAACTAGAAATCAAGTGTATATATATATATATATATATATATATATATATATATATATATATATATACATATATTTTATATACAAACATATGTATATCAATATACAATATATATATATTTATAAATATGTGTTATATAGAGACATATATATACATATATATACATATACATATATATATATATATATATATATATATATACATATATATGCATAATCATATATATACATATATATATATGTTTAAAATATATACATATATATTTATACATATATATATATATATATTTAAATAGAGAAGATAGAGACAATATAGACAGAGAGAGAAGCCGAGAGAGAGATATGAGGATAGATGAGAGTTAGAGAGAGAGAGAGAGAGAGACACCCGACGAGAGAGAGACAGAGAGAGAGCGAGAGAGAGAGAGAGCGAGAGAGATGAGAGAGAGAGAGAGAGAGAGAGAGGAGAGAGAGAGTACTTTGAGAGAGAGAGAGAGAGAGATCGAGGAGAGAGAGAGAGAGAGAGAGAGAGATGAGAGAGGGGGAGCGGAGAGAGAGGAGAGAGCTCTCTCTCTCTAGGAGAGAGATCCCGAGAGAGAGAGAGAGGAGAGAGAGAGAGAGAGATGAGAGAGAGAGAGGAGAGAGAGAGAGAGAGCTAATCACCATGTGGCTGGCCGCAATAGAGCAGTGCGTCGTATTTACATCATGGCATGCTCGTTCTAATATTTCCTCAAGTACGTCTGCACCTTCGAAGTAGATGGAAGTAATGGACATTGTTACATCATTTGCATAGCCTCCTATGGCAAACGGTGAAGTGTGAATATGATGTGAGGTAGAAAATATTTTGCATCTTGCAGCCAAGGTTAAGAGTAAGCACCTACATTGTGCTTTATTTCTTTTGTAGGCCGCATATTTACAGCCTTTCATTCATTTTGATTACCTGTTTTTAATAGCACAAATGAAGATGGCCTTAGGATATTGTGATGAAACAGCAAATGGAATTCACATAAAGACAGAGAGGAACAAATTAATCAAAATGATCAATCCATCATAGGTGTCAGAACGGAAGGCACCTTATGTTAAATAATGGTCCTTAGCAAACAGATATCTAAATTCTAGGAGTTTAAATGAAGCTTGTCTTGGCCATAACACTCACGTCAGTAACTCTCATGGTTTTAGGATCCAGTCTTCAGTTGCATTCCGGTAAATAAGAGTTAATTCAATGGGGCAAGCAATGTGTTCCGGTTATATCCATCTATATTGACAACAAATACAATGGACGTTATGTTGCCTCGTCGTAATTATAGAAATCTGCTTTTGATTAAAAGAGTGACAGGCACAAAAAGACAACTTAAAATGCCTCACGTTCATTCTTCATTACATAACTGCAAGGCAAAACAACAAACTACCATAGTTTGAATGTATACGTCACCTTTTTGATAACTCCAAATATTACGTTCATGCGATAGATTTGGTGTAATCAAAGCACTTTCTGACTCAATATATTCACATAGGCAATGAAAATCGGTCGACATCGTGATCACATACCTTTATTGTCAAATGATTTACAAGGGGCCTAATAGTTATATTTCTGAACACTGTGTTCACCTATGCAACGCACACCAATAAGGCCGATTCCTGGATTGAAACTAGCAAGGCTTCTGTTTTCTCATATGCACCTTCGCTGCTTATATCACGCGTGGAATGATGTCATTGGCAACGATATTCCGAGAAGACCCAATGAACGGGTCTCCCGCCTATGATAGATGCGGTGATGGTCTGCCTCTATTTTAATGGAATATGAAGCCTAAGAAGATCCTCCGGCGGTAGGCGCTGATAAAGCTTCTGCTCACTTCCATGTGATAAAGGTGCCGCGATTATCTTAAGCAAATGTATTTTAATTGCAGACAATTATTGTTGCAGTAGTTCAGCAAGCTGGCAGAGAGAATCTAAATCACATGCTGCAGAGCGTTTTTGTGTGTGCCTGAGATATCCCCGAGATGCTGACTTCAGAACTGGAACTAGTATTTGTTTGTATGCTATGGAATCCAACTCGGATAAGCATGATATTAAGTGAGTAAATATGGTTACATGCCTCAGGTTTTCTGACTGGAATGATAGCCAATCGTGAGATGACAGGTGGGACAGGTAGTTGATGACATTTTAAAAATGCTTATGTAAAGGAATACTTTTTTTACATTTGTGAGCACGAAGGCAGACAGTGCCGCTGGTACCGGGTCTCCAAAATTGAAAAGGCCGTCCTATAATTATGCATTTTTCACACGACATATTCTAACATCAAGCCCCCATGTATTCAGGAACGATGCATGGCTATCGTTTTTCCATGGGGTGCTCCTTTAACATGACAGGTATAAGTAGCTTCCATCAGCAAATTATCCAATGCCGTCCGTTTTCTGTAATGGTAATATTGGGGTTTTACGTCGCATTCAACAACGAGATAATATGGCGACGGTGGTGGATGAGGATGATTGTGATGCTTGGACAGCTCCCCTTAATTGCCAGCGCAAACTTGGCACAATCCTGTTGATCAGAACGGCCTGCAACCCCACGCCACTGGGACGAAGGTCCAGCACGGTATTATTGAGCTACCGGGTCGGTTGCATCCCTTTTCAGAAATTCACACTTCTACAAAACGAGACATATGTGGATACCGTTTGAAATTACTCATAATCCATTTCAACAAAGCGAAATGACGGCTTCCAAATGATTGATGATTGACTTCAACCAACAACATAGCATATAAATTGCTATTAGCCAGGCAGCCAACGTTCATGCGATGTCACAGGATACTTTCAGCAGTTTGATTAATTTTAAGTAATCAACCAACTGGACTAGTTTTATACAGACCATACACTCGTGTGACATAATGAAAGGATGCTGTAAATGTGACCTCAGATGTGAAGAACCATGGAGCAAGTTTATAGCAAATTAAGAGTAGATAAGCATGAGTAATCATGTCTCTGGTTGGGCCATAACCTAGATCAATTTAGGGTCATCTGGCTGTATCAGTTTGGGTAGTTGAGAGACGGTGGTAGTGTTGAAGGGCAACTAAGACAGGGTGGATAAAAGGCCAAATCTGGTGAAAAACGAGGGGAACTATATGCCATGGCACGTGACGCTGGTTGTGTATCAGCCTTCCAAAGTACATTTAGCGATCAGGTTAAATATGACAAACAAGCGCTTATGTGGATAACAATACACACAACGTCGGGTCGGGTACACGGCATGAATTTGAGATATTGGGATCTGGGGACCTCATGAGTGAATGTGTTCTCAGTTATTCAATTTGTCTACGTATCACTCATTGTAGACACGAGAGTTAGTTTGTAAACCAATATGACATAATTAAGAATGTTGTTACATCTGATGCTCTAGGAAAACTTTAATATTACAAACAACACCAAAATGTTGATGTTATTTGCACTGCGCTGGCCATTATTGATGGGTGTTTGTGTTCCTGAACACATGCTGTCATATGATATGCCGTACATATGTTCCCATTATAAGCGATATGTACAAGCACGGTCTTACTGGCACTGGGTGCGCCATGTACACCTTATTACTATCACTCAGTCAGTAAATGGAGACATAAATGTTCAGCAAATGCCCTTGTAGGTAGCAGCTGTCCAGGGCAATCATCACTCTGTAGGTAGCAATACGTTCAGACCCCAGCTGTCGAGGGCAACGATTTATATTTATCCCATGCACTCGGGCTCCATCTTATCTGCTTATAATGGGGTGCCCCGTAAATCATCATCTGGTATCACCAAAAATGTATGGCGATGCAATATAATTCTCCATTGATAAAACATAACATCGAAGAAAAGCGATGAACACAAATACAGTGCACATAGTTATAATCTTACTAGATTGGCATATACATATATATATATATATATATATATATATATATATATATATATATATATATATATATATATATATATATATATATATATATATATATATATATATATATATTCATGCATTGTTTTATGGAAGAAAAAGTTATATTATTTCTATTGCCAGCTGAAAGTCAGTCGTGTGATTAGAGGAAAGTGTCCCGTTGACAAGTTTTGCCGTCTTGCAGCATAATGTCAAGGTTAATGACCTGAGCGACGGCGCCGAATTATCAGTCCAACGCCTACGCATGTCTTACGATTTAACTTATACAATAAAATTTAACATAATCTCATGCATAATATCATCCATTTTGCGGACAGCCTTAAGGCGAATATATCTGCATAGCTGTAAGGCAGGCCGTGACATAATCTTGCCAGGAGGTACCTCATTATACTGATTGAACTATTTTGGGAAACGTACTAGTGACCCGGGGGGGGGGGGGCACTTAAGTGTATAGAGGTAGTATATATGTGCCGCGCGACGGGGTATGTTTTTTGGGCCTCTCGACTTGTACGGCGGGTTTTTGGGCCTCATACTTGTACGACGGGGTATGTTTTTCAGGTTCAATGTGTACGACGGGTTATACATTCGCATAATACCTTGTACGACTGGGTATGCTTTTTGGCCATTTTGACCTTGTACGACGGGTACGGGTTTTTTAGGTCCCGCGGCACACCCCTATCCAGAATAAGGCCAAGTGCCCCCCCCCCCCCCCCGGGACTAGTGACCATGACTTATGACGTTCGGCGACAAAAAAATGTCTCATTTTATCAGATATGTACATTATTACCTTACTCTAAATTCTGTAATATTAGTTCACATAGTAGCATTCCCAAGGACACCGTTAACCTAATTGTAATCAACAACACACCAAATGGATTCCACATGACATCAGTCGTCGATGTTAGAACGGAAGGCACCCTACATTGTTACCGCAACAGTTAACACAAGACGACTAATATATCAACTCAATGAGCTTTTATTAAGCTCGATATACGCGGCACGTCTGGAATGGCAATGTAATAAGCGGCCCATTGTTTCCGCATCTTCAGAACTGTCATTGCAGCATCAGTTATATTGAGTATAGTTGTTCAAATGGAGCAAGTGTTACATTCCGCCCATAACCCACCCCATTGAGAAGAACCTCGTCCCAATGTAATAATCAGCGTTATAATTACTGCAGACATTACTGTTCTCTGTGTCTGTTACTGGGCCATTGGTAGTTAATCAAACCACTCGCAGCAATCGAAAAGGAAGTAACTCTACTCAGTCTACAGAGCTTCGTCATTACGATAGGGCGTCAAGCTCGTGCTCAGCAGCCATGGTTTGGCGGCATACGTCACTAATTTGGTTTACTCCGACGATTACGCAATTGATGCATGTCTTTATGAGAGAGGTTAACTTGATGACAAAAGATATTCACATAAGCACCGGGTGCTTAGATACAGTTGTCTAGATTCAGGCTATTTGGTCTCTTTGATCAACCTAACCTGTTGCCTCCTTAATCATATTTATCATGCATAATGCCTTATCTGATGGGGGTATTGCCTAATACCTGTAATACTGACCAAGGTGTTCACCTGTACAATGCATATCAATAAAGCAGTGACATCCTGATATATGTGAGAGTGATTGTGTGGCACCGGGTGCTTAGATACAGTTGTCTAGATTCAGGCCATTTGGTCTCTTTGATCAACCTAACCTGTTGCCTCCTTTATCATATTTATCATGCATAATGCCTTATCTGATGGGGGTATTGCCTAATACCTGTAATACTGACCAAGGTGTTCACCTGTACAATGCATATCAATAAAGCAGTGACATCCTGATATATGTGAGAGTGATTGTGTGGCCTGGGGTTCTGGTGTACATGGAG
Source organism: Urechis unicinctus (assembly GCA_034190875.2). NCBI lineage: Eukaryota > Metazoa > Annelida > Polychaeta > Xenopneusta > Urechidae > Urechis > Urechis unicinctus. The sequence continues at coordinate 33,999,215 of CM067346.1, forward strand.
CAGTAACGTTATGACGTCATAGCAGCAGTGCAACCTCCATCCGTTGATGATAATGATGATGAATATCACACCGGAGATCCAAGAGCCAACCATCTGTCCTGTATTTATATACTACCGCTCCGTGCCAAACATTCCCAGTCAGCCCATCACCAATGCCACCTCTGCGTTTCTGGTTGTGATCGATCACTGGTTCATTACTGACCAGGCATTCAAAGAGTTGTATGTTGGCAGTTGGGTCAGCGAAATGGCTATGCGTGGTCGTGATTTGAAATTTCAGTTGGTAAGCGACTTTACTTTATGTAGCATTTGTCATTGTATTTGCAGCGCTAGGTTATCATACTTGTGAATACTGCGATGGCCATATCCTTTATACGAGCGAGGTCATCATATTGCCATTCGTTTGAGAATTATATGGGTTCCTGCGCATATCGATATCACGTCCATTGTGAGGGGCGTCCATAATGCCAAAGCCTATCTAAGCTTTTCATTTTGATGTGATATGTCCGTTCCATGCAGACAGCTCACGTAAAGATCGCTTTCCGTTGGAATTATTGTATATCGTATAGATCAAAGGGCATGAAACTCCAGGTCGGTAAAGCATATTTTTATATAGGTTCATATATACAGCGAAGAACATATAAGATGTGAAGAGGGGTTACATGTTGCATATAAAAAACGCTCTGATTCGCACAGGCTATACAATGGACGGATGACAAATCATTGGTGTGTCATATGAACCCCATTACATGTCATGACTGACACAAGCTATGGCTATAGATGACAACAAAAACCCTCATCGTAATCGATGTTTGGTTCTGTATCAATGTTGACTTGGATATCTTGTACCCACGAGCAGTTAGACAGCAGCAGTTACCTTTAGAGTTATGCTACAAACCCAGTAATATGAATCTCGATTCAGATAACAGAGCTTCCCTCATTTAATATTCATAAGGTAAGTTCTCCAGTCAAGGTTTTTTTTCGGGCTTTACTCCGGAACGGTTAAACATATCAACATGCAATTTTGGGGAATGATATATCAAGTTTGACGCGCATGCGCAGTGTTAGAGGCTTATTGGATCGATTTTTCGTCGATTTTTTTCCCTCATTTTCTACGACTATCTCCTCTATATAACTACTGCAGTTACGAACATGTGAATTATATGTTTGTAACAAGCAAATATCGTAGCATGCAATAGGCGAAAACAATACTTGTTTTCACCTTTTGTACTTTGTATAATGTCATGTATTTTAGAGAACCTATCGCGATTTTTGCTAAGGGGTCATATCAAAACATCTAAGGGGCTGCAGCTTGTGACATCTATCCAGAAATAGTGCGCGTTACCACCTCCCCTCGCTGACATCTATCGTAAACGTGTGCGGCGCATAGGGTTTCTTAACAAGGCGCAATCACAAACCCAATTGCTAAACTCTTAGGTCAAGAATTCATTTTGTTTAGAGATAACATTTGTTTGCGTAAAATTGTTGATACCGTATTGCTGGTCGTCCAGGCTTGCCATTGGAAGACATGCCGTTAGCGTTCCTGCCGAATCTAGTTATTATTGGATTCACTCAGCCCACGCACGGTCCAATATTGGCCGAGCTGAAGATACTGCCTCTTAGTGTGTTACATTTCTAATCGTTCGATTCATGACTATGTGGATAGGAGTTATTGTTAGATTATATGCAAACAATTGTTATGACATCGCACTTCGTGCGAGTAATGGAATATGACAAGAAATCCCCGCCCTCCTACAAACTCATGCATAGACAAAGTGACATACGGTTTCATCGATGTAAGAACGAAAGTAACCTCCCCGTCGTACATTGCCGTCACGGGCGGTCTAATTACAGTAATAAGCTACGTGTCAAGCCCCTAATGCACACTTAGCAACCTACTCATTAATAGTCAGTTGGTAACTTTGCCCCCAATAGCAAAGGTAATTGCACTGCTAACAGCACGATGAAGGGAATATCGTGATAGTCATGGATGCATATTCATTGTATAGTTAATATACCAACTTTGTGCCTACATTGATATAGTTCAAGCAATTGTATATTCCAGCAATTTTTCCCTCATCTTTTCATATGAAACGTATGGTCATCAACGCATTAATGGTGCCTATTGGTTTGATTTATTCCATAGTAAATGTGTTCGTTTGCATATTAATACTATTAAATGCACACAAATCAACAACTTATATATTTTGAAGATACATTTTAATGTTATTGATGCGACAGTGGACTATCAGGATGTAGGTCACACCAGTAAATAGATATCACTGACAACGATATTCCCTGTACTGTGCATAATGTCCGACAGCTCATGAACATTAACCTCATCATTACCCATCTCATGTTGGATTCCATTATCGATTTCCTTTATAATCATTTCCGCTTATAAGAATATTTTAAGTCGTTTTCACTTTTCTATGATTTGAATAGTTGCATTCATAGGGAACCTCGATATCAAATAGTAGGTGCCAATCAGAGAATGCCAAATGTCACACAACATCAACAGTCAAATATGAGTTGATGTTGGCAAATACTTTCTTGCCTTTGTTTTTCTGCTACAAATCCCCTACCTCAGGTTGTGTGATGATATTCAGGAATGTGCAATGCTACTTGGGTCGCGTGAAACTATATAGGTATGTAAAAACACTTATCTAATACTTCGAGAGTTATGAGGGGTGGTATACAGCTTTGTGGGTATATGTGAGGCTATGTTGGGCTGTTAAGCTAATGCGGTTTTTTCCGAGAGGTGAGGCAGAGAGCAATGCGGTCCCAAGCTCAACCGGAAGTTATCAGGTTATGTGCATACTTCACAGTTTACGGGTAAATACATTTTGTTTCACTTCATTGAATAAAATATCTCGCACTACGTCACGCGGTCATGAGATATTTGATTGTGACGACATTTAGGGTAACGTCGTCACTGTCAAAGCGCTGGGCATAGTGGACGAGTATTTCCAAAACACTGTGAATCGAGCCAGCCGGCGGGCAGACAACTAGTCCAGTAGGTTACTTTTTCTACGTACAAGTACCGTAACACAGTGAAGGTGGTAGTGAGAGATACGCCAGGAGGCCTTGTGTCCTATGTGACTCCTTCGTATTGCGGCGCAACCAGTAACAGGCAGGTGATGGAAAGGAGCAAACTACCAGAAATATGTGACCAGGGTGACTTGGTAAAGGCTGACAAGGGCTTTGTCATGCAGGACTTATTTGCGCCCTAGGATAACACCGTAAATATACCAACCTTTTTCAGAACGAAGAATCGGCTGACAGTGAAAGTGGTGCAGAGAGACCGGAAGATCTCCAACAGGAGGCTGCACATTGCGCGGATAATAGTATTGGGAAAAACCTTCAAAATCTTGGTGGAACCTATGAACCACTGTGAGGTCCAGATTTCCTCTGACATAATCTTTGTTTGCTATATGTTATGTGCATTTCTGTAGTGCAAGCCGGCATAAAGTATGGCAACACCTTCAATTAATCACAACCGTATTGACTGTGTTATACTAGTGGCGATAACAAGCAGTTTTCTAATACTCCCAATACCCAGGCATCTCCTCGTAGTTAACCAAGTAGACTAGAAGGATGAGGGTCGGAGTAGGAAACGCTAACCCAGCGTTCTGTATATTTAAAACCCAAAGTTTCTGATTATCTGATTGAAGGTGGAGACGAAATAGTATAAAAACAATTATTTAGCAAAAGGACAGGATTATTACCTGGAAGGAATTAGGTCATCCCAACGTAAACAAAAACTCTACGGTTCCTTGCCAAAGAAACCTTTCAATAACATCGAATTCCGCATTCCGCATCTTCAGCTTTATTTTCAATTGCTGTAAAGTCTTATCCATCAGTGATGATTTGCTCCTATGTTTTCAACGATATAACTCGAAAGGTTTCAATCAAAGATAAAGATATTACGCAACCTTCTATGGTAAGCTGCGTGTATGTGAATACTGGCAGCGGGCGAGGGACCGCATTGCTCCGTGGCGTCGCGTAGCGGATCAAAACTCGCGGTCTCTAATTAAGGTTGTGTTTGGCTATGTGGAACTATGTGGAGCTATGTGGAACTATGGGGAACTATGTGGGCAAGTAGAAATTATATGTAACTTAATAAAACTACATAACCATAAATATGTCTTCATTTCGCCACACCCCAGATATAGCATGTTTCGTTGGTTCCAACAAGCGAAGTCACAGTAGCTATTAATTCTCACCACAACCAATCAACATCTCGATAAGAACTCAATGTCCATCATTGCTCCATTCATTGGATAAAAATGAAATATTGAAAGGTCTATATTGTTATAATATTATTGAAAATCTAGGATATCACAGAGCCTTAACGGTTTTTTAATGTACGAAGCCATTTGCTGGCCATTGATGACGAGATCTCCACAAGAATGAGTGAGTGTGCGATGGAATTAGTCCACCACCATCCACTAGCAAGTAACGTGCAAGTATTTTATGTATGGTATTGAATTCTAAATTCACTGCTGTCGGGCCCGTTTATCAACATGCTGTGGGTTTTTTCGATCTTTATTGCGTAGGTGGACAGTCTCAACCTTGTCACATCTATCATTTAATGCTAAAACAGTTCAATTCCCAAATCGTCGATTGTGTACCTAACACATGGAGCTTCATTAGTAAAAGCAGCAAGAGTTACAAGGTAATTCAAAGCCAAGACGGACTTCGGTCATACATGCCTTATCAACCGACCCATATCAGCTGCGCTTATCAATCGCTATTTTATAGCGTTGATCAGATTGTAGGTGTATAGCCACTGGCGAAACAAGCAGTGTTTGTTATAAACGATGTAAACGCTTATATTCAAAAAAATATTAGAGTGATCAAAATGCGAACACTTACGGCTGGTATATATCTTCTCTACAATATGACGAATGGCACAACCAAAGTACTCTATGGTTGTTTCTCGGTAGTGGGCATAACACAAGCTGTTGGTCTAGAGCATCAAAATATGAACATGAAGTTCGAAAATAGGAATAGTTTGAAGAAGAGATGGTAGACAATAACAAAATGAGCGTTTGAGTCGGATAACTCGCCAAAAAATATGTTTTATTTTTGTAAATCCACTTAAGTACGGACTGATATAAGGCTAGATTAGTTTGTATCAAATCGGTAGACCAATGCTAACGTAATCAAGTGGACAGTTTATAACAAACATTGGGTGAAATGCAATTCTGATTCTTAAGAAATGCCGAACGCCCAATCCTGTGAAATATGTGATACGCATGTAATATTATCTATAGCACATGAAGCGTTTGAATACCATTTCCACACTATATGCAAACTTTGACAATGGAATACCGATTGGGGAAAACATGTTAACCATACTTACCCCACTACTTACAGTTGCAAATTTTCACCAGCCATACATAGAAAGCTCTACATAAGTTGTGATGGCCGTTCACTTAACTTAGAGCACTGCTCTAACAGAAAATTTAAAATGCATTTAAGTTAGGGTGTGAGCGATACGAAAAGGATTATAGAAATTGCATTAGCTTCAATTACCCTCCACGGCTGTTTCTTCTGATGCATTCATAACCATTGATTGTTGCCAATAGTTGGATGTCAGACCCTATAAAGATAAGGGTGTATGCAGCATTAGATTGATACCTTGCACCAGGTTTAGAGGCTCGTGTTGTAATTCCTGTATTGATGAGTACGGGTCTATGTTATTGGTTTGGAATGAAACGGTAAAATACAGTCCAATTATCAGGTATCTATTAATCCTTCAGTGCTGTAAGTTACCATATTGATGTACAACTGGATGTGCGTAAAACAAGAGGGGATTATTGCGGTTTCTTGGTTACTTAGGTAAAAGTCTGGGAAGCGTCGGCGTTTGGTAAGGTGGACGATTTTCTAACGTAATGCCATCATAAAGTGTACCTCTATGAAAACCATCGCTACTTTCACTTCACAGAAAAATAATATTTAATCAACGCGTGATAGTAAAACTGCTGTAAAGTAAGTTTCTTTTGTAAACCTACAGTCGGGCATTCGTATTTACTGAACATTATACGAATCAAGTCATTATTTTCAAGGGAGACTAGTAAATAGTGAGATAGGTAATGGGGGGGGGGTGACCTTTTGCTTCAGATATTATATCGACAGCCGCCAGCATTACAAACGGTCAATCTGACATTTGTGCAATTGAATACAGAGCTCATTTAGGTGTCCTCTGTTGAGAGAATCTAGGCTCATATATCACAAGCTAGTGTTTGAATGACCTCTGGGCGTGGGTAACATGGTCGCTGCTCAGCACGCCATTCTCGATGAAGACAGATAATGAATGAGGGGAGTAAAAAAGTAGTCAATACAGAGAGCAACAAAGTGATACTAGGAGTTCGGTGTCTGACAAGTAGCACGGTTCTACTCGCAGTGTATCTTACATGAAGTCATAGGCCGCAATGAAACATTTATGAAGTCGTCAGTCATATAGTAACCATGCCATTGTTCCCTCCATGGCAAGAATCTGAACTGCGGCTTTATTTACTAGAAAGCTTAAGTCTTGCCAATTAGGGAACAGACCATGCCCTGACGTTATTTCAAGACAGCATTTAACCTCGGTAATACTAACATAACGCAATAAAAAATCATTGTAAAAGGAACTATATTGCCTCTCTCGCGCTGTCTTCTCTCTCTCTCTGTCTCCTCTATCTCTCTTTCTACCTCTTTCTCATTTTTTCTCTCTCTCTACATCGCTCACTCTCTCTCGCTATTCGTCTCTCTTTCTTTCTCTCGCTCTCTGTAACACACACACGGACATACAAACACATTGTGCAAAACCACACACACAATCACATGAACCATATAAACTTTACCTTCAAGACCCTTACTTTCCACTTTCAGGACAAGAAAAATAAGCCATGTATCCCATAGCGTGGTATGCATAGGCTTTGACAAAATCGTCTTATTGAGTTCTCAATGCTCAAAACGTTCGACGTCGTCTTGTTTTGTACTGACACCTCAATCTAATTATTGTAATTACACGAATCCCTATAACGTCAACACGTCAGCATGGAAACGCAAAGTAATATATTCTTTGGCCTTCTGATTTAACCCCACTGTAATCACCATGCAATCTCCCCATAATGCAATGAGTGACAGTGTTACATTATTTAAATTGCCTGGCCCGCGCAAGCAATGTAATTAGACCATAATGTGACACGGAAAGTGTCCGCCATCTCGCAGCATAATATATAAAGTTCATGAAAGGTCCTCGAAGAACAAACAATCTCACTCCAACTCGACGCTTAATGTCCAGTGGTGAATAAGAATAGTTCACGCTTCGTTGTATATCATGTTATTCACACATGCGATCTATTTTGGTTATCTGATTTGCCATAAAACGAATTTTTCTTCATCGTACGAAAGACACATGCAGCAAATTCCTGACAAGATACGTCTCATAATAGTATTTGAACAGGCAAGACAATTTCTGGTTATAGAAGAATATAGAAGTATGTTGGCTATGTCCATGAATCACTCACTCCTTATTCAGAAGCATAAGCAGACATTCTATATAGCTATGTGACCACATCGTAACATTGATATGAACTATATCAATCCGATGACAACAGATACAGTTGCTTAACTGCAACCAGAAGCGCATCTTTTAAACATCAAACAAGTTGCATTTATCAATGAGTGTGCCTCGTCTGATGGAAGAGGTATCCAACAACGTCTTTTCTCGTTTTGGTAATAATAACCACCTGTACAAGAGCCGCTTATCTTTCGCTGTCTTTTTTCCCGTTATAAAGGAACATAAGCGCTATTCATGCAGACAAGCGACATTTATTTCAAGATTTCATGGCATAGGTGTTAATGGCAATTTGCGACATATTACAAATTTATATGCACCTAATGTGGTTGCTGTGAACTAAGGGGAAACACTCTATTTCACCTCTATGAAGAAGGCACAATATCAATGGTTTACTTTTGCTGATTGCATAAAACATATATCATATCGAAGGGTTGGAAATAATTCAACATCCCAATCTAAACATAGATATAATTCAGACTAGCAGGTGTTTGTGAAATGTTATTATAACATTTTTGAATGTTATTATGAAACTGATACATTTATAGTGCGATATTTTGACAGGCACTATATTTCACTGAACACCATTACCAGTAACAAGATACCATGCTCGGTGTTGGGAAATCACAATCCATGGCGAACATGAAGGGTTTAATAAATCTTCCGTCATCCGAGGCGGATATTGACCAAGTAAGAAACTGGTCATCGCGGCCTAGCAATATTTGCTTAGCGGTAATCTCATTTAACAGATCAACAATATAAGATGTGATTAAATTATATAGCTTGTGTGAGCCCTGGGCTGACCCACAATTGTTTTAATATCATCCCATTCAAACGCAGCGAAACTGAAATACTTTATGTCAATAATAGTTCCTTCAAGAGGAAGAATAATAATCTTGATACAAGTGCCAGTTGTCCACCTAGCTTACAGGTGGACATCTGCTCTAACGCAATAAACTCTTAATAATATTGTGAAGAATGCCCGTGTAACATATATATGTTATGACGCAGATTGAGATTGTAACATGCTAGGTGCAGACGGTTGCACGGGTCATGTCTACCAGGCTCGAATTTTGCATCATATCTGTGCCGTAAATAATGCTAATGCAGCCGTGGTGACTCTCATGGCTGTCACTCTAGCACAAAATACCGGAATGATTAAACAGTGAACACGAAACCTCTGAAGCTTCAAGCAGCCCAGTGATGAGTCTGGTTTAAGGCATCAAAACCGGTTTATCTATGCAGTAGTATCGCCAATTCTCCAATATACCTTTTGCTCAATAAGTTTTCGAAAGTGTTGCTGGCGCGTGTAGGGGTATGTGTTAGCTTCGTGAGTCTAGCCTGTCGATGCAGCGTCACCTAGTTTAGACATGCGCACTAATTTACATATTCATTTGCCTTTCAGCACCTTGTTCAGATTCTAAACTCATTTGCTTTAGCCGTATTCATTGGCAAGCCAATACGTTCCCATTACCATGACGATAACAGTGTGCCATACTACGAGCAGCCAACAATAGAAAAACGATATATGTGGTCAATTAATGGTTGAAAGCATCGACGTAGCTCCAATAGGCACGGTAGGCCCGGGCCTACACATCGTTTCCAAAAATGAATCGCACCATATTGGATCTATAGTTTAAAAAAATCTCGGGGGAGGTCCCCCGAACCCCCCATACCAAGTGGGCCTGTACTTTGTAATAGGCTCAGCTACGCCCCTTGAAAGGTTCAATTGATTCTACTAAAAACGCTACAGATTGCACCAATAACCCAGCATATCGTCATCTGTTTATCATGGCAGAAGTGAATCCCGATGGATGAAACAGAAAAATGGTTATATATTAGCTTGTTAACAGGCAATGTTGGTTCGTTATACAGTAAGCACAACGCAGGTGCAACGTGCGAACAAATGGTGTGTTTTGCCTCTCAGCTATTGATCATGTATTACACTAGCACAATTTTAATGTGCTTATTGCGGTATTAGAGATGACTGGCCGTAGTGGATGAGAGTTGCTCTGTGTTTTTGACCATTGTCACACACAGAGGCAGATGCATCGCTGCGTCATGAAATATATGGGTCAAATGCATTGTAAGTGAGGTGTTATATGTAGCAATAACCATCTCATTGGAAGTTATAGTCAACCGTACGATCAGAAGTAAGTGATGCTCGCCGATTGTCGTGGTAAAAGATTAAATAGCAATATAGATGACGTCATTGCTGTGACGTATGCTATCCTCGTTGCGACGTGACAGTGACACGTCATAAATCCTATCGCAGTACATGAAGATGGCAGCTTACTATGAACCAAATTTATGAAAAGGCCTGTCGAAGTTATTTCAAATTTATATCTGGCAAATTTAGAACCCAATGTCGCTCCTAATTCAAGAAAACAAAATGGTATAACGACTCGCTTCTACATCGTATCTTGTTAGATGCTACAGAGCTTTCTTTATAGCAACCATAACGTTATACATCTCTCAGTGGGAGAGAGAGTAACGAATAGTCTTGTAACTAGACCTAACATTTTCAGCCTCTGCTAATTAAGTCAGCAGCACGAATGTCGATATATAAATTGGCATGGAATGTTTGTTGTGAAGCCAACAGGTCGCTGTAGCGCTCGGTATTGATTACTCGGTAATTTCTTCATCATCTCGCGTAGCCACAGTCACGATTCTACGTAGCATGCCATTAAGCAATTAATTCAACATCTCATTTTCGACAGAAGTTGACCATAAGTATGATAGCTTGATTGGAAGTTCCCATTCCTAGAAGCATAGTACTAAGCATAAGAGTCAATAAGTCAATAAAGATGGGACGCTCTCGCATCTGAACAGGTACTCAACACCTACTGTAAGTTTCTTGGTCGATGGTTTGTTCTCGTGCAGTGGCAAATGTTGAAGTTCAGGGGTTGCCTTACCATGTTATAAACTGATAATCATACCATACACCAGGTACTAGTGTTAAAGATTGGACTGTTTATCAAACTCATATCAGTTAACGTCAAGCTTCAAACAACGTTGGAAATCATTTATTATTCACAGAAGATATGTAGATGGTATTCGGGTCACGCAAGACTCCCACGTTTCAAACCCTTTTTTTTAAAGATCATGCTCGATGATTGAGTCAGACGGGTTGTCATTGTACATCTCCCATCAGTCGATATCTGCAGCAGCTAAACGTGTTAAACCTGAATTTTGTGTCACTGATTGGTGTCGTAACCCTCAAGAATTTAGGGATTCGTTAATTGATTATTATTGGAGTATTATTTCATCTGCCATTGTTATATAAATGGAAATGAGTTGTCAAGAGAAATTTGTTTAATCAGCGGTTGTAAAATCATTATGAATATTTCGCCCTGATGGTCAGATTTCGGGGACGATTTCAATGAGGATGTCGAGCAAGACAGGCGAGGCGTTGGTGGAAGCGGCAGAGGAATTCAAAGCCGATTTTGTTGTGATGGGGACGCGCGGCCTTGGACGCATCCGACGCACTATCCTAGGATCTGTAAGTGACTACCTGGTCCACCACGCCCACTGTCCAGTTATCATATGCAGGCAATAACCTACTCCAGTTACATGGTGAGGTTGAAACAAGACTCAATGATTTATTAGCTGCCCACCCAACACATAATGTAGGTTGTGAAATGTGGAATATGCAGATTTTATTCAGGAAGCATCTATGTGAATTAGTATATCTTAGTCACTCTTTTCACATATATTTCAAAATTTGGTGAGATGGCTTTAGTATCCCTATAATGAAGAGAGATTAATATCCCAGAATCCATCTGTGCTTTGATTATCCAGGTTAAGAGCAAAATGCATAATAATGATGAAAATGTAAGAATGATATGTATGGAATCATATCTGAAATAAAACTTATATGTTTACTTGAGATAGTACTACCGGAATTGCCCATTTGTGTTAATTCAGCCGAGCAAATGGACATTCGTTTCCGAAGATAGTATTTTGTCAATCTCCAATATTTTCAAACTACAAAAAAGGGTATTTATTACAAGTGAGAGTGGGTTTATTTAATGTAGATTGCTTTACCATTTGTAAGTCACCTCTATGTGACCCACTCAGCATTCAATGCAGAAGGAAGCCAGACTTCAATTCGTCCTCATCCTTGGCTGTGAAGACAGCGCTGCCCGAGTAATGTGACAAGCCGCTTACTTCCACAATCACTGAGTCAAACTCACCGCACGTCGCCTTTAACTTTACCTGTTATTACCCCGGAACCCGTCGGCCCGCGGTCCAACTGGATGACATCATCGAAAACATTAATTGTCAATGTTCGTGGCTCGCAATATTTCAACCGTCTTACAGCTATAGCCTACTCACCTCTTTATCAGCAAATATGGTCGTAATGGCAGTGGGGTGGTCAGAGAAGGCATCTTGACCGTCTGTTAGAATAGTACCATAGAGGCAAGCTAGGATCTGGTCGTCAGGGTGATGCAGGTTGATCTGAGCTCGAGCAGCCTCTGCAACACACGTCAGAATACATCTGTATTCTGTAGAGCACTGATTCACCAGGGTAGATATTTATATCATTAGAAAGTATGAAGTAAATAATCTAATATGGATAGGATCGATTGTCATTCCCAGAGGTATAGGCGACAGCTTTCAGTCAATTAACTGTCCGTACTACAGACTTGATAATTGTGTATACCACGACAGCCTTGCAGCGATACATTATTATCACACCAATATATCATAGACCTGCAGATAGAACTTGTAATGCAACCAAAAGAAATTATTGTACAAGCAATATTTGTACAGCCTGTCATTCAATGTATCCCACATGTTGTACATAAACAGGGCTCTTTCTGGTAAAAATGCATAGGAAATATTTCCATTGTCCAATATTGTGTCAGCCATCCTCCTTATAAATACAGTACACATGAACCACAAAAATAATCGTTGATTCTATTTTGCACAGACCATGCGCAGTCAACATGTCATGCTATAACATTTAGCTATCCTGGAGCCCTTGTATATTTTGTTTAATAATTCACTGAATGAAATGTGATCAAATCAAATCAAATTAAAGAGATCAAGAATCATTTTTACTAAATTTGAATTGTTACCCCGACTGTAACAACAAATTCAAACAGGGCTAAATGCTATGCCATCCATTCGATTTTATTTGATGTCAGTATAAAATAAACACCCAGTTTGTTGAAGCTACTTTTAGGTAATATGTTGAGTTTCTGTAAAATTGGCAATTACACACAAAAACAATTGAGATGAAAGTCCATTAGGCAAAGCACAATCAACTTATTGAATTAATGGCCCTGACCCTTTCAATGATGTATTTGTACCCGCATCGACTCACCGGATACCTTGGAGGCCACATCGACCAGATCCTTGGCACAAGCCTGCTTTACATTCAGACCAAACTTCTCAGCTGACACTAGGGCATAAAAAGCTCCCCCGTAACCAATGTCAACAGTCACCCGCCCATGACCAGGCACGTCAATCTCTGCATCTGCAACCAAGGCAGCACAAATGGATGATATTCAGACCCAAAATGCACATATATGAACATTTAAGTACAGATATGAACATTGAAAGAAGAATGTGGGCAGTGCCAAATATGGTCGATTCAACAATTGAATAGCTATTTGGGATAAGCCAGGGAACACAACGTTGCATGAAAAGTAAGACAATGGTTAAGGGTCTGACAAAGGGTACGAGATGATGGAGACACTTTGAAAATATATTGAGAGTTACATTCATACGAACCAGCCGCATCGGTGGTTCATTGGTAGAATGCTCGCCTGCCACGCGGGCGGCCCGGGTTTGATTCCCGGCCGATGCAAACTATTTTTTTATATGTTTTATTTGACTTCACCTACCAATCGCGAACGCGAAGGACGGCACACTGTGGAACCTTACTCTGCCTGATTTACCGTTGTTTCATGGTATTGACACAAAGAGCCTCACAAGTCCGCAAGGACATTTTTTTACCAGGGTTTACACAATTGTATTTCATTTCAGGCGATTGCACTCTAGAAACGATCTCGTTGTCGACAGCGTAACGCCCCAAACACATAATGAATCGTGTCCGAACATCGTGTTGTATCTATGCATGTAGTATCGCCAATTCTCCAGCATCAAGTATTGCGTGTTCCTCTTTAGCTACCTTGGAGCCCTTGTATATTTTGTTTAATAATTACACTGAATGAGATGTGATCAAATCAAATAAAATTAAAGAGATCAAGAATCATATTTTACTAAATTTGAATTGTAACCCCAACTGTAATTTCAAATTCAAAAGGAGTTCGGTCACTTTGTGACACAGTTTG
>CM067346.1:34013189-34032624 GCA_034190875.2 Urechis unicinctus
TTGCTAATCAACACTGTGGAATCAGCTCGGCCTGCAATGAAGAAAATAAGGCGAATTTCTGCATTTTTCTGGTTGAAATTTCGAATCATTGAGAATTTTAATTTCAAACTGAAAAGCAGAAATTGGCATATTACTCCATAGTCTGTCAATGCAATCAAAACATGCATGTAAGTTTCTTTGCAAAATGTTTTAAGGGGACAAGAATTCAGTCATTAGCATGGGAGATGCAAGTCTCACTATTTCAGGAAGTCAATTCATGTGTGTGTATACCCCAATCACCCTTCATTATGGTCAAATTCGATCAGCAAGTCCAACAACTTACAGTATGTTGCATGAGTCACTAGTGATGTAGTTTCTCATTGTTTGTCTTTTCAGTAAAAAAATCATAGATACTAGAATTTTAATTACAATCTATGTACCTGAACACAAAACTGTCGAGTTCTTTCGATCTTCCCCTTTCACCCCTTCTTAAGGGGTCACGGTACAGGTTTTGGCACTTAAGAATCCACTTTTCTTAGTTGGGTAAACCTACCAAATCCATTAGCGAAGGTTTCGTTGATGTACTCAATTATGCTAATTAAATTGCTAATAAGCGCTAATTAGTGGCTTTCTTAAATGGATTAAGTACAGGAGTTGCAGGTTAAGAAAGATGGATCTTCATTTACAACGTAAAAATGAACATTTCAGCATTGGTTTCATACATGTACTCAGTTATGCTAATTATAGCCCTGGTTGAACTGACCCTGACCTTTGACGTAAAAATGAACATTTCAGCATTGGTTTCATACATGTACTCAGTTATGCTAATTATAGCCCTGGTTGAACTAACCCTGACCTTTGACCCCTTCTTAAGGGGTCACGGTACAGGTTTTGGCACTTAAGAATCCACTTTTCTTAGTTGGGTAAACCTACCAAATCCATTAGCGAAGGTTTCGTTGATGTACTCAATTATGCTAATTAAATTGCTAATTAGCGCTAATTAGTGGCTTTCTTAAATGGATTAAGTACAGGAGTTGCAGGTTAAGAAAGATGGATCTTCATTTACAACCTAAAAATGAACATTTCAGCATTGGTTTCATACATGTACTCAGTTATGCTAATTATAGCCCTGGTTGAACTAACCCTGACCTTTGACCCCTTCTTAAGGGGTCACGGTACAGGTTTTGGCACTTAAGAATCCACTTTTCTTAGTTGGGTAAACCTACCAAATCCATTAGCGAAGGTTTCGTTGATGTACTCAATTATGCTAATTAAATTGCTAATTAGCGCTAATTAGTGGCTTTCTTAAATGGATTAAGTACAGGAGTTGAGGGTTAAGAAAGATGGATCTTTATTTAGACCCTAAAAATGAACATTTTATCATTGGTTTCATACATGTACTCAGTTATGCTAATTAAATCTAAATTTGGGATATTTTGAGTGGCTCCCCCTAGAGTTGGTACAGGCGTGGAAACTTAAGAATGGCCATTTGATTGTACATTGACCCTAATCAACATGTTGCATGCCTCAAACCTTTTGTACTTGCAATGCTAAACAAAACTTCATGGGCTCCTGGACTATCAGGGGTGTTTAGAGAGAACAAATCAAATTTGATCGGTTTGTGATAATATTTCTCTTCGAATGATGATAGAGGATATCACACACGGTCATCTTAAGTCCGTCCAACAGCGTTACTCTATCAATAACATTCAAAATATTGCTCAAAGTGACACAAGCGACAGCGCCGCGCTAAATGGTAAACGCATGAATTACGATTACAATGCGTCGGTCAAGGCCATCATCAGACAATCATATAAACATGATGTTATAACGACGCGCTTTTATAGCGTGTCTTGTTAGAATCTTCCAGAGCTCACCTTACAACAACCATAACGTCATGCATCTATCAATGGGAGGAGGGGGTAACCAATAGCCAGGCAACTACACCTAACATTTTCAGCCTATGCTAATTAAATCAGCAGCACTGAAGTCGATATCTAAATTGGCTGAGAATGTTTGTGTGGACGCAAAAAGCTCTACTATGACTGCACGCAGAGTCATCGCTCCTCAACTCCTGTTTACATCCGCGCCGGCAACATGGGCTGTGATAGCATGTTAGCATGATGGGCAGTTTCCCATTCCTAGAAGCATAACACTAAGTATAAGAGATATCAATAAGTCAATAAAGAAGTTACGTTCTCTCATCTGGATAGATAGATGTCCACACGTAATGTGAGTTTCGATAGTTTGTTCTTGTGCCTCGCTGATGGTGAATGTCAGAGGGGTTGCCCAAGACTCCACGTGTCATTTATTGTGTTTGTAAATCAAGTTTGATGATTGAATCAAACGGTGTGTCACTGTTCATTATCCATCGGTCCAGATGTGGTATCATGATATATGCAGCAGCTAAATGTGTTAGACCTAAATTTTGTGTCACTGTTTGCGTGTCGTATCCTTTCTAGCCACAGATCATTAGTTATGTGCTTCAATTGCGGCAATCAAAAATAGACTAAAGGTAGTATTATTTAAGTTTTGGGTATTTTTTGTTCATTGAAACTTTTAACGTAGAAGGCGATTGAAGCCATTAATGACTAAGATTCCTGGGAACAAAGCCTCGGATATATTTTAAATAGAAAGACGACGTAATAAAGAAATGCTTAAACACTGACTTATTGTATATCAGGTTAATCGATGTGAATTAGGCTTAACTATGTCTAATGTTATAAGCAACATATGGCACAGTAACACTATTCGAGCCAAAATACAAATGTAGATTTGCAACTATATATATATACATATATCTATATAAGATTAAATGCAAAGTAAATGATGTACTCTATAACAGATGCATATATAACTTCTGACAAGTCAATACCGTGAAACGTTTAAAGTGGAATGTTGATCGTTGAGTGCCAAATTGAAAACAAAACTACCCATCATCATAACGTACATTAAGTTATCAGCTGCCCCCCTACAGTTGATATTAATTAAAAACATCAGCTTCCCAGATCTACGAGTGACCTACATGTCACCTGCCACATACCTCCTTCCCCTCATACATACCCTATATTCTAGAGCCACATGGCCATCCAGCAGCCCAGGCTAGCACGAAGACCCCAGCCCTCACTGATCTGGCTACTGCACGTCCCATGATAATTGGGATAGCGTGCCTTAATCGTTGAGGTAAGCACTCAATATTTCATTTCCTCCGAGCTCAATACATATCTTTCTCAAGTCCCATTTAAAATTCGAAAGTTGAAGTCAGCTCATAAAGTTCAAGTTCTTATCAACGCTACACCTGGAGTTCAAGTCTTACTTCATTGTCATAATTGCGTGTCGTGTGCTTTTTCGACATGAGTCTACCCAGCGTGGGAAATACAAGACTTCTTTTTAACGGTTGATATACGTCCATCAAAACGAGTGAAATGGACATCTAAAGAGCTGTAAGCCAATATTGGTCGCAGATAATAGAACACGCGGACCATGTTACAGCATAATAAATAGGTTAATGCAGATAGAATCAGCTGGACATGAGCAACCGTACGCCTACACGGTGCTCTATACCAAATGTCAAGAAGGTCACGTTTTTATCATGTACTTTTATGAGTTAACACTACCTTTGATATGACACCTAAGCATCCATCTTAATTATTTGATATGCGACCATCAGACGAATACAGTTTTATAACCCGTTATATTGTATTGCAGGGATGAACCTTGTTATATTGAAGAAAACAAATTAATGTTATAAATAACAATTAAGATAACATTTTCGTCACGCAGGGCCTTACTTCTTTTTTCTGTATATCATCAAGCACTATAATCTATGGCGCTCAGCACTTTACCTTGTTTGTACCACAAACAAGAGTGTAATCAGCCAAATCAGCCGGGTCAGACCGAAGGATAAATTATGCTGAAGGATCTGTAATAGGTACAAACCGCTGGCCACTCTCTTTCAGCTGCTCTAAACATTTACTGAAGCTCAAAACACATCAAGCTCCTTGACAACAAGAGTAGCTACGGCGATGTTACCTCATTCCCATGACAACAACTTATGCTAATAACCCACGCCAGCAGCACTTAATCCTGACACAGTAAGCAACAAAGCCGCCACAGAGGTTTAAGTGCTTCTACATGTTTTACTATATTACTGTATGTGGTTCACAAGTCATTTGACCCTGTAAGCAGATCACCGGTCATCGGACCCAGTAACCGGCTGCCATGATCTGAAACAGCAAATTCAATTTGATGTCTAGACATAACGTATATGGTGTATGACGTCACTTATTGGGTGTTCTAAACGGCTGCTGGTGCAATATGACCATAATAAGCGCCACAAGTCATGTAATGTCAATATGTATAAACACTCGACGGTATTCGACCCAATACTCCCTTGTGAGCAACTCAACTTCCCTCGCAATAATTCATAGTGCCCCGTGTAATGTGCACAATGCCCGACAGCTCATGAACATTAACCTCATCATTACCCATCTCATTTTGAATGCCATTATCAATTACCTAAATAATCATTTCCGCTTATAAGAATATTTTAAGTCATCATCGGCTTATTCTTCTCTTTTCTATGATTTGTATAGTAACATTCATTGGGGATCACAATATTCACTAGTAGATACCCATCAGAGAATGCCAAATGAAACACAACGTCACCAGACAAATATGAGTTAATGTTGGCTAATGCTCTCTAGGCTTTGTTGTTCTGCTAAACATCCCCTTACTCAGGATGTGTGATGATATTCAGGAAAGTGCAATGCTATTTGGGGCTGCGTGAAACTATCTGGGTATGTAAAAAATCCAATATTTCGAGAGTTATGAGGGGTGGTATACAGCTTTGTGAGTATATGTGAAGCTATGTTGGGCGGTAAAACTAATTAAGGCTGTGTTTGGCTATGTGAAACTATGTGGAACTATGTGGAACTATATGGAGCAATGTGGAACTATCTGGGCCAGTGGAAATTATATGAGAGTGAATAAAACTACATAACCATAAATATGTCTTCATTGTGTCACACCCCAGATATAGCACGTTTCATTGGTTTCAACAAGTGTAGTAAGAGTAGCTTTTAATCCTCACCAGAACCAACTCAATGTCCATCATTGCTCAAACATTGGATAAAAATGAAATACTGAAAGGACTATATTGTTATGATATGTTTGCAATTCAAGAACATTACGGGGCCTTTACAATTTACGAAGCCATTTGCACGATGACGAGATCTCCTGAGGAATGAGTGTGTATGCAATGGAATTACTACACCACCATCCACTAGCCAGTGCCGTGCGGTTATTTTATATATGGTATTGAATTATGAGCTCATTCCAAGTAAGCTCAGTTTCGAATTCCAAATTCGCTGCTGCCCGTTTATCACCATGTTAAGGAGTTTCTAGATCTATATTGCCCCGTGAAGGCCCTGTAATGTTCTGGATTTGCTAAATATTGGATTTGTTTACATACCCAGATAGTCTCAATCACGTCATGTAGCAGTGGATGCAAAATAAAAGCCAGTACAATTCCCAAACCGACGATCGTGTACCTAACATAGAAGCTTCATTAGGACAAGCAGCTAGAGTTACAAGGTAAATCGACGATCGTGTACCTAACACATGGAGCTTCATTAGGACAAGCAGCTAGAGTTACAAGGTAAACCGACGATCGTGTACCTAACACATGGAGCTTCATTAGGACAAGCAGGTAGAGTTACAAGGTAAATCGACGATCGTGTACCTAACATAGAAGCTTCATTAGGACAAGCAGCTAGAGTTACAAGGTAAATCGACGATCGTGTACCTAACACATGGAGCTTCATTTGGAAAGGCAGCTAGAGTTACAAGGTAATTCTAAAACAAGGCGGACTTCGGTCATACGAGCCTTATCAACCGACCCTAATCAGTTGCGCCAATCAATCGTTATTTTATAGCGTTAAGGTTTATAGCCACTGGCGAAAACATGCAGTGTTTGTTATAAACGATGTAAACGCTGATATTCAGAAAACTGCCAGAGTGATCAAAATGCGAACACTTAACGCAGATATCTTCTATGCAATATGACGAATGGCATAACCAAAGTTCTCTATGGTTGGTTCTCGGTGGGGAGCATAACGCAAGCTGTAGGTATAGACCATTAACATCCGAACATCAAGTTCGAACACAGGAGATGTTTGTAGAAGAGATGGTAGATATAGCCAAAATCAGCGTTTTTGTCGGATAATGCTATATGAAGTCTGAGCGAATCCATTATGGAGATACCAAACATATGCGTCATATTTTGGTAATAACAATCCTACAATGGTTATGTGGATTGTAAATGACAATCATTGGCTAAAATGTCATTCTGATTTTTAAGAGATGACGCAGAAATTGCCAAACGCCCACACCTGTGCAATATGCCATCCGCATGTAACGTTATATATGGCATATGAAGCCCACACTATCGCATATGAATGCCATGTCCACATTATATGCAAACTTTGATGATGGAATACCGATTGGTAAAAAACATGTTAACCTTGCTTACCCTATTACTTGGAGTTGAAACCTTTCAGCAGCCATGCATATACAGCTCATTATAAGTTGTGATGCCCTAACAGTACATGTACAATGCATTTATCTTTGTGTGTGAACGATACGAAAAGGATTATAGAGATTGCATTAGCATGAATTACCCTACACGGTTGTTTCTTTGCATGTATGCATGTTGTAAGTTACCATATTAGGGTTATAACTGTTAAACAAGAGGGGGTTATTGTGGTTTCTTGCTTACTTAAGTAAACGTGTGGGAAGCGCCTGCGTTTAGTAAGGTACAAAGGAATATATACGGAAGATTTCCTAGCGTAATGACATCATGATGTGTACAATCTCATAGTGACTAAGGCAGAAGACTAACGTACCTTCACTTCACAGAGAATTTAAAGCAAAATAACATATATTAAAGCGTTATAGTAAAACTGCCCTAAGGTAAGTTTATTCTATGTTCCGAATGTCGGGCATTCGTATTCACTGGCCATTGTACAAATCAGGGCCGGTATAAAATCTGGGCAGAGTGATTGTTATCATAATGTTTAGGTAGACGGTAGCAATCAATTAGTGAGATGAGTAATTGGGTTGACCTTTTGCTTCAGATATCAAACCGACAGCGGCCAGCATTACCAGGGTTTAATCTGACATTTGTGCAACTGAATACAGGGCTCGTCCAGGCATCCTACATTCAGGGAATCTAGGATAATACATTACAAGCTTGTGTTTGAATGACCTCCGAGCGTGAGTGATATGAGCGCTGCTGAGCACGCCATTCTTGTTTGAAGACAGATAATGAACGTGGGGAGAACAATATAGTCTAACTGTTTTCTACTTTGTTACAGAGGGCATTATAGGGATATACTATGAGTTCGGTGTCTGACAAGTAGAACGGATCTGCTCGCAGCGTATCTTACATGAAGTCATTGGTCCCAATGGAACATTGATGAAGTCGTCAGTCAGATAGCTAACCATGACACGAGGCTTTATCAAATAGAATTACTAAGACATCAATAAAGACTCAAGTTTGACCAAGTAGGAAACAGACCATGGCCAGACCTTATATCAAGACAGCATCTAAACTCGGTAATTCTAACATAACAGCATCAACTTAGTGCAATTTCACGAATCACAAAAACCTCAGCACTAAATTGGAAACACATAATAATATATTCTTTAGCCATACTGATTTAATTCCACTGCGCAAGCATTGTAATAAGAGTAAACTGTGACATATAAAATGTCGGCCATATTGCAGCGTGATATCCAAGTTAATGTAGGAAGGGCTCTCAAAGAATACGTAATCCCACGCCACATATCCACTTGCCTGCAGGGGAGTCTCTCACGTCGATGTTCTTTCTAATTCTGTCGTAGTTTCTGAGCGAAGCTGGCATCTACCAACTGTCTCAGATTACTCGCATGTGAAACGAGTTACTAACTTATTCGGGCACAGAAGAACAAATTTTTCGGCAAAATGGCTACATTGAGTTCATGGATTATCCGCATGACATACTATGATGCGCCAAGCAAGATGCCTGGCATACCGAGTTAAATAAATATTTAATGGATGCTCGATCAACTGTATTGCCAGAAATAATGGGCATTACATGTATATAGTCGTACATGCTCCATTGGTTGCCCCATTGGGATAACACTGTAAGATGTCTTATCTTCGTTCCAAGCTCCTATGTTGTATACCTAAAGTGGGTATTAAAGACTCTCGCGTAGTTGTGTGGTTGTGTTTAGCCTAGTGAACATAACAATGGATGCCCCAGATCCCAGTGATTCCAGCTATGCAGAACCTCCACCACAAGCAGAACATTTCAATCATAAAAGACATAAATGAATCTGATAAAGCAGACGCCCTATCCTCGGAACAGATAGATACAATTTACTGTAGTTTGTGATAAATAAGGACCTGTTTCCTGATGTTTTATACATCAACTTTCATTAATGATCATATTCACGACCCCACACTCGGTCTTCACGTTCTACGAATTAATGTTTATGTATTGGATATCCAAAACCAAACTGGGTAACGTAATAGATAACTATGAAATGTAATAAAAGAGGAATGCGTCTAATTAATAACCAGCGTACACAGCGCCAGCCGAGAACACTTTAATAGTCATAAAGTAAGTAAGCTACGGAATTCCAGTCATGCCTTTGATAGTATATGTAATGGCACAGTTAATAGCAAAATGAAGGGAATATGTTTGTCAGCAATATTGCATTCGGCGACGGATGCAATCCATGGTAGAATTAAACCAGTCATTGGCTTAGTTAATCTGGTTAATGGGTGACTGCTATTTACATCTTCATTTCTGAAGATATATCTTTAATGCACGCACCATATTGGTGTTACCAATGTGTGGCCGCTTAGGACGAGACAGCGGGAATAACGTACCTGATACAACTAACTTCAATGATAAAGTTCAAACAAGTGACTAAAGAAGAATTTGTGCTGCATCAATTTTCCCTCATCTACTTATATGCAGTGTCTTGTCACTGCAACATTTATGGCGCCCAGTGGTTTCATTCATTCGATGTTCCTTTGCAGATAACAATTTTGTCTGCAACACAAATAATTTGGAAAATATTTTACACTCAGAGTGAAACCTGATGTATAATAGCCATGGGATGGGCAACTTATCAGGGAAGCATATCCCTGTGAAGATGACACATGTAAATGGATTTCCCTGACAAGCATGATTCATCACGAGAACTGATATTTTGTATTACCATGTTTGACACAAAGCATGACTCACCTAAATGGCTGGCATTAAGTTTTGCCCTGGGTGCCATTTGCAGCAATTTTGCGAAAATAGTCCGTTCTACTTTCAATCAAGGAACATCGCATATTTAACAGCCCCACTGAGTTTAACCATGTCAAGCGACTATAAACAGAGCGAAAGGAAATACATTTATTGGATTGAGGTTGTCCATCACTTTGCTAATGCAATACCAACAATCTGTTTTAAGTATGATTACACCATAGATTACCACTTCCTGAAAAATACATTGACATTCATTAGACTTACCCGTCGATTCCAGTCATGTCCAAGCACTATGTGACAATAACACCTCTACTCACCATAGCTCTTCTACCCCTTAAAAAGACATGGCAGTTGGTGACGTGGTGGGTGATATATCGAACGTTGTTAAAAAAGACGTCTTTACTTGTGATTCAAATATGCCAAAATCAGATAAATGCACCGAGGCGAAATTCAAAAATGGTTCTGCAATCGTTGTTGGTGTTACGGGAACTCACAAACGGCTACAATGGTCCATATAGTCAACGATAGAGGAACTCACCATAGCGTTCTATAGTGCACTTAGTCAATGGGACAGGAACTCACACGAGGCCACCATAGTCCACATAGTCAATGAGACATTAACTCACCTGAGGCAGCCATAGTGGATATAGTCAATGAGACAGGAACCTGTAATCTGAACCACCATATATTTGGTACGATACAACACTAGGAGTATGCAATGATAGACAACATCCCGGAAGATGAATGTAATTGATGCGAACGATCAGTACACACCGTCCAGTGTGTGGTTGTTGCCAGCCAATGGATGGCATTGCCAATAACGTTCCGTGGATACCGTTCACAATTACTCATAATCCATTACAACAAAGCAAAATGGCAGCTTCCAAATGATTGATGATTGACTTATTCCAACAAAAGAGCATATAAATTGCTATTAGCCAGACAGCCAAATGTCAAAGGATGCTTTCAGCGGCTTGATTAATCTTAAATAATCAACCACCTGGAGTAGTTTTATACAGACCATACACTCGTGTGAAATAATGAAAGGATGCTATAACTGGGACCTCAGATGTAAAGAATCATGGAGCAAGCTTATAACAAATTCAAAAAAGATAAGCATGAGTAATCGTGTCTCTGGTCAGGCCAAAAACTGCATCAATTTAAGGTCATCTCGCTGTATAAGTTTGGGTAGTTGAGAGCCGGTGGTAGTGTAGAAGGGCAACTTAGGCAGGGTGGATAACAGATGTTTATATAAATATATATATATATATATATATATATATATATATATATATATATATATATATATATATATATATATATATATAGGTATATATATATATATGTATACATATATATATATATATATATATATATATATAAAGATATATATCTCTATATCTCTCCTATATATATGTATATATCTATAATAGAGATATCTCTCTCTAGATGTTCTCTATCTCTCAAGATATGTATGTCTAGATATCTACTTATCTCTCTATATAGAAAAGATCTAGATATCTAAATCCTCTCTAGAGATATATATATTTATCTATAAATCTGTATATCTATACCTATATATATCTGTATATTTATATATATACATCTATCTCTATCTGTCTATATCTCTTTTCTCTGTCTATATCGGTCTCTCTGTCTCTATAAATCTATATATCCCTATGTGTCTCTATATCCCTCTATGTCTGTATATATCCCTCTCTCTATATCCCTCCCTCTCTATATCTCTATGTATGTGTGTATATCTATATGCGTGTATCTCTCTCTCTGTCTCTATCGCTCTATCTCTCTCGATCTATGTCTCTATCTATAAATCTATGTATCTCTATATCTCTATATATATAAACCCTCTATATCTCTATATATATATATATATTATGTGAGAAAAGGTTACATCATTTATATATACATATATATATATGTGTATATTTATATATATATCTACATATAGATATCTATATATAGATATATGTCTATCTATATATAAATATATGTATATATATATATATAAACATATATATATATATATAAACATATTTTTATATATCTCTCTATATATATATATATATATATCTATATCTATATATATATATATATATATATATATATATATATATATATATTATGTGAGAAAAGGTTACATCATTTCTATTGCCCTCTAAAGGTTAGCCGTGTGATTAAAGGATAGTGTCCCGTTGACAATGTTTGTCGTCTTGCAGCATAATGTCAAGGTTAATGAAGTGAGGGACGGCGCCGAATTATCAGTCCAACGCCTACGTGGTACTTAATGTCGATTAGTGGGCATGTCTTACTTACGATTTAGCTTATACAATGTATATTAACATCATTTCATCAATTTTGATTGCATTGCTTTGCGGACAGCCTTAAGGCGAATATATGTTTATAGCTGTAAGGCAGGCCGTGACATAATCTTGCCAGGATGTCCCTCATTATACTGATTAAACTATTTTGGTACTAGTGACCATGGTTTATGACGTTCGGCGACCACAATGTGTCATTTTATCACATATGTCCATGATTATCTTACTCTCAGTTCTGTTGTAATAGTTCACATAGTAGCACTCCTAAAGACACCGTTAACCTAATTGTAATCAACAACAAACCAAATGGATTCCACATGACATCAGTCGACGATGTTAGAACGGAAGGCACCCTACGTTGTTACCGCAACAGTTAACATAAGACGACGGATATCTCAAATCACGCGGCACGTCTGGAATGGCAATGTAATAAGCGGCCCATTGTTTCCGCATCTTCAGAACTGTCGTTGCAGTCTCAGTTATATTGAGTATAGTTGTTCACATGGAGCAAACTCATTAACTAACCTCAATCAAAAGGCCATCATCCCAATGTAGCAATCGGCCGTTATAATTACTGCATACATTACTGACCTCTGTGTCTGTTAATGGGCCATTGGTAGTTAATCAAACCACTCACATGAATCGAAAAAGAAGTAACTCTTCACAGTCTTCAGAGCTTCGTCAATGCAGTGGGGCGTCAAGCTCGTGCTCAGCAGCCACGGTTTGGCGGCATACGTCATTAATTTGCTTTACTCCGACGATTACGCAATTGGTGTATGCCTTTTTTAATGAGGTTCACTAGATAACACAACATATTCACAATATCATCAGGTGCTTAGATACAGTTGCTTAGATTCAGGCTATTGTGTTTCTTTGATCAACCAAACCCGTCGCCTCCTTTCTCATATTTATCATAAATAATGCCTTATCTGATGGGGATATTGTCTAATACCTGTAATACTGACCAATGTGTTCAACTGCACAATGCATATCAATAAAGCAGTGACATCCTGATATATGTGAGATTGATTGTGTGGTCTGTGGCTCTGGTGTACATGGAGCAGTAACGTTATGACGGCAATGTTTTATTGGTGTGCATCGCGTGTTTCGTATCAATGTGACTATGAAATCCAGGATGACCATCAGGTTACGAGCCCTAAGTTAGCTACAGTTGTCTGCAATGCGGATCGATATCTTCCATAACATAAAAGGCAATACGGGAAACCATGGAGATAACTTTGAGGACAAATGTTCCCTAAGCTGGAACAGATATGCTAATTACATGTTCACTAGATAACACAACATATTCACATAATCATCAAGTGCTTAGATACAGTTGCAGTACATGCAGCCGTAAGATGATATTGCGAAAAGTTGATGCACCATTGTATTCTATAATATTAATGAATGGATGATATTAATGAATGGATGGTGTCTCCCTTGTCGATCCAAGCTGAAAAGACCCTTTTGGTTCCATGCACTTTTCACAAATTCCATTCACTTGGAGTATTTCACCATAAAGTCAAACCTGCATCAACTTGGGAACAATGAATTGATTTAACACAGACTGTTTCATTCATTATATATATATATATATATATATATATATATATATATATATATATATATATATATATATATATATATATAGATATATATATATATATATAGATATATATATATATATATATATATATATATATATATATATATATATATATATATATATATATATATATATATATATAAATCTGATATCAATGTTAAAGAGTGTTTAGACATTGACATACTCACAACGCAAACTCATCTGAAGGCGCCTATAACTTTTAACAGCGCCAACCACTTTTAACAACGTCAACTCCTTATGAGAGCCCCAACCTCTCTTCAGAACCTCTACTTCTCCTCAGAGTGACCTCATATCACCCATATAGCCTCAGATGGCTTATTTCTCCTCATCGCCTCTATTTCACATTAAAATATAACTAGCTTTCATTGACAATTTGTTTAATCAAACAAAGTATCATGCGTCAGACATTTGCAGGCTAAGCATGTATATCTAATACGTACTAGAGGAAAAACGTGCTAGTCTGACGTTACTGACGGCGAGCTACCAACTATGATGACGTAAGATGAAAAATTCTTCCCTAACAGTCAATGATAATCCAGCTACTTCGATTATCTTGCTTTGTCTCGCGCTTCTTCAGACTAAACCAGGGATTTATCGACATTATTTGTCTTTCCGCCCATTGGTTGTAATGGGTTCATGCTCTATCCGCATATCAGTCAGTGAGAAGCTAC
This sequence comes from Urechis unicinctus, assembly GCA_034190875.2. NCBI lineage: Eukaryota > Metazoa > Annelida > Polychaeta > Xenopneusta > Urechidae > Urechis > Urechis unicinctus. The sequence continues at coordinate 34,027,114 of CM067346.1, forward strand.
GTGTGGCTCTGTGGAGGTATGTGCGACAGTGAGAGGTTATATCGGGTTGTTTGTAGCCATAACCAGAGAAGCTTCTAAATTGCAGCGATTTTATTGTGAAAGATTCAAATGTTCTTACACAGCATGATGGCTAATATGCATTGTAATGCATTGTTCCCTGGATTCTTATAAGACTAAGACATCACACAGATGATCATTATAATTAACACATAAACTCGACTGTAGCATTGGTCAAACGTTTTTCGGCCCACCACTGTTGCCACGTGACCATTTTTGTCTACCTGATTGTGATCACAGCATCAGGGCAACCTCTATCCGTTTATGATAATGATGATGAATATCACACCGGAGATCGAAGAACCATCCATCTGTCTTGTATTCATATACTAACGCTCTGTGTGCCAAGCACTCCCAGTCGGTCCATCACTAATGCCACGTGACCAACTCTGCCTACCTGGTTGTGATCGATCACTGGTTCATTACTGACCAGGCATTCAAAGTGTTGTATGTTGGCATTTGGGTCAGCGAAATGCCTATGCGTGGTCGTGATTTGCAATTTGCAATTTCAGTTAGAAAGCAACTTTATGTAAAATTTGTCATGGTATTTGCAGCGCTAGGTTATCATACTTATGAATACCGCGATGGACATATCCTCTATACAAGCGAGGTCATCATACTGCCATCTAGTGCATTTCACAACTGACGTTTGACAGCATGTGAGTAATGGCATATGTCAAGAAATCCCCGCCCTCCTACAAACTCATGCATGAACAAAGTGACATACGGTTTCATCGATTTAAAAGAAAAAAAGGAACCTCCCCGTCGTACATTGCCGTCACCAGAAACAATGCACCGATTGGTAATTGAAGGATTATCAATCCATCATATTTTGATATGTTTCTAAAATCCGTCTTTGTCCAACCTCCACCATAAGCAATACATATCTATTCCAGAGTAAATACATGAAGAAATTAACCTACCCATCGCAAATTACCGTCACAGGAGACAATACACCGATTGATCATAAAATAATTAAATTATTGTCCAACTTCCACCATAAGCAGTACATATTTATTCCAGAGTAAATACATAAAGCTCCCTATCGCGCCTTTCGTCACCGGAGACAATACACCGATTGATAAAATCCATTGTCAAACCTCCACCATAAGCAGTACATATCTAATATATATTATATGCCTAACTTGATGCAAAGAAATGTTTTATTTTATCAATAAACTAAGCTGACCATTGGTGAATCTAATAAGTAAGTCTGTACTTTATATTAGATAAAGACTTATATTTCATTTTCTCAATCAACGGTCATTATTGAATGTATACTCGACCCTATGCTCGGAATTCTATAACCTTCAATTTACCGGTTATTAATGTGATATCAGGAAAATAACATGATAGATAGTTTGGAATAATGAGGGCGGTCTAATTACAGTAATAAGCCCAGTGCCAAGCCCCTGATGAACTCTTAGCAACCTACTCATTAATTGTCAGTTAGTAATTTTACCCTTAATGGCATAGTTAATTGCACTGCTAAAAGCAAGATGAAGGGAAAATATTGATCATCATTACGGCGTCCCGCGCGAGAGTCATGGATGCATATTCATTGTATAGTTAATCAACCAACTTAGTAACTACATTGATAAACTTCCAGCAATTGCGCGTTCCATCAATGTTTCTTCATATGAAACGTGTGGTCATTTGCACATTAATGGTGCCTATTGGTTTGATTAATTCCATAGTACACACGAATCAACAACTTATGTATTTCGATGATATATTTTTAACCTGATTACCAACAGCCACATAAATTAATGTGATCGATGCGAAAGTAGACTATCCGGGATGTCGTTCCATTGTGGGTCTCAACACTAAATAGATGCCACTGGCAACGATATTACCTGGAAACCGTTTTGATCAACTTATCGTGCAATACATTGAAGTGAAATGGTGGCATTCCAACGAGGGAAGGATTAGTTGAAAGTGAAACATTGTAAGAAATCTGGGAAATAAAATACAGTGACACCGCATGCATCATCATATTGTATGTATCTGATAAAGAAACACATTGATCGGACCACATCGTTATCCGGTAAACGATTGTCGAACAGCCACAAAAGTTCATGACTAGGAAGACCATATGGGTTGAGGTGCAATTCATGAGTCATTGATATTGGAGCTGACATGACTCGTGGTCGATTTCGCACGTGTACTGGACATGGCATTGGATAAACAAGTTATTTGTGTATCACTCGTGATGGAGACCCTTAGATTGTAAGCAAGAAGTATACAGGAAACATGTACATAATATATTCAAGGCAGACACATAACATCACAGTGGACAATATAATGTTGAGAGTTTTGACATGAATGAGGCTTACCAGAGGCACTTTATATGTATCATTCAGTCATTTAATGGATGCATAAATGCCTTAAAACAACGCCAACCTAAAAGTCATGTTAACGTCCAAAAGTCTGACCATCTTAGCAGCATCGAAGTGTGAGACCAAATGAAGATACATATAATGGTGGAGAAATGAAGATGTTCCAGATGACCTGCTGTCTATCAAACATGGCAATTTATCAGCTATAAATCATTTCACATGGCACATTATCAGCCATAACTTCGCATTGTTCAATGCTCTTAGTGTTGCATAATGCAAGGAGGGACTAAGCTTCGGGAAATAATGTGAGGCTGTTGGTATTCTTTTATGACTGTAAATTATAAACACCAGGTGGTATAGATGCATCAAAAAGAGAATAAGATATGTACCGCTGAAGTGGCCGATAAATGTGAGAATGCATTATTGTCTCTGTGCGTGTCTCTGGCAGAAATGTAATCAGACACAGCCTGTGGGGCATTAGTATCCCATTACAGCTGATGTACCTACATCAATGTAATGTTACAAATGTTTTAACCAAGCATAAGAGAGACCATTCTTGTCTCTGTGCGTGTCTCTAGCAGAAATGTTATCAGACACAGCCTATGGGGGATAAAACTGCATTATGGTCTCCAATTTGGCAGCTGTACCCACATCAATGAAATGTTACAAATGCTTTAATCATGCATAAAAGAGGTCACATATCGCTATTTCTACTAACGTTGAAATTGAATCCTGAGTCAATAGTTGCCAGGTTTTGACCGTAAAGGCAAATCTCTTGCGACAATGCCTTTAAGCTTCTGTCATTCTTGCCCTTTGAAGTGATATTTCAGAGATGTCTCATCTGAGACAGTATGTAATGGTAGGATAATGTGCAATAAATCTGCTTCTTGGTACAGCATATCGCAATGTAATCTACCACCACTAAAACAAAGGCTACAGACTTCATCTGCAGAGAAAGTGGCATGGGCCATTAGTGATTCTATCACAGGAAGCATCAAGTAGTCTTAATGACGACCATGCAGCACGATTCGATTCAAATATCTAGATTGTTTTGTGTGACATAAAGCTTGAGTCTCGTTACTGTCATTGGTATTGCTCTGGTTGACATCAAGCCATAATTAAAGATCATGACCTCTCTTTTGGTTCATAAACATCACCGCGGGAGATCATGACGGGGGAATCAGATCAGAATCGTGGAATTATTTAACGGTATAATATTCCGCGAAATTAATTATATATCTCGCATGGAATATTCATTAACCCCACGAGATTATTCATTTCTCTCGAGGGACTTATCAATTATCTCACAAAATAAATCCTCGTTTGTGGACTTATGTTCATTTGAACGCACTGTTGAATGTTTATTTCGTTCATGAGTACGAGTTTCACTTAGAGCGTTAATGTTGTCCGACATCTCATCAGCCTCTTTCATTGTTGCTGTAGATATATCGCCTAGTAACCTTTTGTGTGAAGATAAGATTGGTTTAGCAAATATGCAAACGGCCCGATAGGGAAAAACGATTGTGCATGGTGCTTTTAATTAGTTCGAGCATATTAATTTATTAGGGGGAAAACAACTGACTAGTTATTTAAGCCAAGCCAGTTGAAGCGATGGTATCCAAAACGGGAAATTATTCCGCAAGGACATCAAATTGTTCATTTAATCTGCAACATACATAATTTATCTCGCGGGATTTAGCGAAAATTACCACTACATGAATGCTGTAATATTGAATTGTCTTGTCGGATAAATTATACGAATTCCCCTTTATGTAGTTGAATCGTATACGCTGACTAACTGACTATTTCGTTAAGCGCATGCAAGATTTGGGTTGTGTGGATTTTGTGTAAAAAACGTGAGCATTATTCCACCAGAGAAATAGTTGGTTCACTTATTACGCGAGATAAATGATTTATATTGCGGGAATATTGATATGCTCGTGTGACAATAACACGTTTTTCACCCGATTCCTCCGTCATAGGTGAGGCCGTGAGTGAAGGGTGAGGCCGTGAGTGAAGTGAGCTAACTAACCTGAGTGATCAATAGAGCAATCAGTCCTGGTCGCATCCACTTAGAAGCACGCTACACTCCGGTAGAGTATTGACGCGTGTCTCCAACATAGTATCAGCAATCTCACTGGAAAATTGGTTCAGCGCCCTGCTACAACCATATCCATTTCGCTATTCTAATTACATCATCAGCATATAAGACTTCTCAAAATTTGCGCTAAGCCGTCAGAGCCAGTCTTCGTCCAAGCCGCGAGACGGCTCTGCAGGTCAGGATGACAGCATGGTTCACCTCAGCGATACATATTTGATATTGCTCTGGGCGTCTCGTTGATTCCAGTTTTTTCCATGTGAGAGAGGTTAAATACACAGTAATGCGATAATCAATCCCAACTAGAATCCAACATCTTCGTATGTCAATACATAGCATCAGTATCAGAAACACTGACCAAGAATAAATAAATGTAAATGTATTAATAATATCTAAATCAATATGGTAGTTGAAGCCACACATTATCTAATGTCTGCACCTTTCAAAAAGCCATACTCCATAGCTCATTCATCAATTTAATGCACTTCGTAGAATGCGATTTTCGATCTTATATCTCAATTCTCAAGACAAATGACCAGATATTAAATGGGCTTGACCATAACCACAACTAACGCAGCTCTGGTCACATGTTATTGTGTTCTGCAGTACGAAGCACATGCGATGCTAGATGAATCTTCCATAAACCACCACCACTCTTCTAGTTGATAACATAACATGCACTCATGAGCTAAGATGGAATGAAGCTGTGAAAGGGATCTCAGATGTGTTACATTCTGGAGGAAGCTTTTAGCAAAGTGGAAGAAGATGAGCACGAGGAATATTTTCTCTTTTCGGGTCACTTGTAAGATGAAGGGAGGGCCATCTGGCTGTATAAGAGACAGTGCTGTTCTTATGATAACACAGGAAAGATGGAGGAAAACCCGAACCTGATGAGAAGTCCGTGAAATGAAGTGCATAAGCATTTGACGCATGTCAATGGCGCCATTAGTGAATGCCCATACTCATGGTCTTATATATCCTTCCGGACATTTTCTTATGATATGGGATACCTAAAAC
>CM067346.1:34046536-34076756 GCA_034190875.2 Urechis unicinctus
GTTTAATAATTCACTGAATGAGATGTGATCAAATCAAAACAAATTAAAGAGATCAAGAATTATTTTTACTAAATTTGAATTGTAACCCCAACTGTAACAACAAATTCAAACAGGGCTAAATGCTATGCCGTCCATTCGATTTCATTTGGTGTCAGTATAAAATAAAACACCCAGTTTGTTGATTGAAGCTACTATTAGGTAATATGTTGAGTTTCTGTCAAATTGGCAATTACACAAAAAAACAATTTTGATGAAAGTCCATCGGGCAGAGCACAATCTATTTATTGAATTGATGGCCCACACCCTTTCAATGATGTATTTGTACCTGCATCGACTCACCGGATACCTTGGAGGCCCAGTGGTAGAATGCTCGCCTGCCACGCGGGCGGCCCGGGTTCGATTCCCGGCCGATGCAATGATTTATTTTTTGCTACGTCACGTGGCTACGTCAGATATCACACTCAACATTGACACAGCAGATATTGTCACCTTTCACTGCCTTTTAACATTGCTTTCATGGCATCTGACGCCCGCTCCTCACATCCTACTCGCCGGGTTTTTTTACCAGGGTGGACACAATTGTATTTCATTGACAGCCAAGTGGCACCAGTCCTTGCAAAACACATATTTAGAACATTGTTCTCTAAAATCAGTTTGAATCATGCCCTTTCATCTTCTTTGACTTTTTCACTCAAATGCTCATGATGCTTGCTACCACGAGTAGCATCAAAGCACGTGTTCCTCTGTGCATTCCCGTTTAGAATATGTTCTCAATCTTCATTACCATCTTTACATATCACACGGCAATGTGCCCTGAATGTAGAAGTTATCTCCTATGACAAGTTTTCATATTCATATTTGTATGTGCATTATATCATGATCGGCCATTATTGATTTCTTTCAAAGTTCGGTCACTTTGTGACACAGTTTGTTGAAGTTCATGTGCATCGGTTGAGTTTCAGTGGTAGAATGCTCGCCTGCCACGCGGGCGGCCCGGGTTCGATTCCCGGCCGATGCAATGATTTATTTTTTTTGCTACGTCACGTGTATTCAGATATCACTCAACATTGACACAGCAGATATTGTCACCTTTCACTGCCTTTTAACATTGCTTTCATGGCATCTGACGCCCGCTCCTCACATCCTACTCGCCGGGTTTTTTTTCCAGGGTGGACACAATTGTATTTCATTGACAGCCAAGTGGCACCAGTCCTTGCAAACAATATTTAGAACATTGTTCTCTAAAATCAGTTTGAATCATGCCCTTTTCATCTTCTTTTTGACTTTTTCACTCAAATGCTCATGATGCTTGCTACCACGAGTAGCATCAAAGCACGTGTTCCTCTGTGCATTCCCGTTTAGAATATGTTCTCAATCTTCATTACCATCTTTACATATCACACGGCAATGTGCCCTGAATGTAGAAGTTATCTCCTGACAAGTTTTTTCATTCATATATTGTATGTGCATTATATCATGATCGGCCATGATCGGCCATTATTGATTTCTTCAAAGGAGTTCGGTCACTTTGTGACACAGTTTGTTATTGTTCATGTGCATCGGTGGTTCAGTGGTAGAATGCTCGCCTGCCACGCGGGCGGCCCGGGTTCGATTCCCGGCCGATGCAATGATTTATTTTTTGCTACGTCACGTGTATTCAGATATCACTCAACATTGACACAGCAGATATTGTCACCTTTCACTGCCTTTTAACATTGCTTTCATGGCATCTGACGCCCGCTCCTCACATCCTACTCGCCGGGTTTTTTTACCAGGGTGGACACAATTGTATTTCATTGACAGCCAAGTGGCACCAGTCCTTGCAAACAATATTTAGAACATTGTTCTCTAAAATCAGTTTGAATCATGCCCTTTCATCTTCTTTGACTTTTTCACTCAAATGCTCATGATGCTTGCTACCACGAGTAGCATCAAAGCACGTGTTCCTCTGTGCATTCCCGTTTAGAATATGTTCTCAATCTTCATTACCATCTTTACATATCACACGGCAATGTGCCCTGAATAGAAAGTTATCTCCTATGAACAAGTTTTCATATTCATATATTGTTGTATGTGCATTATATCATGATCGGCCATTATTGATTTCTTCAAAGGAGTTCGGTCACTTTGTGACACAGTTTGTCATTGTTCATGTGCATCGGTGGTTCAGTGGTAGAATGCTCGCCTGCCACGCGGGCGGCCCGGGTTCGATTCCCGGCCGATGCAATGATTTATTTTTTGCTACGTCACGTGTATTCAGATATCACTCAACATTGACACAGCAGATATTGTCACCTTTCACTGCCTTGTAACATTGCTTTCATGGCATCTGACGCCCGCTCCTCACATCCTACTCGCCGGGGTTTTTTTTCCAGGGTGGACACAATTGTATTTCATTGACAGCCAAGTGGCACCAGTCCTTGCAAACAATATTTAGAACATTGTTCTCTAAAATCAGTTTGAATCATGCCCTTTCATCTTCTTTGACTTTTTCACTCAAATGCTCATGATGCTTGCTACCACGAGTAGCATGAAATTGCACCACGTTTAGAATTCTCAGTGTGGTGTTCCTCTGTGCATTCCCGTTTAGAATATGTTCTCAATCTTCATTACCATCTTTACATATCACACGGCAATGTGCCCTGAATGTAGAAGTTATCTCCTATGACAAGTTTTCATATTCATATATTGTATGTGCATTATATCATGATCGGCCATTATTGATTTCTTCAAAGGAGTTCGGTCACTTTGTGACACAGTTTGTCATTGTTCATGTGCATCGGTGGTTCAGTGGTAGAATGCTCGCCTGCCACGCGGGCGGCCCGGGTTCGATTCCCGGCCGATGCAATGATTTATTTTTTGCTACGTCACGTGTATTCAGATATCACTCAACATTGACACAGCAGATATTGTCACCTTTCACTGCCTTTTAACATTGCTTTCATGGCATCTGACGCCCGCTCCTCACATCCTACTCGCCGGGTTTTTTTTTCCAGGGTGGACACAATTGTATTTCATTGACAGCCAAGTGGCACCAGTCCTTGCAAACAATATTTAGAACATTGTTCTCTAAAATCAGTTTGAATCATGCCCTTTCATCATGCTTTTTCATCAAATGCTCATTTGACTTTCAATTGCTCTTTGATCTTTTTGACTTTTTCACTCAAATGCTCATGATGCTTGCTACCACGAGTAGCAAAGCACGTGCACGTGTTCCTCTGTGCATTCCCGTTTAGAATATGTTCTCAATCTTCATTACCATCTTTACATATCACACGGCAATGTGCCCTGAATGTAGAAGTTATCTCCTATAACAAGTTTTCATATTCATATATTGTATGTGCATTATATCATGATCGGCCATTATTGATTTCTTCAAAGGAGTTCGGTCACTTTGTGACACAGTTTGTTATTGTTCATGAGCATCGGTGGTTCATTGTTCATGTGCCACGCGGGCAGTGGGTTCGATTCCCGGCCGCCAATGATTTATTTTTTGGCGGCGTGTATTTCAGATATCACTCAACATTGACACAGCAGATATTGCACCTTTCATTTATTTTTTGCTACGCCACGTGTATTCAGATATCACTCAACATTGACACAGCAGATATTTTCATTGACAGCCAAGTGGCACTGCCCTTGCAAACATTTTAGAACATGGCATCTGAATCAGCCCGCTCCTCACATCCTACTCGCCGGGGACTTTTTCACTCAAGACAGGGTGACACAATTGTATTTCATTGACAGCCAAGTGGCACAGTCCTTGCAAACAATATTTTCCTCTGATTCCCGTTTAGAATAGTTTTTCATCTTCATTACCATCTCATATCACACGGCAATGTGCCCTGAATGTAGAAGTTATCTCCTGATGCTTTGCTATTCACGATTGTAGCATCAAAGCACGATCGTTTATTCTGTGCAAAGGAGTTTAGAATATGTTCTCAATCTTCATTACCATCTTTGCATCGGTGGTTCAGTGGTAGAATGCTCGCCTGCCACGCGGGCGGCCCGGGTTCGATTCCCGGCCGATGCAATGATTTTCATTTTATATATTGTACGTATATCATGATCGGCACATATCACTCAACATTGAAAGAGTTCAGCACTTTGTGTCACCTTTCACTGCCTTTTACATTGTTTCATGGCATCTGATGCTGCCGCCTCCTCACGCCCTCCTACCCGGGTTTTTTTCCGGGCCGGGTGGACACAATTGTATTTCTACGTGACAGTATTGATATCACTCAACATTGCACAACACATTTTGATTTTCTCCAACATTGTTTTTGCTACTCACTGTTTCAATATCACTCAATTGCTTTCATTTCTGACCTGCCCGCTGCCATTGCTTTCATCATCTTCTTTTTCACTTTTTCCACTTTTTTTACCAAACACTCATGTATTTCATTGACAGCCACCACCAGTCCTTGCAAACAATATTTAGACATTGTTGTCTCTAAAATCAGTTTGAATCATGCCCTTTCATCTTCTTTGACTTTTTCACTCAAATGCTCATGATGCTTGCTTTACATCACACAGTAGCATCAAAGCAATGCCCTGAATGTCTGTGCATTCCCTCCTAGAATATGTTTTCATATTCATTATATATATTGCATTATATCATGATCGGCCATTATTGATTTCTTCAAAGGAGTTCGGTTACTTTGTGACACAAGTTTTTCATATTCATCATGTGCATCGGTGGTTATATCATGATAGAATGCTTGATTTCTTCGGCCCGGGTTCGATTCCCGGCCGATGACACAGTTTGTTATTGTTCATCGGTTGTTCAGTATTGTGTTTCAGACTCAACTCTGCATGACGCAGCCTGCCACGCGGGCGGCCCGGGTTCGATTCCCGGCCGATGCAATTTATTTTTTGCTACGTCACGTGTATTCAGATATCACTCAACATTGACACAGCAGATATTGTCACCTTTCACTGCCTTGTAACATTGCTTTCATGGCATCTGACGCCCGCTCCTCACATCCTACTCGCCGGGGTTTTTTTTCCAGGGTGGACACAATTGTATTTCATTGACAGCCAAGTGGCACCAGTCCTTGCAAACAATATTTAGAACATTGTTCTCTAAAATCAGTTTGAATCATGCCCTTTCATCTTCTTTGACTTTTTCACTCAAATGCTCATGATGCTTGCTACCACGAGTAGCATCAAAGCACGTGTTCCTCTGTGCATTCCCGTTTAGAATATGTTCTCAATCTTCATTACCATCTTTACATATCACACGGCAATGTGCCCTGAATGTAGAAGTTATCTCCTATAACAAGTTTTCATATTCATATATTGTATGTGCATTATATCATGATCGGCCATTATGATTTCTTCAAAGGATGTTCGGTCACTTTGTGACAAGGAGTTTGTCACTTTGTTCACAGTGTTCATGTGCATCGGTGGTTCAGTGGTAGAATGCTCGCCTGCCACGCGGGCGGCCCGGGTTCGATTCCCGGCCGATGCAATGATTTATTTTTTTGCTACGTCACGTGTATTCAGATATCACTCAACATTGACACAGCAGATATTGTCACCTTTCACTGCCTTTTAACATTGCTTTCATGGCATCTGACGCCCGCTCCTCACATCCTACTCGCCGGGTTTTTTTTTTTTTTTCCAGTGGACACAATTGTATTTCATTGACAGCAAGTGGCACCAGTCCTTGCAAACAATATTTAGAACATTGTTCTCTAAAATCAGTTTGAATCATGCCCTTTCATCTTCTTTGACTTTTTCACTCAAATGCTCATGATGCTTGCTACCACGAGTAGCATCAAAGCACGTGTTCCTCTGTGCATTCCCGTTTAGAATATGTTCTCAATCTTCATTATATCTCTCAATCTTCACCAACCATCTTACATATCACACGGCAATGTGCCCTGAATGTAGAAGTTATCTCCTATAACAAGTTTTCATATTCATATATTGTATGTGCATTATATCATGATCGGCCATTATTGATTTCTTCAAAGGTTCGGTCACTTTGTGACACAGTTTGTTTGTGTTGTGCATGTGCATCGGTGGTTCAGTGGTAGAATGCTCGCCTGCCCACGCGGGCGGCCCGGGTTCGATTCCCGGCCGATGCAATGATTTATTTTTTGCTACGTCACGTGTATTCAGATATCACTCAACATTGACACAGCAGATATTGTCACCTTTCACTGCCTTGTAACATTGCTTTCATGGCATCTGACGCCCGCTCCTCACATCCTACTCGCCGGGGTTTTTTTTCCAGGGTGGACACAATTGTATTTCATTGACAGCCAAGTGGCACCAGTCCTTGCAAACAATATTTAGAACATTGTTCTCTAAAATCAGTTTGAATCATGCCCATCTTCTTTGACTTTTTCACTCAAATGCTCATGATGCTTTCACTTTTCAAATGCTCATCATGATGCTTTTTTTTACCAATTTCATCATGATGCTTGCTACCACGAGTAGCATCAAAGCACGTGTTCCTCTGTGCATTCCCGTTTAGAATATGTTCTCAATCTTCATTACCATCTTTACATATCACACGGCAATGTGCCCTGAATGTAGAAGTTATCTCCTATGACAAGTTTTCATATTCATATATTGTATGTGCATTATATCATGATCGGCCATTATTGATTTCTTCAAAGGAGTTCGGTCACTTTGTGACACAGTTTGTTATTGTTCATGTGCATCGGTGGTTCAGTGGTAGAATGCTCGCCTGCCACGCGGGCGGCCCGGGTTCGATTCCCGGCCGATGCAATGATTTATTTTTTGCTACGTCACGTGTATTCAGATATCACTCAACAACATGACACAGCAGATATTGTCACCTTTCACTGCCTTTTAACATTGCTTTCATGGCATCTGACGCCCGCTCCTCACATCCTACTCGCCGGGGTTTTTTTTTTTCCAGGTGGACACAATTGTATTTCATTGACAGCCAAGTGGCACCAGTCCTTGCAAACAATTTTATTTTAGAACATTGTTCTCTAAAATCAGTTTGAATCATGCCCTTTCATCTTCTTTGACTTTTTCACTCAAATGCTCATGATGCTTGCTACCACGAGTAGCATCAAAGCAAAGCACGTGTTCCTCTGTGCATTCCCGTTTAGAATAATATGTTCTCAATCTTCATTACCATCTTTACATATCACACGGCAATGTGCCCTGAATGTAGAAGTTATCTCCTATGACAAGTTTTTCATATTCATATATTGTATGTGCATTATATCATGATCGGCCATTATTGATTTCTTCAAAGGAGTTCGGTCACTTTGTGACACAGTTTGTTATTGTTCATGTGCATCGGTGGTTCAGTGGTAGAATGCTCGCCTGCCACGCGGGGCGGGCCCGGTTCGATTCCCGGCCGATGCAATGATTTATTTTTTGCTACGTCACGTGTATTCAGATATCACTCAACATTGACACAGCAGATATTGTCACCTTTCACTGCCTTTCAACATTGCTTTCATGGCACCGCTCCTCTCCGCACATCCTACTCGCCGGGTGTTTTTTTTTACCAGGGTGGACACAATTTTATTCACTGAATCCCTCACTCCTACTCGCCGGGTTTTTTTTCAGGGTGGACACAATTGTATTTCATTGACAGCCAAGTGGCACCAGTCCTTGCAAACAATATTTAGAACATTGTTCTCTAAAATCAGTTTTGAATCATGCCCTTCATCTTCTTTGACTTTTTCACAAAAATGCTCATGATGCTTGCTACCACGAGTAGCATCAAAGCACGTGTTCCTCTGTGTGCATTCCCGTTTAGAATATGTTCTCAATCTCATTATTACCATCTTTACATATCACACGGCAATGTGCCCTGAATGTAGAAGTTCTCCTATGACAAGTATTCATATATTGTATGTGCATTATATCATGATCGGCCATTATTGATTTCTTCAAAGGAGTTCGGTCACTTTGTGACACACAGTTTGTTTTGTTCATGTGCATCGGTGGTTCAGTGGTAGAATGCTCGCCTGCCACGCGGGCGGCCCGGGTTCGATTCCCGGCCGATGCAATGATTTATTTTTTTGCTACGTCACGTGTATTCAGATATCACTCAACATTGACATGAAGCAGATATTGTCACCTTTCACTGCCTTTTAACATTGCTTTCATGGCATCTGACGCCCGCTCCTCACATCCTACTCGCCGGGGTTTTTTTTTCAGGGTGGACACAATTGTATTTCATTGACACAGCCAAGTGGCACCAGTCCTTGCAAACAATATTTAGAACATTGTTCTCTAAAATCAGTTTGAATCATGCCCTTTCATCTTCTTTGACTTTTTCACTCAAATGCTCATGATGCTTGCTACCACGAGTAGCATCAAAGCACGTGTTCCTCTGTGCATTCCCGTAGAGATATGTTCTCAATCTTCATTACCATCTTTACATATCACACGGCAATGTGCCCTGAATGTAGAAGTTATCTCCTATAACAAGTTTTCATATTCATATATTGTATGTGCATTATATCATGATCGGCCATTATTGATTTCTTCAAAGGAGTTCGTCACTTTGTGACACAGTTTGTTTGTTTCATGTGCATCGGTGGTGGTTCAGTGGTAGAATGCTCGCCTGCCACGCGGGCGGCCCGGGTTCGATTCCCGGCCGATGCAATGATTTTTTTTGCTACGTCACGTGTATTCAGATATCACTCAACATTGACACAGCAGATATTGTCACCTTTCACTGCCTTGTAACATTGCTTTCATGGCATCTGACGCCCGCTCCTCACATCCTACTCGCCGGGTTTTTTTTTTTTTTCCAGTGGACACAATTGTATTTCATTGACAGCCAAGTGGCACCAGTCCTTGCAAACAATATTTAGAACATTGTTCTCTAAAATCAGTTTGAATCATGCCCTTTCATCTTCTTCTTTGACTTTTCACACTCAAATGCTCATGATGCTTGCTACCACGAGTAGCATCAAAGCACGTGTTCCTCTGTGCATTCCCGTTTAGAATATGTTCTCAATCTTCATTACCATCTTTACATATCACGGCAATGTGCCCTGAATGTAGAAGTTATCCCCTGAATGTAGAAGTTCATATGTACAAGTTTTCAAGTTTTCATATTCATTTTCATATTATGTATGTGCATTATATCATGATCGGCCATTATTGATTTCTTCAAAGGAGTTCGGTCACTTTGTGACACAGTTTGTTATTGTTCATGTGCATCGGTGGTTCAGTGGTAGAATGCTGCTCGCCTGCCACGCGGGCGGCCCGGGTTCGATTCCCGGCCGATGCAATGATTTATTTTTTGCTACGTCACGTGTATTCAGATATCACTCAACATTGACACAGCAGATTGTCACCTTTCACCTTTCACTTTTAAACATTGCTTTCATGGCATCTGACGCCCGCTCCTCACATCCTACTCCTACTCGCCGGGGTTTTTTTTTTTTTACCAGGGACACAATTGTATTTCATTGACAGCCAAGTGGCACCAGTCCTTGCAAACAATATTTAGAACATTGTTCTCTAAAATCAGTTTGAATCATGCCCTTTCATCTTCTTTGACTTTTTCACTCAATGCTCATGATGCTTGCTACCACGAGTAGCATCAAAGCACGTGTTCTGTGCATTCCCGTTTAGAATATGTTCTCAATCTTCATTACCATCTTTACAAGCATATGTTTAGAATATGTTCATCTTCATTACCATCTTTACATATCACACGGCAATGTGCCCTGAATGTAGAAGTTATCTCCTATGACAAGTTTTCATATTCATATATTGTATGTGCATTATATCATGATCGGCCATTATTGATTTCTTCAAAGGAGTTCGGTCACTTTGTGACACAGTTTGTTATTGTTCATGTGCATCGGTGGTTCAGTGGTAGAATGCTCGCCTGCCACGCGGGCGGCCCGGGTTCGATTCCCGGCCGATGCAATGATTTATTTTTTGCTACGTCACGTGTATTCAGATATCACTCAACATTGACACAGCAGATATTGTCACCTTTCACTGCCTTTTAACATTGCTTTCATGGCATCTGACGCCCGCTCCTCACATCCTACTCGCCGGGGTTTTTTTTTTTTTTCAGTGGACACAATTGTATTTCATTGACAGCCAAGTGGCACCAGTCCTTGCAAACAATATTTAGAACATTGTTCTCTAAAATCAGTTTGAATCATGCCCTTTCATCTTCTTTGACTTTTCAAATTTCAATTTTCTCTTCTTTGACTTTTTCACTCAATGCTCATGATGCTTGCTACCACGAGTAGCATCAAAGCACGTGTTCCTCTGTGTGCATTCCCGTTTAGATGTGTTCATCAATCTTCATTACCATCTTTACATCACACGGCAATGTGCCCTGAATGTGCCCTGAATGTAGAAGTTATCTCCTATGACAAGTTTTCATATTCATATATTGTATGTGCATTATATCATGATCGGCCATTATTGATTTCTTCAAAGGAGTTCGGTCACTTTGTGACACAGTTTGTTATTGTTCATGTGCATCGGTGGTTCAGTGGTAGAATGCTCGCCTGCCACGCGGGCGGCCCGGGTTCGATTCCCGGCCGATGCAATGATTTATTTTTTGCTACGTCACGTGTATCATTCATTTCACTCAACATTGACACAGCAGATATTGTCACCTTTCACTGCCTTTTAACATTGCTTTCATGGCATCTGACGCCCGCTCCTCACATCCTACTCGCCGGGTTTTTTTTCCAGGGTGGACACAATTGTATTTCATTGACAGCCAAGTGGCACCAGTCCTTGCAAACAATGTCAACAGTCCTTTCATGCCCATGACCAGGCTCCTCACATCCTTTTTTTTTTTTTCAGGGTGGACACACAATTGTATTTCATTGACAGCCAAGTGGCACCATCTTCTTTGACTTTTTCACTGCAAACATGATGCTTGCTACCACGATTGTTCTCTAAAATGTTCCAGTTTTTTAATCATGCATTTTCATTTACTTTTTCACTCAAATGCTCATGATGCTTGCTACCACGAGTTTTCAAAGCATATATTTGTGTGTGCATATCCCGTTTAGAATATTGATTCTCAAAGGAGTTCATTACCATCTTTACATATCACACGGCAATGTGCCCTGAATGTAGAAGTTATCTCCTATGACAAGTTTTCCGTTTCAGGTCATATATTGTATGTGCATTATATCATGATCGGCCATTATTGATTTCTTTTCAGGAGTTCGGTCACTTTGTGACACAGTTTGTTATTGTTCATGTGCATGTAACATTGGTGGTTCAGTGGTAGAATGCTCGCCTGCATGCATTTTCAAACAGGGCTAAATGCTTGCGGCCGTCCATCGATTTCATTTGGTGTCAGGCCGAACGCCCAGTTTTTGATTCCCGGCTTTTAATGATTTTTTTTTGCTTTCACGTGTATCAATTGGCATTTATCACAACATTGACACAGCAGATATTGTGACCTTCCACTGGCAAGCACAATGCTTTCATGGCATCTGACGCCCGCTCCTCACATCCTACTCGCCGGGTTTTTTTTTTTTCAGGGTGGACACACCGGTACCTTGACAGCCAATGGCACCAGATCCTTGCACAACAATATTTAGATTTAGACAAACTTCTCTAAAATCAGTTTGAATCATGCCCTTTCATTTTCTTTGACTTTTTCACTCAAATGCCATGCATGATGCTTGCTACTGCACGAAGTAGCATCAAAGCACGTGTTCATCTCTGTGCATGCCGTTTTCATCATATGTTCATATGTTGTTCATGATGTATATCTTTTACATTACATATCACAAGGCAATGTGGCCATGTGAATGTAGAATTCATTATCTCCTATAAGTTTTATATTCATATTCCATCATATATTGTGCAATGCATATATCATGTATGGTGAAAGGTTGACATGGGTATAAAAAGCACGATTTGATGGTTATTGATTTCTTCAAAATTGTTCGAGTCACTTTGTGACACAGTTTTTTTGTTCATGTGCATCGGTGGTTCAGTGGTAGAATGCTCGCCTGCCACGCGGGCGGCCCGGGTTCGATTCCCGGCCGATGCAATGATTTATTTTTTGCTACGTCACGTGTATTCAGATATCACTCAACATTGACAACAGCAGATATTGTCACCTTTCACTGCCTTGTAACATTGCTTTGTTGCATCTGAAAGACCTCACATCCTCCTCCTACTCGGACATTTTTTTTTTTTCCAGGGTGGACACGATTGTATTTCATTGACAGCCAAGTGGCACCAGTCCTTGCAAACAATATTAGACATTGTTGTTCTCAATCAGTTTTTCATGCATGCCCTTTCATCTTCTTTGACTTTTTCACAATCAAATGCATGATGCTTGCTACCACGAGTTGCAGCATCAAGCACTGTTCAGCAGCCCTGTATATTTTGTTTAATAATTCATCACGAATGAGATGTGATCCCGTTAAAATATGTTCTCAATCTTCATTACCATCTTTTTACATATCACACGGCATGTGCCCTGAATGTAGAAGTTATCTCCTATGGCAAGTTTTCATATTCATATATTGTATGTGCATTATATCATGATCGGCCATTATTGATTTCTTCAAAGGAGTTCGTTCACTTTTTGTGACACAGTTTGTTATTGTTCATGTGCATCGGTGGTTTCAGTGGTAGAATGCTCGCTGCCACGCGGGCGGCCCGGGTTCGATTCCCCGGCCGATGCAATGATTTATTTTTTGCTACGTCACGTGTATTCAGATATCACTCAACATTGACACAGCAGATATTGTCACCTTTCACTGCCTTTTAACATTGCTTTCATGGCATCTGACGCCCGCTCCTCACATCCTACTCGCCGGGGTTTTTTTTCCAGGGTGGACACAATTGTATTTCATTGACAGCCAAGTGGCACCAGTCCTTGCAAACAATATTTAGAACATTGTTCTCTAATCAGTTTGAATCATGCCCTTTCATCTTCTTTGACTTTTTCACTCAAATGCTCATTTGCTACTGCATCAATCTCTGCATCTGCATCAAGGTCAGTTCAAGTTTCTCTTCAGTTTGAATCATCAAACTTTTTCACTCAAATGCTCATGATGCTTGCTACCACGAGTAGCATCAAAGCACGTGTTCCTCTGTGCATTCCCGTTTAGAATATGTTCTCAATCTTCATTACCATCTTTACATATCACACGGCAATGTGCCCTGAATGTAGAAGTTATCTCCTATGACAAGTTTTCATATTCATATATTGTATGTGCATTATATCATGATCGGCCATTATTGATTTCTTCAAAGGAGTTCGGTCACTTTGTGACACAGTTTGTCATTGTTCATGTGCATCGGTGGTTCAGTGGTAGAATGCTCGCCTGCCACGCGGGCGGCCCGGGTTCGATTCCCGGCCGATGCAATGATTTATTTTTTGCTACGTCACGTGTATTCAGATATCACTCAACATTGACACAGCAGATATTGTCACCTTTCACTGCCTTCTGCCTTTTAACATTGCTTTCATGGCATCTGACGCCCGCTCCCTCACATCCTACTCGCCGGGTTTTTTTTTTCCAGGTTTCACACACATGCACTCATTGACAGCCAAGTGGCACCAGTCCTTGCAAACAATATTTAGAACATTGTTCTCTAAAATCAGTTTGAATCATGCCCTTTCATCTTCTTTGACTTTTTCACTCAAATGCTCATGATGCTTGCTACCACGAGTAGCATCAAAGCACGTGTTTGTTCTGTGCATTCCCGTTTAGATGTTTCTCAATCTCAAAACATTACCATCTTTACATATCACACGGCAATGTGCCCTGAATGTAGAAGTTATCTCTCCTATAACAAGTTTTCATATTCATATATTGTATGTGCATTATATCATGATCGGCCATTATTGATTTCTTCAAATTCTTCAAAGGAGTTCGGTCACTTTGTGACACACAGTTTGTTATTCATGTGCATCGGTGGTTCAGTGGTAGAATGCTCGCCTGCCACGCGGGCGGCCCGGGTTCGATTCCCGGCCGATTTATGATTGATTTTTTTTTGCCCACGTCACGTGTATTCATGATATCACTCAACATTGACACAGCATTATTGTCACCTTTCATTGACACATTGCTTTGTACATTCGACACCGCTTTTGGATGGAGCCACATCGACCAGATTTCCTTTGTACAAGCCTTGCTTTCATGGCATTCACGACCAAACTCCTCACTCCTACTCGCCGGGGCATTTTTTTCCCCCCGACACAATTGTATTTCATTGACAGCCAAGTGGCACCAGTCCTTGCAAACAATATTGCAACAAGGTTCTCTAAAATCAGTTTGAATCATGCCCTTTCATCTTCTTTGACTTTTTCACTCAAATGCTCATGATGCTTGCTACCACGAGTAGCATCAAAGCACGTGTTCCTCTGTGCATTCCCGTTTTTAGAATATGTTCTCAATCTTCATTACCATCTTTACATATCACACGGCAATGCCCTGAATGTAGAAAGTTATCTCCTATAACAAGTTTTCATATTCATATATTGTATGTGCATTATATCATGATCGGCCATTTTGATTTCTTCAAAGGAGTTCGGGTCACTTTGTGACACAGTTTGTTATTGTTCATGTGCATCGGTGGTTCAGTGGTAGAATGCTCGCCTGCCACGCGGGCGGCCCGGGTTCGATTCCCGGCCGATGCAATGATTTATTTTTTGCTACGTTTTTTTGACGTGTATTCAGATATCACTCTGCACACAAAGACACAGCAGATATTGTCACCTTTGTTTCTTCCTTTAACATTGCTTTCATGCATCTGCTAGAAACGATCTCGTCCTCGACTCCTACTCGCCGGGGGTTTTTTTTTCCAGGGTGAACACATTGTATTTCATTGACAGCCAAGTGGCACCAGTCCTTGCAAACAATATTTAGAACATTGTTCTCTAAAATCAGTTTGAATCATGCCCTTTCATCTTCTTTGACTTTTTCACTCAAATGCTCATGATGCTTGCTACCACGAGTAGCATCAAAGCACGTGTTCCTCTGTGCATTCCCGTTTAGAATATGTTCTCAATCTTCATTACCATCTTTACATATCACACGGCAATGTGCCCTGAATGTAGAAGTTATCTCCTATGACAAGTTTTCATATTCATATATTGTATGTGCATTATATCATGATCGGCCATTATTGATTTCTTCAAAGGAGTTCGGTACTTTGTGACACAGTTTGTAATTGTCGGTGTTCACAGTTTTTTGTTTGTGTGTTGAGTTTGTGGTCAATGTCAAATTGGCATGGCAATGCCACAAAAAAACAATTTTGATGAAAGTCCATCGGGCGATGCAATGATTTATTTTTTGAATTGACGTCACGTGTATTCAGATATCACTCAACATTGACACACAGATACCTTGTCACCACATCGACCACTGCCTTTCCAACATTGCTTTCATGGCATCTTTACGCCCAGACCCTCACTCCTCTGCTGACGCTAGGGGGTTTTTTTTTCCCCGTGGACACAATTGTATTTCATTGACAGCCAAGTGGCACCAGTCCTTGCAAACAATATTTAGAACATTGTTCTCTAAAATCAGTTTGAATCATGCCCTTTCATCTTCTTTGACTTTTTCACTCAAATGCTCATGATGCTTGAACCACGAGTAGCATCAAAGCACGTGTTCCTCTCTGTGCATTCCCGTTTAGAATATGTTCTCAATCTTCATTACCATCTTTACATATCACAACACACGGCAATGTGCCCTGAATGTAGAAGTTATCTCCTATGAAAAGTTTTCATATTCATATATTGTATGTGCATTATCGGCATTTGATGTGGAGACACTTTGAAAATATGTTGAGGGTTTTGTTTTTGTGAAAGTTGAATCATGTGCATCGGTGGTTCAGTGGTAGAATGCTCGCCTGCCACGCGGGCGGCCCGGGTTCGATTCCCGGCCGATGCAATGATTTTTTGTATTTTTTATTTGACGTCACATGTATTCGCAAATCGAAGGACACATGTGGAACCTTACTCTGCCTGATTTACCGTTGTTGTATTTCACAAAGAGCCTTTCCGCAAGGACATTGCTTTCATGGCATCTGACGCCGCAGGCGATTGCACTCTAGAAACGATCCTACTCGTCGGGCGTTTTTTTTCCAGGGTGGACACAATTGTATTTCATTGACAGCCAAGTGGCACCAGTCCTTGCAAACAATATTTAGAACATTGTTCTCTAAAATCAGTTTGAATCATTTTCATTTCTTTGACTTTTTCACTCAAATGCTCATGATGCTTGCTCAAGCATCAAAGCACGTGTTCCTCTTGTGCATTTTTATATGTTCTCAATGATTGCCATCTTGACATTTCACATAAACAGAGATCAAGAATCAAGAATTATGATCTCCTGATTTTTACTAAATTTGATATTCATATTGTATGTGCATTGTATCATGATCGGCCATTATTGTTCTTCAAAGAGTTCGGTCACTTTTTCACTCAAATGCTCATGTGCTTGCTACCACGAGTAGCATCAAAGCACGTGTTCCTCTGTGCATTCCCGTTTAGAATATGTTCTCAATTTTTTGTATCACGTCTTTACATATCACACGGCAATGTGCCCTGAATGTAGAAGTTATCTCCTATGACATCATGGCATTTTCATATTCATATATTGTATGTGCATTATATCATGATCGGCCATTATTGATTTCTTCAAAGGAGTTCGGTCACTTTGTGACACAGTTTGTTATTGTTCATGTGCATCGGTGGTTCAGTGGTAGAATGCTCGCCTGCCACGCGGGCGGCCCGGGTTCGATTCCCGGCCGATGCAATGATTTATTTTTTGCTACGTCACGTGTATTCAGATATCACTCAACATTGACACAGCAGATATTGTCACACTTCACTTCATTTGCTTTGCAACATTGCCCCATCCTAACACATCATTGCTCACCCCGGGTTTTTTTTTTTATGTGCAGGGTTGACACATTGTTTTCATTGACAGCAATTGTGACACGCCACCTGCAAATTGCATCAATTTTGAATGCTCGCCTATTTACAAATTTTTTCCATTGGTGGACACAATTGTTTTTTCATTGACACCACACCCTTTCACCATGTATTTGCACCTGCATCGATTTACCGGATACCTTGGAGGCCACATCGACCAGATCCTTTGTACAATGCCTACTTTACATTCAGACCAAACTTCTCTGCAAACGCTCATCGACTGCCCCCCGTACCAATGTCAACAGTCACCCGCCCATGACCAGGCACGTCAATGCACTGCATCTGCAAGCATCTCCATGAAAATGAATGTCATGTTCATGTCCATTCATATCATGCATATGAACATTCAAATGATAGATATGAACATTGAAAGAAGAAAGTGTTCGGTCATGGGTTTAAATGTCGAATCATGGTTCAATTGAATAGTTTTTTTTGATAAGCCATATATCACAAACACAACGGTGCATGAAAAGTAAAACAATGGTGAAAGGTCTGACAAAGGGTATAAAAAGCACGAGTTGATGGTGGAGACACTTTGAAAATATGTTGAGGGTTATGTTCAAATATGAATAGCTGCATCGGTGGTTCAGTGGTAGAATGCTCGCCTGCCACGCGGGCGGCCCGGGTTCGATTCCCGGCCGATGCAAATTATTTATTTTTTATTTTTTCACGTTTTTCACATACCAATCACAAACGCGACACAGCACACTATGGAACCTTACTCTGCCTTTTTTACCATTTGTTTCATTCCATCTGAGCCTCACAAGTCCATCAAGGACATTGTTTGTTTTTTTTTCAGGGTGGACACGATTGTATTTCATTTGAACTCTAGAAACGATCTCGTGTCGACTGCGTGCAAACCCCCAGACACAGAATATGTTCTCTAAAATCAGTTTGAATCTATGCAGTAGTATCTTCTTTGATTTTTCTCCAGCATAAGTATTGCTATCACATTTAGCTACCTTGGAGCATCAAAGCACCCTTTTTGTTCTGTTTAATAATTCACTGAATGAGATGTGATGTGATCAAATCAAAATTACCATTTTAGATATCACACGGCAATTTTTTTTACTGAATTTGAATTATCTCCCCAACAAGTTTTTCATATTCATATCAAACATGGGCTAATATCATGATGCCGTCCATTTGATTTTTCAAAGGAGTTCAGTCATAAAATGACACAGTTTGTTGATTGTTACTGTGCATCGGTAATTCATGGTAGAGTTTCGCCTGCCACGCGGCAATTACACAAATTCCCGGCCGATGCAATGATTTATTTTTTGCTACGTCACGTGTATTCAGATCAATCATTGACACAGCAGATATTGTCCCACCTTTCACACTTTTTCAAAACATTGCTTTGTACCTGCATCTGACTCACCGGATCCTTGGAGGCCACATCGACCCGGGGGTTTTTACAAGGGTGGACACAGACCAATTTCATTGACAGCCAAGTGGCACCAGTCCTTGCAAACAATATTTAGAACATGTTCACCCGCCCATTTGACCAGGCACGTCATCTCTCTTTGACATTTTCACTCAAATGCTCATGATGCTTGCTGCACTGCAGAGCAGCAGCAGCCAAATGGATGATATTCAGTCCCAAAATGCAGATATGAACATTGACGTATATAGATATGAACATTGAAAGAAGAAAGCATCAAAGCACGTGTTCAAATATGGTTCCCGTTTAAATATGTTCTCAATAGTTATTTACCATAAGCCAGGGAACACGGCAATGTGCCCTGAAAAGTAAAATCAATGGTGACAAGTTTTGATATTCATATATTGTATGTGCATTATATCATGATCGGCCATTATTGATTTCTTCAAAGGAGTTCGTTCACTTTGTGTTACACAGTTTGTCATTGTTCATGTGCATCGGTGGTTCAGTGGTAGAATGCTCGCCTGCCACGCGGGGGCGGCCCGGGTTCGATTCCCGGCCGATGCAATGATTTATTTTTTGCTACGTTTACGTGTATTCAGATATCACTCGCAAACGCGAAGGACGGCACATTGTGGACCTTTCACTGCCTGATTTAACATTGCTTTCATGGCATCTGACAAAGAGCCTCACAAGTCCTACTCGCCATTGTTTTTTTTTTTTTTCCGTTTCAGGCGATTGCACTCTATTGTATTTCACTCTAGAAACGATCTCGTTGTCGACTGCGTAACACCCCAGCAAACATATTTAGAACATTGTTCTCTCGAAAATCAGTTTGTATCATGCCCTTTCATCTTCTTTTCTTTTTCACATAAATTGCTCATCACATTGCTAGCTACCTTGGAGCATCAAAGCACGTTTTGTTTGTGCATTCCCGTGAATGATATGTGATCAATCTCATTACAATCTTTACATATCACACGGCAATGTTTACTAAATGTAGAAGTTATCTCCTATGACAAGTTTTCATATTCATATATTGTATGTGGGCTATATGCATGATCGGCCATTCGATTTCATTTGGTTCAGTATAAAATAAACACTTTGTGACACAGTTTGTTATTGTTAATGTGCATCGGTTTCTGTCAAATTGGCAATTACACAAAAAAAAAAAATTTTGATGAAAGTCCATCCCGGCCGATGCAATGATTTATTTTTTGAATTGATGTCCCACACTTTCACATTTCAATGATGTATTTGTACCTGCATCGACTCACCGGATACCTGCCTTTCAACATTGCCACATCGACCAGATCCTTTGTACAAGCCTACTTTACATTCAGACCAAACTTCTCTGCTGACGCTAGGGCATAGACTGCCCCCCGTAACCAATGTCAACAGTCACCCACCCATGACCAGGACGTCAAGTCACCAGTCCTTGCAAACAATATTTAGAACAAGTTCTCACAAATGGATGATATTCAGTCCCAAAATGCAGATATGAACATTGACACTCAAATAGATATGATGCTTGAAAGACGAGTAGAGTGGGGCGGCAAATATGGTCGATTCAACAATTGAATAGTTATTTGGGATAATTACATCTTTAACACACACGGTGCATGAAAAGTAAAACAATGGTGAAAGGTCTGACAAAGGGTATAAAAAATTCATATATTGTATGGTGGATTATATCATGATCGGAAAATTGATTTTGAAAGGTTATGTTTTGTGACATTTGTTATAGCATGTGCATCGGTGGTTCAGTGGTAGAATGCTCGCCTGCCACGCGGGCGGGCCCCCGGGTTCGATTCCCGGCCGATGCAAATTATTCTTTTGTTTTTTTATTTCATTCACATATCACTCAACAACGCGAAGGACGGCACACTGTGGAACCTTTCTCTGCCTGATTTACCGTTGTTTTATGGCATCAAACGAGCGCTCCTCAAGTCCTACAAGCCATTGTTTTTTTTTTTTTTCCGTTTCAGGCGATTGTATTTCATTGACAGCCAAGTGGTCACCAGTCCTTGCAAACAATACACATAGAACATTGTTCTCTAAAATCAGTTTGTAATCATGCCCTTTCATCTTCTTTGACTTTTCCAGCATAAATGCTCATGATGCTTGCTACCACGAGTAGCATCAAAGCACGTGTTCCTTTGTGCATTCCCGTTTAGAATATGTGATCAATCTTCATTACAAATCTTTACATATCACAGAATCATTTTTACTGAATGTAGAATTGTAACCCCAACTGTTTTCATATTCAAATATTGTATGTGCATAATATCATGCCGGCCATTCGATTTCATTTGGTGTTCGGTCAAAATAAACACCCAGTTTGTTGAAGTTACTATGTGGTATATGTTTAGGTAGTTTGTTTCTGTCAAATTGGCAATTACACAAAAAAACAATTTTGATTTAAAGTCCATCGGGTGTTCAGATATCACTTTATTGACATTGATGATATTGTCACCTTTCACTGCCTTTATTTTGCTTTCATGCATCGACTCACCGGATACCTTGGAGGCCACATCGACCAGATCCTTTTACAAGCCTACTTTATTTCATTGACACCAAACTTCTCCTGCAAACAATAGGGCAACATTTGTTCCCCTAAAATCAATTTCAATCATGCCCCCGCATCCTTGACTTTTTCACTCAATCTCTGCTCATGCTGCAACAAGGCAGCAGCAAAAAGCACGTGATATTCTGTCCCATTCCCGTTATGAATATGTTCTCAATCTTATTACCATCTTTAAATAAGAAAAGTGGGCATGTGGCCTGAATGTAGAAGTTTCAACAATTGAATAGTTTTTGGGATAAGCCAGGGAACACAACGGTGCATGAAAAGTAAAACAATGGTGAAAGGTCTGATTAGGGTATAAAAAGCACGAGTTGATGATGTGGAGACACTTTGAAAATATGTGAGGGTTATGTTCAAATATGAATAGTTCATGTGCATCGGTGGTTCAGTGGTAGAATGCTCGCCTGCCACGCGGGCGGCCCGGGTTCGATTCCCGGCCGATGCAAATTTATTTTTTTGTATTTTTTATTTGACTTCACATATCACTCAAACATTGACACAGCACATTGTGGAACCTTTCTCTGCCTGATTTACCGTTGTTGTATTCTGACAAAGAGCCTCACAAGTCCGCAAGGACATTGTTTTTTTTTTTCCGTTTCAGGCGATTGCACTCTATTGAACGATCTCGTTGTCGACTGCGTAACAAACAATACACAGAATGGCGTGTCTAAAATCAGTTTGTATCATGCCCTTTCATCTTCTTTGCCAATTTCACTCCAGCATATGTATTGCTATCACATTTAGCTACCTTGGAGCCCTTGTATATTTTGTTTAATAATTCACTGAATGAGATGTGATCAAATCAAAACAAAATAAAGATATCAAGAATTCATCAAGAATTTTTAAGAACCCCTGAATAAATTTGAATTGTTTTCAATTCCCCAACTGTAACAACAAATATCAAACAGGGCTAAATGCTTTGCCGTCCAGTTCGATTCACTTGGTGTCACAGTATAAATTAAACATGTGCATCGTTTGTTCAAGCTACTATTAGGTAATATGTTGAGTTTCTGTCAAATTGGCAATTACACAAAAAAACATGATTTTTTTGAAAGTCCATCGGGCAGAGCATCACTCTATTTATTGAATTGATGGCCCACACCCTTTCAATGATGTATTTGTACCTGCATCGCCTCACCACCGGATACCTTGGAGGCCACATCGACGCCCGCCCGATCCTTCCTACAAGCCTACTTTTTTTTCAGGGTGGACACAATTCTATTTCTGACAGCCAGTGGCACCACTGCCCCCCAAACCAATGTCAACAGTGTTCTCTAAATGATCAGGCACGTCAATCCCTTGCATCTGCAAGCAAGGCAGCACAAATGGATGATATTCAGTCCCAAAATGCAGATATGAACATTGACGTATAGATATGAACATTGTGGTGTTCCTCTGTGCATTCCCGTTTAGAATATGTTCTCAATCTTCATTACCATCTTTACATATCACAAATATGGTCGATTCAACAATTGAAGTAGTTCCTATGATAAGCCAGGGAATTCATATATTGTATGAAAATTAAAACATGGTGATCGGTCTGACAAAGGGTATAAAAAGCACGAGTTCGGGAGACACTTTGTGAAACATGTTGAGGGTTATGTTCAAATATGAATAGCTGCATCGGTGGTTCAGTGGTAGAATGCTCGCCTGCCACGCGGGCGGCCCGGGTTCGATTCCCGGCCGATGCAATGATTTCTTTTTTGTATTTTTTATTTGACTTCACATATCAATCAACATTGCAAACGCGAAGGACGGCACACTGTGGAACCTTACTCTGCCTGATTTACCGTTGTTGTATTCCACAAAGCATCTGACAAGCCCGCAAGGACATCCTACTCGCCGGGTTTTTTTACCAGTTTGGACACAATGCACTCTAGAAACGATCTCCAAGTGGCACCAGTCGTAACACCCCAGACACATAGAACATTGTGTCCGAAAATCGTTTGTTGTATCTATGCAGTTTCATCGCCAATTCTCCAGCATAAGTATTGCTATCACATTTAGCTACCTTGGAGCCCCTGATATTTTGTTTAATAATTCACTGAATGAGATGTGATCAAATCAAAACCGTTAAATAGATCAAGAATTCATTTACTAAATTTGAATTGTAACCCCAACTGTAACAACAAATTCAAACAGGGCTTAAATGCTATGCCAAGTCCATTCATTTCATATATTGTATGTGCATTATAAAATAAACACCCATTATTGTTGAAGCTAAGGAGTTAGGTAACTATGTGACACAGTTTCTGTCAAATTGGCAATTACACAAAAAAAAATTTTGATGAAATCCATCGGGCAGCGGGCAATCAATCTATTTATTGATTGATGGCCCATGCACCCTTTCAATGATGTATTTGTACGTGTATTCAGATATCACTCAACACCTTGACACAGCAGATATTGACCTTTCATCCTTTGTACAAGCCTGCTTTCATGGCATCTGACGCCCGCACAACTTCTCTGCTGACGCTTTTCTGCTGACGGGGGGCATAGACTGCCCCCCGTAACCAATGTCAACAGTCACCCGCCCATGACCAGGCACGTCAATCTCTGCATCAGCAAGCAAGGCAGCACAAATGGATGATATTCAGTCCCAAAATGCAGATGATGAACATGACGTATACGAGTATAGAACATCAAAGAAGAAAAAGTGGGCAGTGGCAAGAATATGGTCTCAATTTCATTACAATTTTATATATATTTGGGATAAGCCAGGGAATGTACAACGGTATCTCCATGAAAAAGTAAAACAATGGTGATATATTGTCTGACAAAGGGTATAATGAAAGCACGATTATTGATGGTGGGAGTTCGGTCACTTTGAAAACATGTTGAGGGTTATGTTCAAATATGAATAGCTGCATCGGTGGTTCAGTGGTAGAATGCTCGCCTGCCACGCGGGCGGCCCGGGTTCGATTCCGGCCGATGCAAATTATTTTTTTGTATTTTTTACGTGACTTCACATACCACATCGCAAACGCGAAGGACGGCAGACTGTGGTCCTTTACTCTGCCTGCCTTTTACCGTTGTTGTATTCCACAAAGAGCCTCACAAGTCCGCAAGGACATTGTTTGTTTTTTTTTCGTTTCAGGACACAATTGCACTCTAGAAACGATCTCGTTGTCGACTGCGTAACACCCCAACATAATAGAACATGTGTCCGAAAATCGTTTTGTATCTATGCCCTTTAGTATCTTTGACTTTTCTCTCAAATGCATATGATGCTTGCTATCACATTTAGCTACCTTGGAGCCCTTGTGCATTTTGTTTAGAATTTACTAATGTGAATGAGATGTGATCAAATCAAAACAAATTAAAGAGATCAAGAATTATTTTTACTAAATTTGAATTGTAACCCCAACTGTAACAACAAATTCAAATTGTATGGGCTAATATCATGATGCGGCCCATTCGATTTCATTTGGTGTCAGTATAAAAAAAACACACAGTTTGTTGAAGCTACTATTAGGTAATATGTTGAGTTTCTGTCAAAATGGCAATTACACAAAAAAAAAAATTTTGATGAAAGTCCATCGGGCCAGAGCACAATCTATTTATTGAATTGATGGCCCACACCCTTTCAATGATGTATTTGTACCTGCATCGACTCACCGGATACCTTGGAGGCCACATCGACCAGATCCTTTTACAAGCCTACTTTACATTCAGACCCCGCTTCTCTGCTCCTACTAGGGCATAGACTGCCCCCCGTAACCAATGTCAACATCACCCGCCCATGACCAGGCCTTGCAAACAATATCTGCAAGCATTGTTCTCACAAATCAGTTTGATATTCAGTCCCAAAATTCTTTGATTTTGAACATCAAATGCTCATGATGCTTGCTACATTGAAAGAAGAAAGCAAGTGTTGGCTCTGTGCATTGGTCGTTTCAAATATTGAATCTTTATTTAGTTATTTTTACATATCACACGGAACACAACCTGAATGAAAAAGTTATCTCCTAAAACAAGTGGTGAAAGGTCTGACAAAGGGTATATCAAAGCACGAGTTGATGGTGGATTTCTTTGAAAATATGTTCGGTCACTTTGTGACAAAGTTGTCATAGTTCATGTGCATCGGTGGTTCAGTGGTAGAATGCTCGCCTGCCACGCGGGCGGCCCGGGTTCGATTCCCGGCCGATGCAAATTTTCTTTTGTATTTTTTATTTGACTTCACATACCAATCGCAAACGCGAAGGACGGCACACTGTGGTGGACCTTACTCTGCCTGATTTACCGTTGTTGTATTCCACAAAGAGCCGCTCACACATCCGCAAGGACATTGTTTTTTACTTCCGGTTCAGGCGATTGCATTTCATTGACGATCTCGTTGTCGACTGCGTAAAACAATATTTAGAACATAATGGCGTGTTTGAACATCGTGTTGTATCTATGCAGTTTTTATCGCCAATTCTCCAGCATAAGTATTGCTATCAC
This sequence comes from Urechis unicinctus, assembly GCA_034190875.2. Taxonomy (NCBI): domain Eukaryota; kingdom Metazoa; phylum Annelida; class Polychaeta; order Xenopneusta; family Urechidae; genus Urechis; species Urechis unicinctus. The sequence continues at coordinate 34,071,869 of CM067346.1, forward strand.
ATTTAGCTACCTTGGAGCCCTTGTATATTTTGTTTAATAATTCACTGAATGAGATGTGATCAAATCAAAACAAATTAAAGAGATCAAGAATTATTTTTACTAAATTTGAATTGTAACCCCAACTGTAACAACAAATTCAAACAGGGCTAAATGCTATGCCGTCCATTCGATTTCATTTGGTGTCAGTATAAAATAAACACCCAGTTTGTTGAAGCTACTATTAGGTAATATGTTGAGTTTCTGTCAAATTGGCAATTACACAAAAAAAACAATTTTGATGAAAGTCCATCGGGCAGAGCACAATCTATTTATTGAATTGATGGCCCACACCCTTTCAATGATGTATTTGTACCTGCATCGACTCACCGGATACCTTGGAGGCCACATCGACCAGATCCTTTGTACAAGCCTACTTTACATTCAGACCAAACTTCTCTGCTGACAGCTAGGGCATAGACTGCCCCCCAAACCAATGTCAACAGTTCACCCGCCCATTTGACCATGCACGTCATCTCTTTGCATCTGCAAGCAAGGCAGCACAAATGGATGATTTCAGTCCCAAAAGTAGATATGAACACATTGACGTATAGATATGAACATTGAAAGAAGAAAGTGGGGCAGTGGCAAATTGGTCGATTCAACATCTTGAATAGTTATTTGGGATAAGCCAGGGAAGAAGTTATCTGCATGAAAAGTTTTCATATGGTGAATTGTCTGACAAAGGGTCATAAAAAGCACGAGTTGATGGTGGAGAGGAGTTCGAAAATATGTTGAGGGTTTGTTCAAATATGAATAGCTGCATCGGTGGTTCAGTGGTAGAATGCTCGCCTGCCACGCGGGCGGCCCGGGTTCGATTCCCGGCCGATGCAATTATTTATTTTTTGTATTTTTTCACGTGTATTCATACCAATCGCAAACGCGAAGGACGGCACACTGTGGAACCTTTCTCTGCCTGATTTACCGTTGTTGTTTCCACAAAGAGCCTCACAAGTCCGCAAGGACATTGTTTTTTACTTCCGTTTCAGGCGATTGCACTCTAGAAACGATCTCGTTGTCGACTGCGTAACACCCCAGACACATAATGGCGTGTCCGAACATCGTGTTCTATCTCAGTGCAGTAGTATCGCCAATTCTCCAGCATAAGTATTGCTATCACATTTAGCTACCTTGGAGCCCTTGTACGATTTTATTCAATAATTCACTGAATGAGATGTGATCATTCCAAAACAAATATGTTAAAGATTACCATCAAGAATTATTTTTACTAAAATTTGAATTGTAACCCCAACTGTAACAACAAATTCAAACAGGGCTAAATGCTATGCCGTCCATTCGATTTCATTTGGTGTCAGTATAAAATAAACACCCAGTTTGTTGAAGTTCACTATTAGGTAATATGTTGAGTTTCTGTCAAATTGGCAATTACACAAAAAAAAAAACGGGTTGATGAAAGTCCATCGGGCAGAGCACAATTTTGCTATTTATTGAATTGATGGCCCACACCCTTTCAATGATGTATTTGTACCTTTCATCGCCTCACCATACCTTTCATGGCATCATCGACCAGATCCTCACATCCAAGCCTACTTTTTTTTCAGGGTGGACACAATTGTCTTTCTGACGCCAGTGGCATAGAGTGCCCCCCAAAACCAATTTCAACAGTCACCCGCCCAGTTTGAATCATGCACTTCAATCTCTTTGACTCTTTCACTCAAATGCTCATGATGGATGCTATTCAGTCCCAAAATGCAGATATGAACATTGACGTATAGATATGAACATCAAAGAAGAAAGTGGGCAGTGGCAAATATGGTCGATTCAACAATTGAATAGTTATTTGGGATAGCCAGGGAACACAACGGTGCATGAAAAGTAAAACAATGGTGAAAGGTCTGACAAAGGGTATAAAAAGCACGAGTATATGGTGGAGACACTTTGAAAATATGTTGAGTTCGGTCATGTGTGAAATATGAATAGTTCATGCATCGGTGGTTCAGTGGTAGAATGCTCGCCTGCCACGCGGGCGGCCCGGGTTCGATTCCCGGCCGATGCAAATTATTTATTTTTTGTATTTTTTATTTGACTTCACATACCAATCGCAAACGCGACAGACGGACACTGTGGAACCTTACTCTGCCTGATTTACCGTTGTTGTATTCCACAAAGAGCCTCACAAGTCCGCAAGGACACTCGTTTGTTTTTTTTCCGTTTGGAGGCGATTGCACTCATAGAAACGATCAAGTGGTCGACTGCTTGCAAACCATATTTAAACATTGTCCGAAATCGTGTTGTATCTATGCAGTAGTATCATCAATTCTTTTTCATAAGTATGCTATCACATTTAGCTACCTGGAGCCCTTGTATATTTTGTTTAATAATTCACTGAATGAGATGTGATCAATCTCAAAACAAATTTTAGAGATCAAGAATTATGTTTACTAAATTTGAATTGTAACCCCAACAAGTAACAATTCATATATTCAAACAGGGCTAAATGCTATGCCGTCCATTCGATTTCATTTGGTGTCAGTATACTTTGTGACACAGTTTGTTGAAGCTACTATTAGGTGCATCGGTGGTTTCTGGTAAAATGCTCAATTACACAAAAAAACAATTTTGATGAAAGTCCCGGGCAGAGCACAATCTATTTTTGAATTGATGGCCCACACCAGATTCAATCATGTATTTGTACACAGCATCGACTCACCTTTCATACCTTGGAGGCCACATCGACCAGATCCTTTGTACAAGCCTACTTTACATTCAGACCAAACTTCTCTGCTGACGCTAGGGCACAGACTGCCCCCCGTAACCAATGTCAACAGTCACCCGCCCATGACCAGGCACGTCAATCTCTTCTTGCAAACAATTTTAGAACATCTGCAAGCAAGGCAGCACAAATGGATTTGATATTCAGTCCCAAAATGCAGATATGAACATTGACGTATAGATATGAATCATTGAAAGAAGAAAGTGGGGCATTGGCAAATTAGTCGATTCAACAATTTCAATAGTTATTTTATATAGCCAGGGAACACAACGGTGCATGAAAAGTAAAACAATGGTGAAAGTTTTGATATTCATATATTGTATGTGCATTAAATCATGATCGGCCATTTGATGGTTCAGACACTTTGAAACTTTGTTGAGGGTTTGTTCAAATATGATAGTGCATCGGTGGTTCAGTGGTAGAATGCTCGCCTGCCACGCGGGCGGCCCGGGTTCGATTCCCGGCCGATGCAAATTATTTATTTTTTATTTTTTTTTTTGACTTCACATACCAATCGCAAATTGCGAAGGACGGCACACTGTGGAACCTTACTCTGCCTGATTTACCGTTGTTGTATTCCACAAAGAGCCTCACAAGTCCTACTCGGACATTGTTTGTTTACTTTCCGTTTCAGGCGATTGCACTCTAGAAAGCGATCTCGTTGTCGACTGCGTAAATACCCCAGACACATAAAATCGTGTGAATCACATCGTGTTGTATCTATGCAGTTTTATCGCCAATTCTCCAGCATAAGTATTGCTATCACATTAGCAGCAACCTTGGTGCCCTTGTGCATTTTGTTTTTAAATAATTCACTCAATGAGATTGATCAAATCAAAACAATTAAAGAGATCAAGAATTATTTTTACTGAATTTAGAAGTTATAACCCCAACTGTAACAACAAATTCAAACATTGGGCTAAATGCTATGCCGTCCATTATTGATTTCATTTGGAGTCAGTATAAAATAAACACCCAGTTTGTTGATTGTTCTGTGCATCGGTATTAGTGGTAAATGCTGCCTGCCACGTTTCTGTCAAATTGGCAATTACACAAAAAAAAAACAATTTTTTTTGAAACGTCCATCGGGCAGAGCACAATCTATTTATTGAATTGATGGCCCACACCCTTTCAATGATGTATTTGTACCTGCATCGACTCACCGGATACCTTGGAGGCCACATCGACCAGATCCTTTGTACAAGCCTACTTTACATTCAGACCAAACCTTCTCTGCTGACGCTAGGGCATAGGGTGGACCCCGTAACCAATGTCAACAGTCACCCGCCCATGCACCATATTTAGAACATTGTTCTCTGCAATCTGCAATCAAGGCAGCACAAATGGATTGATTTTTCACTCCCAAAATGCAGATATGAACTTGCTACCACGAGTAGCATCAAAGCACGTGTTGGGGTGCATTCCCGTTTAGAATATGTTCTCAACAATTGATTACCATCTTTACATATCACACGGCAATGTGCCCTGAATGTAGAAGTTATCTCAATGGTGACAAGTTTGATATTCATATAAAAATGTGCATTATATCATGATCGGCCATTATTGATTTCTTTTGAAAGGAGTTCGGTCACTTGTGACACAGTTTGTATTGTTCATGTGCATCGGTGGTTCAGTGGTAGAATGCTCGCCTGCCACGCGGGCGGCCCGGGTTCGATTCCCGGCCGATGCAAATTATTCTTTTGTATTTTTTATTTGACTTCACATACCAATCGCAAACGCGAAGGACGGCACACTGTGGAACCTTACTCTGCCTGATTTACCGTTGTTGTATTCCACAAAGAGCCTCACAAGTCCGCAAGGACATTGTTTGTTTACTTCCGTTTCAGGCGATTGCACTCTAGAAACGATCTCGTTGTCGACTGCGTAACACCCCAGACACATAATGGCGTGTCCGAACATCGTGTTGTATCTATGCAGTAGTATCGCCAATTCTCCAGCATAAGTATTGCTATCACATTTAGCTACCTTGGAGCCCTTGTATATTTTGTTTAATAATTCACTGAATGAGATGTGATCAAATCAAAACAAATTAAAGAGATCAAGAATTATTTTTACTAAATTTGAATTGTAACCCCAACTGTAACAACAAATTCAAAC
>CM067346.1:34084037-34189037 GCA_034190875.2 Urechis unicinctus
GGCTAATCTATGGGCCGTCCATTCGATTCATTTGGAAAAAAACTTTTACTAGATATTGTTCAATTGCACTTTGATGAAATCCACGGCAGAGCCAGTGGTAGAATGCTCGCCTGCCACGCGGGCGGCCCGGGTTCGATTCCCGGCCGATGCAATGATTTATTTTTTTGCTACGTCACGTGTATTCAGATATCACTCAACATTGACACAGCAGATATTGTCACCTTTCACTGCCTTTTACCATTGCTTTCATTGCATCCACAAACGCCCGCCTCCTCACATCCTACTCGCCGGGTTTTTTTTTTTACCAGGGTGGACACGATTGTATTTCATTGACAGCCAAGTGGCACCAGTCCTTGCAAAACATATTTAGAACATTGTTCTCTCCGAACATCAGTGAATCATGCCCTTCATCTTCTTTGACTTTTTCACACTCAAATGCTCATGATGCTTGCTACCACGAGTAGCATCAAAGCACGTGTTCCTCTGTGCATTCCCGTTTAGAATATGTTCTCAATCTTCATTACCATCTTTACATATCACAACGGCAATGTGCCCTGAATGTAGAAGTTATCTCCTATGACAAGTTTTCATATTCATATATTATGTGTCATTATATCATGATCGGCCCATTGATTTCTTCAAAGGAGTTCGGTCAATATGTGTGACACAGTCTGTCAAATTGTTCATTGCATCGGTGGTTCAGTGGTAGAATGCTCGATGAACGCGGGCGGCCCGGGTTCGATTCCCGGCCGATGCAATGATTTATTTTTTTGCTACGTCACGTGTTTCATTGAATGATGGCCCACACCCCTTTCAATGCCTTGTTATTTGTTTCATGCATCGACTCACCGGATACCTCACATCCACATCGACCAGATCCTTTTTACAAGCCTACACAATTTATTTTCAGACAGCCAAGTGGCACCAGTCCTTGCAAACAATATTTAGAACATTGTTCCCTAAAATCAGTTTGTCATGCCCTTTCACCTTCCTTGACTTTTTCACTCAAATCTCATGCATGCTGACGCCACGAGTAGCATCAAATCCACGTGTTCCTCCGTGCATTCCCGTTTAGAATATTGGACACAATTGTATTTCATTGACATATCACAAGTGGCACCAGTGAATGCAAAAGTTATATTTATATGACAAGTTTTCTCTATAATCATTTTGTATCATGCATTATTCATGATCGGCCATGACTTTTTTCTCAAAGGAGTTCGGTCACTTTGTGACACAGTTTGTTATTGTTCAAAGTGCATCGGTGGTTCAGTGGTAGAATGCTCGCCTGCCACGCGGGCGGCCCGGTTCGATTCCCGGCCGATGCAATGATTTATTTTTTGCTACGTCACGTGTATTCAGATATCACTCAACATTGACACAGCAGATATTGTCACCAGGTTCACACCTGCATGTAAACATTGCTTTCATGGCATCTGACAAAGGAGCCGCTCCTCACACTTTGTGACTCGCCGGGTTTTGTTCATCAGGGTGCATCGGTGGTTCAGTGGTAGAATGCTCGCCTGCCACGCGGGCGGCCCGGGTTCGATTCCCGGCCGATGCAATGATTTATTTTTTGCTACGTCACGTGTATTCAGATATCACTCAACATTGACACAGCACGATATTGTGACCTTTCACTGCCTTTTAACATTGCTTTCATGGCATCTGACGCCCGCTCCTCACAAGTCTACTCGCCGGGTTTTTTTTCCCAGGGTGGACACAATTGTATTTCATTGACAGCCTCGTGGCACCAGTCCTTGCAAACAATATTTAGAACATTGTTCTCTAAAATGTAATCATGTTTGAATCATGCCCTTTCATCTTCTTTGACTTTTTCACTCAAATGCATATGATGCTTGCTACCACGAGTAGCTACATCAAAGCACGTGTTATTTTGTTCTGTGCATTCCCGTTTAGAATATGTTTCTCAATCTTCATTCATTACCATCTTTACATATCACACGGCAATGTGCCCTGAATGTAGAAGTTATCTCCTATAACAAGTTTTTCATATTCATATATTGTATGTGCATTATATCATGATCGGCCATTATTGATTTCTTCAAAGGAGTTCGGTCACTTTGTGACACAGTTTTTGTATTTGTTCATGTGCATCAGTTTGTTGTTCAGTGGTAGAGGTAGATATGCTCGCCTGCAACGCGGGCGGCCCAGGGTTCGATTTTGATCCCCCTTTCCACTGCAATGAGCACATTTTTTACGTCACGTGTATTCAGATATCACTCAACATTGACACAGCAGATATTGTCACCTTTCACTGCATTTTAACATTGCTTTCATGGCATCCACACGCCCAGCTCCTTTGTACAACTCGCCTACTTTACATTCAGACACAAACTTCTTTCATGACGCAGGGCATAGACTGCCCCACATTGTATTTCATTGACAGCCAAGTGGCAACAGTCACCCGCCCATGACCAGAACATGTTCTCTAAAATCAGTTTGAATCATGCCTTTTCATCTTCTTTGACTTTTTCACTCAAATGCTCATGATGCTTGCTACCACGAGTAGCATCAAAGCACGTGTTCCTCTGCATTTCCCGTTTAGAATATGTTCTCAATCTTCATTACCATCTTTACATATCACACGGCATGTGCCCTGAATGTAGAAGTTATCTCCTATGACAAGTTTTCATATTCATATATTGTATGTGCATTATATCATGATCGGCCATTATTGATTTCTTCAAAGGAGTTCGGTCACTTTGTGACACAGTTTGTTATTGTTCATGTGCATCGGTGGTTCAGTGGTAGAATGCTCGCCTGCCACGCGGGCGGCCCGGGTTCGATTCCCGGCCGATGCAATGATTTTTTTTTTTTATTACGTCACGTGTATTCAATCGCACTCAACATTGACACAGCAGATATTGTCACCTTTTCACTGCCTGTTTTACCGTTGCTTTCATGGCATCTGACGCCCGCTCCTCCTCAATCCTACTCGCCGGGTTTTTTTTTTTTTCCAGGGTGGACACAATTGTATTTCATTGACAGCCAAGTGGCACCAGTCCTTGCAAACAATATTTAGAACATTGTTCTCTAAAATCAGTTTGAATCATGCCCTTTCATCTTCTTTGACTTTTTCACTCAAATGCTCATGATGCTTGCTACCACGAGTAGCATCAAAGCACGTGTTCCTCTGTGCATTCCCGTTTAGAATATGTTCTCAATCTTCATTACCATCTTTACATATCACACGGCAATGTGCCCTGAATGTAGAAGTTATCTCCTATGACAAGTTTTCATATTCATATATTGTATGTGCATTATATCATGATCGGCCATTATTGATTTCTTCAAAGGAGTTCGGTCACTTTGTGACACAGTTTGTTATTGTTCATGTGCATCGGTGGTTCAGTGGTAAAAACAATCGCCTGCCACGCGGGCGGCCCGGGTTCGATTCCCGGATGCAATGATTTATTTTTTTGACGATGCCAATGATTTATTTAATGATTTATTTTTTTGCTACGTCACGTGTATTCAGATATCACTCAACATTGACACAGCAGATATTGTCACCTTTCACTGCCTTTTAACATTGCTTTCATGGCATCTGACGCCCGCTCCTCACATCCTACTCGCCGGGTTTTTTTACCAGGGTGGACACAATTGTATTTCATTGACAGCCAAGTGGCACCAGTCCTTGCAAACAATATTTAGAACATTGTTCTCTAAAATCAGTTTGAATCATGCCCTTTCATCTTCTGACTTTTTCACTCAAATGCTCATGATGCTTGCTACCACGAGTAGCAGCATCAAAGCACGTGTTCCTCTGTGCATTCCCGTTTAGAATATGTTCTCAATCTTCATTACCATCTTTACATATCACACGGCAATGTGCCCTGAATGTAGAAGTTATCTCCTATGACAAGTTTTCATATTCATATATTGTATGTGCATTATATCATGATCGGCCATTATTGATTTCTTCAAAAGGAGTTCGGTCACTTTGTGACACAGTTTGTTATTGTTCATGTGCATCATGGCATCGGTGGTTCAGTGGTAGAATGCTCGCCTGCCACGCGGGCGGCCCGGGTTCGATTCCCGGCCGATGCAATGATTTATTTTTTGCTACGTCACGTGTATTCAGATATCACTCAACATTGACACAGCAGATATTGTCACCTTTCACTGCCTTGATTTACATTGCTTTCATGGCATCTGACGCCCGCTCCTCACATCCTACTCGCCATTGTTTTTTTTTTCCAGGGTGGACACGATTGTATTTCATTGACAGCCAAGTGGCACCAGTCCTTGCAAACATATTTAGAACATTGTTCTCTAAAATCAGTTTGAATCATGCCCTTTCATCTTCTTTGACTTTTTCACTCAAATGCTCATGATGCTTGCTACCACGAGTAGCATCAAAGCACGTTGTCCTAATGCATTCCCGTTTAGAATGTTCTCATCAAATCATTACCATCTTTAATAGATCGGCAATTTGCCCTGAATTAGAATTATCTCCTATGACAAGTTGTTCAACAACAAATTGCAATGACATGATTTCTTCATAAAGTGTTATTTTATGACACGCCATCATTCGATTTCATTTGGTCAGTATAAAATAAACACCCAGTTTTGTTGAAGCTACTATTAGGGCGGCCCGTTGAGTTTCTGTCAAATTGGCAATTGCAATGATTTATTTTGCTACGTCACGTGTATTCAGATATCACTCAACATTGCTACACATTGATATTGACACCTTTCCCTGCCTTGAACATTGGTTTCATGCATTCGACGCCCCGCTCCTCTTGGATCCTACACATCGACCGGGGTTTTTTTTTCCAGGGTGCACACATTGTATTTCATTGACTGACGCCAAGTGGCACCAGTCCTTGCAAACAATAACCATGTCAACATTGTTCTCTAAATATCATTTGAATCATGCCCTTTCATCTTCATTGCTTTTTCACTCAAATGCTCATGATGGCCCTACCACGAGTAGCATCAAAGCACGCCGGGGTTTTTTCCCGTTTAGGGTATGACACAATCTTCATTTCATCTTTACATATCACACCAGTGGCAAAATGTAGAAGTTATCTCCTATGTTCAAGTTTTAAATTCATATATTGTATTGCATTATATCATGATCGGGCCATTATTGATTTCTTCATTGAGTTCCTCAAGCCAGGGTGACACAGTTTGTCAAAGTTCATGTGAAAGGTCTGACATCGGTGGAGACACTTTAAAATATGTTGAGGGTTGGTCATATGAATGCTGCATCGGTGGTTCAGTGGTAGAATGCTCGCCTGCCACGCGGGCGGCCCGGGTTCGATTCCCGGCCGATGCAAATTATTTTTTTTTGCTACGTCACGTGTATTCAGATATCACTCAACATTGACACACGCAGATATTGTCACCTTACACTGCCTGATTTAACATTGTTTTCATCCACATCTGACGCCCGCTCCTCACATCCTATTGCCGGGGTTTTTTTTTCCAGGGTGGACACGATTGTATTTCATTGACAGCCAAGTGGCACCTGTCCTTGCAAACCATACACATAAACATTGTTCTCTAAAATCAGTTTGAATCATGCCCTTTCATCTTCTTTGACTTTTTCACTCAAATGCTCATCATGCTTGCTACCTTGAGTAGCATTGTAAGCACGTGTTCCTCTGTGCATTCACTTAGAATATGTGATCAAATCTTCATTACAATCTTAACAGAGACACGAAATTTTTTTACTAAATTGTGAATTGTAATGTAACTGTAACAACAAATTCAAACAGGGCTAAATGCTATGCCGTCCATTCATATTCATTTGGTGTCAGTGCATTAATCATGATCGGCCATTTTGTTTTCTTCAAAGGAGTTCGGTCACTTTTGAGTTTCAGTTTGTCATTGTTCATGTGCATCGGTGGTTCAGTGGTAGAATGCTCGCCTGCCACGCGGGCGGCCCGGGTTCGATGGCCCCACCCGATGCAATGATTTATTTTTTGCTGCGTCACGTGTATCACCAGATATCACTCAACATTGACACAGAGATTTGTCACCTTTCACTGCCTTTTAACATTGCTTTCATGGCATCTGACGCCCGCTCCTCACATCCTACTCGCCGGGTTTTATTACCAGGGTGGACACAATTGTATTTCATTGACAGCCAAGTGGCACCAGTCCTTGCAAACAATATTTAGAACATTGTTCTCTAAAATCAGTTTGAATCATCCCATCTTCTTTGACTTTTTTCACTCAAATGCTCATGATGCTTGCTACCACATTGACTGTAGATATGAACATTGAAAGAAGAAGTGCATTCCCGCAGTGGCAATGTTCTCAATCTTCATTCAACATCTTTACATATCACACGGCAATGTGCCCTGAATGTAGAAGTTATCTCCTATGACAAGTTTTCATATTCATATATTGTATGTGCATTATATCATGATCGGCCATTATTGATTTCTTCAAAGGAGTTCGGTCACTTTGTGACACAGTTTGTTATTGTTCATGTGCATCGGTGGTTCAGTGGTAGAATGCTCGCCTGCCACGCGGGCGGCCCGGGTTCGATTCCCGGCCGATGCAATGATTTATTTTTTTCTACGTCACGTGTATTCAGATATCACTCAACATTGACACAGCAGATATTGTCACCTTTCACTGCCTTTTTTACATTGCTTTCATGGCATCTGACGCCCGCTCCTCACATCCTACTCGCCGGGTTTTTTTTTTTTTTCCAGGGTGGACACAATTGTATTTCATTGACAGCCAAGTGGCACCAGTCCTTGCAAACATTTAGACACATTGTTCTCTAAATCAGTTTGAATCTCATCCAGTAGTATCTTCAACTTCTCCACACTCAAATGCTCATGATGCTTGCTACCACGAGTAGCATCAAAGCACGTGTTCCTCTGTGCATTCCCGTTTGAATATGTTCTCAATCTTCATTACCATCTTTACATATCACACGCAATGTGCCCTGAATGTAGAAGTTATCTCCTATGTAAGTTTTCATATTCATATATTGTATGTGCATTATATCATGATCGGCCATTATTGATTTCTTCAAAGGAGTTCGGTCACTTTGTGACACAGTTTTTATTGTTCATGTGCATCGGTGGTTCAGTGGTAGAATGCTCGCCTGCCACGCGGGCGGCCGGGTTCGATTCCCGGCCGATGCAATGATTTATTTTTTGATGCCCACGTCACGTGTATTCATGATATCACTCAACATTGACACAGCAGATATTGTCACCTTTCACTGCACTTCGACATTGCTTTCATGGCATGCCTACTTTACATTCAGACCAAACATCTCTGCTCGCTTTCATTGGGTTTTTTTTTGCCCCGTAACCAATGTCATTGACAGTCAAGTGGCACCAGTCCTTGCAAACAATATTTAGAACATGTTTCTCTAAAATCAGTTTGAATCATGCCCTTTCATCTTCTTTGACTTTTTCACTCAAATGCTCATGATGCTTGCTACCACGAGTAGCATCAAAGCACGTGTTGCTCTGTGCATTCCCGTTTAGAATATGTTCTCAATCTTCATTACCATCTTTACATATCACACGGCAATGTGCCCTGAATGTAGAAGTTATCTCCTATGACAAGTTTTCATATTCATATATTGTATGTGCATTATATCATGATCGGCCATTATTGATTTCTTCAAAGGAGTTCGGTCACTTTGAAAATACAGTTTGTTTCAAATTCATGTGCATCGGTGGTTCAGTGGTAGAATGCTCGCCTGCCACGCGGGCGGCCCGGGTTCGATTCCCGGCCGATGCAATGATTTATTTTTTTGCTACGTCACGTTTGTATTCAGATATCACTCAACATTGACACAGCAGATATTGTCACCTTTCACTGCCCTTTTTACATTTTTCATGTTTCATTGGCATCTGACGCCCCGCTCCTCACATCCTACTCGCCGGGGTTTTTTTACCCAGGGTGGACACGATTGTATCATTGACAGCCAAGTGGCACCAGTCCTTGCAAACAATATTTAGAACATTGTTCTCTAAAAAATCAGTTTGAATCATGCCCTTTCATCTTCTTTGACTTTTTCAATCTCCAATGCATATGATGCTTGCTACACACGAGTAGCATCAAAGCACGTGTTCCTCTGTGCATTCCCGTTTAGAATATGTTCTCAATCTTCATTACCATCTTTACATATCACACGGCAATGTGCCCTGAATGTAGAAGTTATCTCCTATGACAAGTTTTCATATTCATATATTGTATGTGCATTATATCATGATCGGCCATTATTGATTTCTTCAAAGGAGTTCGGTCACTTTGTGACACAGTTTGTTATTGTTCATGTGCATCGGTGGTTCAGTGGTAGAATGCTCGCCTGCCACGCGGGCGGCCCGGGTTCGATTCCCGGCCGATGCAATGATTTATTTTTGCTACGTCACGTGTATTCATTTTGATTGAAATGCAAGCGGCCGATGCACGTGATTTATTTTTGCACGTCACGTATCAGATATCACTCACACATTGACACAGCAGATATTGTCACCTTTCACTGCCTTTGAACATTGCTTTCATGGCATCTGACGCCCGCTCGACTCACATCCTTTGTACCGGGGGTTTTTTACAGGGTGGACACAATTTCTTTCATTGACAGCCAAGTGGCACCAGTCCTTGCAAACAATATTTAGAACATTGTTCTCTAAAATCAGTTTGAATCATGCCCTTTCATCTTCTTTGACTTTTTCACTCAAATGCTCATGATGCTTGCTACCACGAGTAGCATCAAAGCACGTGTTCCTCTGTGCATTCCCGTTTAGAATATGTTCTCAATCTTCATTACCATCTTTACATATCACACGGCAATGTGCCCTGAATGTAGAAGTTATCTCCTATGACAAGTTTTCATATTCATATATTGTATGTGCATTATATCATGATCGGCAATTATTGATTTCTTCAAAGGAGTTCGGTCACTTTGTGACACAGTTTGTTATTGTTCATGTGCATCGGTGGTTCAGTGGTAGAATGCTCGCCTGCCACGCGGGCGGCCCGGGTTCGATTCCCGGCCGATGCAATGATTTATTTTTTGCTACGTCACGTGTATTCAGATATCACTCAACATTGACACAGCAGATATTGTCACCTTTCACTGCCTTTTAACATTGCTTTCATGGCATCTGACCTCCAAGTCCTCACATCCTACTCGCCGGGGTTTTTTTTCCAGGGTGGACACAATTGTATTTCATTGACAGCCAAGTGGCACCAGTCCTTGCAAACAATATTTAGAACATTGTTCTCTAAAATCAGTTTGAATCATGCCCTTTCATCTTCTTTGACTTTTTCACTCAAATGCTCATGATGCTTGCTACCACGAGTAGCATCAAAGCACGTATCCTCTGTGTGCATTCCCGTTTAGAATATGTTCTCAATCTTCATTACCATCTTTACATATCACACGGCAATGTTTTTACTGAATGTAGAATTATCTCCCCAACAAGTTTTCATATTCATATATTGTATGTGCATGCTATGATCGGCCATTCGATTTCATTTGGTGTCAATAGGAGTTCGGTCCCAGTTTGTGACACAGTTTGTGTTGAGTTGTTGTCAAATTGGCATCGGTGGTTCAGTGGTAGAATGCTCGCCTGCCACGCGGGCGGCACGGGTTCGATTCCCCCGGCCGATGCAATGATTTATTTTTTGCTACGCATCACGTGTATTCAGATATCACTCAACATTGACACAGCAGATATTGTCACCTTTCACTGCCTTTGTAACATTGCTTTCATGGCATTCTGACCAAACCGCTCTCTGACATCCTACTCGCCGGGGACTTTTTCCAGGGTGGACACAATTGTATTTCATTGACAGCCCAGTGGCACCAGTCCTTGCAAACAATATTTAGAACATTGTTCTCTAAAATCAGTTTGAATCATGCCCTTTCATCTTCTTTGACTTTTTCCCAAATGCAGATGATGCTTGCTACCACGAGTAGCATCAAAGCACGTGTTCCTCTGTGCATTCCCGTTTAGAATATGTTCTCATTCAACATTGAATAGTTATTTACATATCACACACGGCAATGTGCAACGGTGCATGAAAAGTAAAAGTTAACAATATGACAAGGTCTGACATTCATATATTGTATGTGCATTATATCATGATCGGCCATTATTGATTTCTTTCAAAGGAGTTCGGTCACTTTGTGACAACAGTTTGTTATTGTTCATGTGCATCGGTGGTTCAGTGGTAGAATGCTCGCCTGCCACGCGGGCGGCCCGGGTTCGATTCCCGGCCGATGCAATGATTTATTTTTTGTATTTTTTTATCACGTGTATTCAGATATCACTCAACATTGACACAGCAGATATTGTCACCTTTCACTGCCTTTTAACATTGCTTTTTCATGGCATCTGACGCCCCGCTCCTCACATCCTACTCGCCGGGACATTTTTTTTACCAGGGTTTCACACGATTGTATTTCATTGACAGCCGTTGGCACTGTCCTTGCAAACAATATTTAGAACATTGTTCTCTAAAATCAGTTTTGAATCATGCCCTTTCATCTTCTTTGACTTTTTCACTCAAATGCTCATGATGCTTGCTACCACGAGTAGCATCAAAGCACGTGTTGTTCTGTAATTCACTGAATGAGATGTGTTCTCAATCAAAATTACAATCTTTACATATCACACGGCAATGTGCCCTGAATGTAGAAGTTATCTCCTATGACAAGTTTTCATATTCATATATTGTATGTGCATTATATCATGATCGGCCATTATTGATTTCTTTATAAAAGGAGTTCGGTCACTTTGTGACACAGTTTGTATTGTTCATGTGCATCGGTGGTTCAGTGGTAAAATGCTCGCCTGCCACGCGGGCGGCCCGGGTTCGATTCCCGGGCCAGAGCAATGAATCTATTTTTTGCTAATCACGTGTATTCAGATATCACTCAACATTGACACAGCAGATATTGTCACCTTTCATGCCTTTCCGGATTGCTTTCATGGCATCTGACGCCCGCTCCTCACATCCTACTCGCCGGGTTTTTTTTTTCAGGGTGGACACAATTGTATTTCATTGACAGCTAGGGCACCAGTCCTTGCAAACAATATTTCAACATTCACCTCTAAAATCACCAGGCACGTCATGCCCTTTCATCTGCTTTGAAGGCAGCACAAATGCTCATGATATTCAGTCCCAAATGCAGATATACCACGAATCAAAAAGCACGTGTTCCTCTGAACATTGAAAGAAGAATATGTTCTCAATCTTCATTACCATCTTTACATATCACACGGCAATGTGCCCTGAATGTAGAAGTTATCACAACGGTGCACAAAAAGTATATTCATATATTGTATGTGCATTATATCATGATCGGCCATTATTGATTTCTTCAAAGGAGTTTGGTCACTTGTGACAGGGTTTGTTCATTGTGAATGTGCATCGGTGGTTCAGTGGTAGAATGCTCGCCTGCCACGCGGGCGGCCCGGGTTCGATTCCCGGCCGATGCAATGATTTATTTTTGCTACGTCACGTGTATTCAGATATCACTCAACATTGACACAGGCAGATATGTGGAACCTTTCACTGCCTGATTTACCGTTGTTGTCATTCCATCTGACGCCCGCCTCACACATCCTCCTACAAGCCGGGTTTTTTTTTTACTTCCGGTGGACACGATTGTATTTCTCTAGAAACGATCTCGTTGTCGACTGCGTAACACCCCAAACAATAATGGAACGTGTTCTCTAAAATCAGTTTGAATCATGCCCTTTCATCTTCTTTGACTTTTTCACTCAAATGCTCATGATGCTTGCTACCACGAGTAGCATCAAAGCACGTGTTCCTCTGTGCATTCCCGTTTAATATGTTCTCTGAATCTTCATTACCATCTTTACATATTAAAGACGGCAATGTGCCCTGAATGTAGAATTGTATCCCCTATGTAAGTTTTCATATTCAAATATTGTATGTGCATTATATATGATCGGCCATTATTGATTTCATCTTCAAAGGAGTTCGGTATACTTTGTGACACAGTTTGTTGTTATTGTTCATGTGCATCGTTGGTTCAGTGGTCAAATGCTCGCAATTACACGCGGGCGGCCCGGGTTCGATCCCCGGCCATAGCACAATGATTTATTTTTTTGCTACGTCACACCCTTTCACTCAACATGACACAGCAGATTTGTACCTGCATCGACTCACTTTCATGATACCTTGGAGGCCTTCGACCAGATCCTTTGTACAAGCCTACTTTACATTCAGACCAAACTTCTCTGCTGACGGGTTTTTTTCCAGGGTGGACACACTGCCCCCCGTAAGCCAAGTGTCAACAGTCCTTGCAAACAATATTTATGAACAGGTTCTCTAAAATCAGTTTGAATCATGCAAGCAAGGCATCTTCAAATGACTTTTTCACTCAAAATGCTCATGATATGAACATTGACGTATACGAGTAGCAACAAAGCACGTGTTCCTCTGTGCATTCCCGTTTAGAATATGTTCTCAATCTTCATTACCATCTTACATATCATAACGGCAATGTGCCACTGAATGTAGAATGAAAAGTCCTATGACAATGTTTTCAAAGGTCATATATTGTATGGGTATAAAAAGCATGATCGAGTTGATGGTGGATTTCACTTTGAAAAGGAGTTCGGTCACTTTGTGACACAGTTCAAATATGAATAGCTGCATCGGTGGTTCAGTGGTAGAATGCTCGCCTGCCACGCGGGCGGCCCGGGTTCGATTCCCGGCCGATGCAAATTATTCTTTTGTATTTTTTACGTGTACTTCAGATACCAATCGCAAACGCGAAGGACGGCACACTGTGTCACCTTACTCTGCCTGATTTACCGTTGTTTTATTCCACAAAGAGCCCGCTCACAAGTCCGCAAGGACATTGTTTGTTTTTTTTCCGTTTCAGGCGATTGTACTCTAGAAACGATCCAAGTTGTCGTCCTGCAAAACACCCCAGACACATAATGGCGTGTCCGAACATCGTGTTGTATCTATGCCCTAGTATCTTCTTTGACTTTTCCTCAAATGCTAATGATATTGCTATCACATTTAGCAAACACTTGGAGCCCTTGTATATTTTTGTTTAATAATTCATGAATCAGATCTGATCATTACCATCTTTAAAGATATCAAGAATTATTTTTACTGAATTTAGAAGTTATAACCCCAATGACAACAACAAATTCATACAGGGCATAATATCATGATCGTCCATTCGATTTCATCAAAGGAGTCAGTATAACTTTGTGACACCCAGTTTGTTGAAGCTACATGTAGGTAATATGTTGAGTTTCTGTCAAATTGGCAATTACACAAAAAACAATTTTGATGAAAGTCCATCGGGCATAGCACAATCTATTTATTGAATTTTGCCCACGTCACGTCAATATTCAGATATACTCAACATCGACACAGCGGATATTGTCCACATTCCAGATCCTTTGTACACATTGCTTTCATGGCATTCTGACGCAAACCGCTCTGCTGACGCTAGGGCACTAGACTGCCCCCCGTTTTCCAATGTGGACACAATCACCCGCCATGACCAGCCAAGTCAATCTCACCAGTCCTGCAAACAATATTTACAACATGTTCTCTAAAATCAGTTTGAAAATGCCCTTATCTTCATTGACTTTTTCACTCAAATGCTCATGATGAAAGCTACCACGGTAGCATCAAAGCACGTGTTCTCTGTGCATTCAACAATTGAATAGTTATTTCAATAAGCCATTAACATCAACATATGCACACGGCAATGTGCCCTGAATGGTGAAGTTATCTGACAAAGGGTTCATATTCATATATTGTATGTGCATTATATCATGATCGGCCATTATTGATTTTTTCAAAATATGTTGAGGGTTATGTTCAAATATGAATAGCTGCATCGGTGGTTCAGTGGTAGAATGCTCGCCTGCCACGCGGGCGGCCCGGGTTCGATTCCCGGCCGATGCAAATTATTCTTTTGTATTTTTTATTCGACTTCACATACCAATCGCAAACGCGAAGGACGGCACACTGTGGAACCTTACTCTGCCTGATTTACCGTTGTTGTATTCCACAAAGAGCCTCACAAGTCCACAAGGACATTGTTTGTTTACTTCCGTTTCAGGCGATTGCACTCTAGAAACGATCTCGTTGTCGACTGCGTAACACCCCACACACATAATGGCGTGTCCGAACATCGTGTTGTATCTATGCAGTAGTATCGCCAATTCTCCAGCATAAGTATTGCTATCACATCCCAACTGTAACAACAAATTCAAACAGGGCTAAATGCTATGCCGTCCATTCGATTTCATTTGGTGTCAGTATAAAATAAACACCCAGTTTGTTGAAGCTACTATTAGGTAATATGTTGAGTTTCTGTCAAATTGGCAATTACACAAAAAAACAATTTTGATGAAAGTCCATCGGGCAGAGCACAATCTATTTATTGAATTGATGGCCCACACCCTTTCAATGATGTATTTGTACCTGCATCGACTCACCGGATACCTTGGAGGCCACATCGACCAGATCCTTTGTACAAGCCTACTTTACATTCAGACCAAACTTCTCTGCTGACGCTAGGGCATAGACTGCCCCCCGTAACCAATGTCAACAGTCACCCGCCCATGACCAGGCACGTCAATCTCTGCATCTGCAAGCAAGGCAGCACAAATGGATGATATTCAGTCCCAAAATGCAGATATGAACATTGACGTATAGATATGAACATTGAAAGAAGAAAGTGGGGCAGTGGCAAATATGGTCGATTCAACAATTGAATAGTTATTTGGGATAAGCCAGGGAACACAACGGTGCATGAAAAGTAAAACAATGGTGAAAGGTCTGACAAAGGGTATAAAAAGCACGAGTTGATGGTGGAGACACTTTGAAAATATGTTGAGGGTTATGTTCAAATATGAATAGCTGCATCGGTGGTTCATTTCGCCCGAAATGTGGCGCGCTCTCTCGCACTGACCTTTCGCATAACTCGTTCTAAGAATCATGGGATTGAGCCGAAAGTAGTTCCAGCAAGATGGCAGCGTCTGTCAATGTTTGCGGTGTTTCTGATCGGGAAAATATCAAGCATGTCGTTGGTAAGCAATTGTCAACCTTAATGTAACACACTAATGTTCAGTAATTGTATTTATATAATCAATAAATTAGAGTTGATTATGCAGGCTTTGTGACATATTGTCGATTCAGTTAATTTTGGAAGAATGAGCGATGAAATAGAAGTACACCGCATCGGTGCATGCATATGCCAGTGTGGTTGACGCGGGGTCCGAGTGGGTATGGAGGGAGAAATGGTAGTGATGCATTTTTTCAGTGATTTCTACGGTATTTACATACGCTGTATACACACTAGGGTTCACATGGTCATTCATGTTTACTGTCCTGTCACTTGGGGTCCACTGGTCGGGTTCTGGGTCTCTGGCATCCTCTCTCATAAATTAAAGCCTACTTGTTGGAAGTGTTGGTCACGAAAACTGCTTGAACAAAGCTGTTCTTCCTTACTGAGTCACAATTCATAATTTAAAAATGACTCGTTTTTATTTTATAAAATAGTATTCATTTGTTTGTGTCCATGCTTCAGAATTTCAGACTCCAATGAAGATAACCTTGTCCAGGTTGAGACCCTATCATCTATGCTTTTCGTGCAGGGAGGACAGGAAGCATTGTCACCTTCGGCTTCTGAATAATGTGACTCTGCAGAGAACCTACATGAATTTGTTGAAGGATGTATTTTTGATAGAATGCCCCATGACTGTGAATACTAATTATGTGAGAATTGTATCAATAGATTGACCAAAACACTTCAGTGGAAAAGAGATGCCATTTCCATGTTCTATGTATTACACACACAAAGCATAGATATTAATATTAGTAAATTAGAATAGCATGATATCACATGTGTGCATGATTGGTCATCAAGTTGTTAAGAAATGCAGATTCAATATGCTCATAATTAAATAGTTTTTATGGAGATGTTCATGTGTTTGCATTCATATTGCTAAGCAGGTTTCTTATGTCTGTCTTTTTAATATAGTTGGGGACATTGCAATTGTTAATGTCGTAATGTTTTGCTTTCTCTCTCGCTCTATACTTGTTTGATGCTCATGTGATCTATTGGCCAACAGCTTACCGCCCTGCGTGGAGGTCACATGACTTTTAACTAATTGCTTAGCCGATAGGGATGGTAATCACTTCCTGTTGTGACTCTGTTCCTTGCACACACAATTTGTATTTTCCTATCCCACCCTCCACTGTTTTCCTGTCTTGTTGTAGTTTATTTAAATGTAAAACCTTTTCATGTTGTGGTGGTGGTTTTCTTCCCCACCTTTGCTGTGTGCAATGCATTTTTTGTTTATTCCATTTCATACATGCACCTGGCTTAAATAAACGAGCCCATTTATCAACTCTAATCATGTTTTATCTTTCACAGCAAACTATTTGCAAGGTTTTTGTTTTAACTCTCATAACTCATACAATTTCAGCCAACTTGATTTTATTATATGACCACCAACCATAAAAATATATTTTTTCCATGATAGTTAGATTTTTCCATGTGTCAATTTCCCAGAACTTTAAAACAAAGATGGCTATGTGTTGCACAACAGTGAACTTTGGTAATGTATTCACACCATAATTTTCCCTTTCGTTTATTAAAACAATAACTTTAGAGCCTTGTTATTTTTAATTGCAGATGAATTAAATTGGGAGAGCATTACCTCGTTTAAATTACCCATTGCATTCACCCGATTTTACAATGGCATAAGCGGTCGCTTCTTGAAATATGAATATCAACACCCTTTACGATCCTAATTCGTCTTCAGAAATGCTAGGGACTGGATGATACCCATTTTCGAATATCTTACCCCACCCCTTCCGTGCCCGCCGCGCTTGTGTACACGTGATTTCTTTTTATTTCTTTGCTCCAATTTCTTCAACCCAACAGTTAAATATGAATATGAAGAACTCGTGAGTTTTCCAATATTAGCATCGGTAATTACAAGGTGTTAGAATCATATGAAGAAAACTGCTTTCGCGACCCTTGCAGCGAACTGATTGCGGTGTAAAACCACGTGCAGAATTTGACTCGAATGTTTACTTGTATTGAGTAGTAATTTTTTAGAACTATGTTTTTGGCGTAAGGAGACTCCCGAGAATCTCGGGACTGGGTGAATCAGTTATGAGAAAGGGGTATGCGGTAAGGGACAGGAAGCGGCCCCTTGCGGGAGAAAATGTCGGTGGTTCCGTGGTAGAATGCTCGCCTGCCACGCGGGCGGCCCGGGTTCGTATTCCCGGCCGATGCAAATTATTCTTTTGTATTTTTTATTTGACTTCACCCGTACCAATCGCGAACGCGAAGGACGGCACACTGTGGAACCTTACTCTGCCTGATTTACCGTTGTTGTATTCCACAAAGAGCCTCACAAAGTCCGCAAGGAAGGACATTGTTTGTTTACTTCCGTTTCAGGCGATTGCACTCTAGAAACGATCTCGTTGTCGACTGCGTAACACCCCACACACATAATGGCGTGTCCGAACATCGTGTTGTATCTATGCAGTAGTATCGCCAATTCTCCAGCATAAGTATTGCTATCACATTTAGCTACCTTGGAGCCCTTGTATATTTTGTTTAATAATTCACTGAATGAGATGTGATCAAATCAAAACAAATTAAAGAGATCAAGAATTATTTTTACTAAATTTGAATTGTAACCCCAACTGTAACAACAAATTCAAACAGGGCTAAATGCTATGCCGTCCATTCGATTTCATTTGGTGTCAGTATAAAATAAACACCCAGTTTGTTGAAGCTACTATTAGGTAATATGTTGAGTTTCTGTCAAATTGGCAATTACACAAAAAAACAATTTTGATGAAAGTCCATCGGGCAGAGCACAATCTATTTATTGAATTGATGGCCCACACCCTTTTTTATGATGTATTTGTACCTGCATCGACTCACCGGATACCTTGGAGGCCACATCGACCAGATCCTTTGTACAAGCCTACTTTACATTCAGACCAAACTTCTCTGCTGACGCTAGGGCATAGACTGCCCCCCGTAACCAATGTCAACAGTCACCCGCCCATGACCAGGCACGTCAATCTCTGCATCTGCAAGCAAGGCAGCACAAATGGATGATATTCAGTCCCAAAATGCAGATATGAACATTGACGTATAGATATGAACATTGAAAGAAGAAAGTGGGGCAGTGGCAAATATGGTCGATTCAACAATTGAATAGTTATTTGGGATAAGCCAGGAACACACAACGGTGCATGAAAAGTAAAACAATGGTGAAAGGTCTGACAAAGGGTATAAAAAGCACGAGTTGATGGTGGAGACACTTTGAAAATATGTTGAGGGTTATGTTCAAATATGAATAGCTGCATCGGTGGTTCATTTTCGCCCGAAATGTGGCGCGCTCTCTCGCACTGACCTTTCGCATAACTCGTTCTAAGAATCATGGGATTGAGCCGAAAGTAGTTCCAGCAAGATGGCAGCGTCTGTCAATGTTTGCGGTGTTTCTGATCGGGAAAATATCAAGCATGTCGTTGGTAAGCAATTGTCAACCTTAATGTAACACACTAATGTTCAGTAATTGTATTTATATAATCAATAAATTAGAGTTGATTATGCAGGCTTTGTGACATATTGTCGATTCAGTTAATTTTGGAAGAATGAGCGATGAAATAGAAGTACACCGCATCGGTGCATGCATATGCCAGTGTGGTTGACGCGGGGTCCGAGTGGGTATGGAGGGGAGAAATGGTAGTGATGCATTTTTTCAGTGATTTCTACGGTATTTACATACGCTGTATACACACTAGGGTTCACATGGTCATTCATGTTTACTGTCCTGTCACTTGGGGTCCACTGGTCGGGTTCTGGGTCTCTGGCATCCTCTCTCATAAATTAAAGCCTACTTGTTGGAAGTGTTGGTCACGAAAACTGCTTGAACAAAGCTGTTCTTCCTTACTGAGTCACAATTCATAATTTAAAAATGACTCGTTTTTATTTTATAAAATAGTATTCATTTGTTTGTGTCCATGCTTCAGAATTTCAGACTCCAATGAAGATAACCTTGTCCAGGTTGAGACCCTATCATCTATGCTTTTCGTGCAGGGAGGACAGGAAGCATTGTCACCTTTCGGCTTCTGAATAATGTGACTCTGCAGAGAACCTACATGAATTTGTGTTGAAGGATGTATTTTTGATAGAAATGCCCCATGACTGTGAATACTAATTATGTGAGAATTGTATCAATAGATTGACCAAAACACTTCAGTGGAAAAGAGATGCCATTTCCATGTTCTATGTATTACACACACAAAGCATAGATATTAATATTAGTAAATTAGAATAGCATGATATCACATGTGTGCATGATTGGTCATCAAGTTGTTAAGAAATGCAGATTCAATATGCTCATAATTAAATAGTTTTTATGGAGATGTTCATGTGTTTGCATTCATATTGCTAAGCAGGTTTCTTATGTCTGTCTTTTAATATAGTTGGGGACATTGCAATTGTTAATGTCGTAATGTTTTGCTTTCTCTCGCTCTATACTTGTTTGATGCTCATGTGATCTATTGGCCAACAGCTTACCGCCCTGCGTGGAGGTCACATGACTTTTAACTAATTGCTTAGCCGATAGGGATGGTAATCACTTCCTGTTGTGACTCTGTTCCTTGCACACACAATTTGTATTTTCCTATCCCACCCTCCACTGTTTTCCTGTCTTGTTGTAGTTTATTTAAATGTAAAACCTTTTCATGTTGTGGTGGTGGTTTTCTCCCCCACCTTTGCTGTGTGCAATGCATTTTTGTTTATTCCATTTCATACATGCACCTGGCTTAAATAAACGAGCCCATTTATCAACTCTAATCATATTTTATCTTTCACAGCAAACTATTTGCAAGGTTTTTGTTTTAACTCTCATAACTCATACAATTTCAGCCAACTTGATTTTATTATATGACCACCAACCATAAAATATATTTTTTCCATGATAGTTAGATTTTTCCATGTGTCAATTTCCCAGAACTTTAAAATAAAGATGGCTATGTGTTGCACAACAGTGAACTTTGGTAATGTATTCACACCATAATTTTCCCTTTCGTTTATTAAAACAATAACTTTAGAGCCTTGTTATTTTTAATTGCAGATGAATTAAATTGGGAGAGCATTACCTCGTTTAAATTACCCATTGCATTCACCCGATTTTACAATGGCATAAGCGGTCGCTTCTTGAAATATGAATATCAACACCCTTTACGATCCTAATTCGTCTTCAGAAATGCTAGGGACTGGATGATACCCATTTTCGAATATCTTACCCCACCCCTTCCGTGCCCGCCGCGCTTGTGTACACGTGATTTCTTTTTTATTTCTTTGCTCCAATTTCTTCAACCCAACAGTTAAATATGAATATGAAGAACTCGTGAGTTTTCCAATATTAGCATCGGTAATTACAAGGTGTTAGAATCATATGAAGAAAACTGCTTTCGCGACCCTTGCAGCGAACTGATTGCGGTGTAAAACCACGTGCAGAATTTGACTCGAATGTTTACTTGTATTGAGTAGTAATTTTTAGAACTATGTTTTTGGCGTAAGGAGACTCCCGAGAATCTCGGGACTGGGTGAATCAGTTATGAGAAAGGGGTATGCGGTAAGGGACAGGAAGCGGCCCCTTGCGGGAGAAAATGTCGGTGGTTCCGTGGTAGAATGCTCGCCTGCCACGCGGGCGGCCCGGGTTCGATTCCCGGCCGATGCAAATTATTCTTTTGTATTTTTTATTTGACTTCACCTACCAATCGCGAACGCGAAGGACGGCACACTGTGGAACCTTACTCTGCCTGATTTACCGTTGTTGTATTCCACAAAGAGCCTCACAAGTCCGCAAGGACATTGTTTGTTTACTTCCGTTTCAGGCGATTGCACTCTAGAAACGATCTCGTTGTCGACTGCGTAACACCCCACACACACATAATGGCGTGTCCGAACATCGTGTTGTATCTATGCAGTAGTATCGCCAATTCTCCAGCATAAGTATTGCTATCACATTTAGCTACCTTGGAGCCCTTGTATATTTTGTTTAATAATTCACTGAATGAGATGTGATCAAATCAAAACAAATTAAAGAGATCAAGAATTATTTTTACTAAATTTGAATTGTAACCCCAACTGTAACAACAAATTCAAACAGGGCTAAATGCTATGCCGTCCATTCGATTTCATTTGGTGTCAGTATAAAATAAACACCCAGTTTGTTGAAGCTACTATTAGGTAATATGTTGAGTTTCTGTCAAATTGGCAATTACACAAAAAAACAATTTTGATGAAAGTCCATCGGGCAGAGCACAATCTATTTATTGAATTGATGGCCCACACCCTTTCAATGATGTATTTGTACCTGCATCGACTCACTGGATACCTTGGAGGCCACATCGACCAGATCCTTTGTACAAGCCTACTTTACATTCAGACCAAACTTCTCTGCTGACGCTAGGGCATAGACTGCCCCCCGTAACCAATGTCAACAGTCACCCGCCCATGACCAGGCACGTCATTCTCTGCATCTGCAAGCAAGGCAGCACAAATGGATGATATTCAGTCCCAAAATGCAGATATGAACATTGACGTATAGATATGAACATTGAAAGAAGAAAGTGGGGCAGTGGCAAATATGGTCGATTCAACAATTGAATAGTTATTTGGGATAAGCCAGGGAACACAACGGTGCATGAAAAGTAAAACAATGGTGAAAGGTCTGACAAAGGGTATAAAAAGCACGAGTTGATGGTGGAGACACTTTGAAAATATGTTGAGGGTTATGTTCAAATATGAATAGCTGCATCGGTGGTTCATTTTCGCCCGAAATGTGGCGCGCTCTCTCGCACTGACCTTTCGCATAACTCGTTCTAAGAATCATGGGATTGAGCCGAAAGTAGTTCCAGCAAGATGGCAGCGTCTGTCAATGTTTGCGGTGTTTCTGATCGGGAAAATATCAAGCATGTCGTTGGTAAGCAATTGTCAACCTTAATGTAACACACTAATGTTCAGTAATTGTATTTATATAATCAATAAATTAGAGTTGATTATGCAGGCTTTGTGACATATTGTCGATTCAGTTAATTTTGGAAGAATGAGCGATGAAATAGAAGAAGTACACCGCATCGGTGCATGCATATGCCAGTGTGGTTGACGCGGGGTCCGAGTGGGTATATGAGGGAGAAATGGTAGTGATGCATTTTTTCAGTGATTTCTACGGTATATTTATGTGCACACTATGGACTTATATTGCATACGCTGTATACACACTAGGGTTCACATGGTCATTCATGTTTACTGTCCTGTCACTTGGGGTCCACTGGTCGGGTTCTGGGTCTCTGGCATCCTCTCTCATAAATTAAAGCCTACTTGTTGGAAGTGTTGGTCACGAAAACTGCTTGAACAAAGCTGTTCTTCCTTACTGAGTCACAATTCATAATTTAAAAATGACTCGTTTTTATTTTATAAAATAGTATTCATTTGTTTGTGTCCATGCTTCAGAATTTCAGACTCCAATGAAGATAACCTTGTCCAGGTTGAGACCCTATCATCTATGCTTTTCGTGCAGGGAGGACAGGAAGCATTGTCACCTTCGGCTTCTGAATAATGTGACTCTGCAGAGAACCTACATGAATTTGTTGAAGGATGTATTTTTGATAGAAATGCCCCATGACTGTGAATACTAATTATGTGAGAATTGTATCAATAGATTGACCAAAACACTTCAGTGGAAAAGAGATGCCATTTCCATGTTCTATGTATTACACACACAAAGCATAGATATTAATATTAGTAAATTAGAATAGCATGATATCACATGTGTGCATGATTGGTCATCAAGTTTTAAGAAATGCAGATTCAATATGCTCATAATTAAATAGTTTTTATGGAGATGTTCATGTGTTTGCATTCATATTGCTAAGCAGGTTTCTTATGTCTGTCTTTTAATATAGTTGGGGACATTGCAATTGTTAATGTCGTAATGTTTTGCTTTCTCTCGCTCTATACTTGTTTGATGCTCATGTGATCTATTGGCCAACAGCTTACCGCCCTGCGTGGAGGTCACATGACTTTTAACTAATTGCTTAGCCGATAGGGATGGTAATCACTTCCTGTTGTGACTCTGTTCCTTGCACACACAATTTGTATTTTCCTATCCCACCCTCCACTGTTTTCCTGTCTTGTTGTAGTTTATTTAAATGTAAAACCTTTTCATGTTGTGGTGGTGGTTTTCTCCCCCACCTTTGCTGTGTGCAATGCATTTTTGTTTATTCCATTTCATACATGCACCTGGCTTAAATAAACGAGCCCATTTATCAACTCTAATCATGTTTTATCTTTCACAGCAAACTATTTGCAAGGTTTTTGTTTTAACTCTCATAACTCATACAATTTCAGCCAACTTGATTTTATTATATGACCACCAACCATAAAAATATTTTTTCCATGATAGTTAGATTTTTCCATGTGTCAATTTCCCAGAACTTTAAAACAAAGATGGCTATGTGTTGCACAACAGTGAACTTTGGTAATGTATTCACACCATAATTTTCCCTTTCGTTTATTAAAACAATAACTTTAGAGCCTTGTTATTTTTAATTGCAGATGAATTAAATTGGGAGAGCATTACCTCGTTTAAATTACCCATTGCATTCACCCGATTTTACAATGGCATAAGCGGTCGCTTCTTGAAATATGAATATCAACACCCTTTACGATCCTAATTCGTCTTCAGAAATGCTAGGGACTGGATGATACCCATTTTCGAATATCTTACCCCACCCCTTCCGTGCCCACCGCGCTTGTGTACACGTGATTTCTTTTTATTTCTTTGCTCCAATTTCTTCAACCCAACAGTTAAATATGAATATGAAGAACTCGTGAGTTTTCCAATATTAGCATCGGTAATTACAAGGTGTTAGAATCATATGAAGAAAACTGCTTTCGCGACCCTTGCAGCGAACTGATTGCGGTGTAAAACCACGTGCAGAATTTGACTCGAATGTTTACTTGTATTGAGTAGTAATTTTTAGAACTATGTTTTTGGCGTAAGGAGACTCCCGAGAATCTCGGGACTGGGTGAATCAGTTATGAGAAAGGGGTATGCGGTAAGGGACAGGAAGCGGCCCCTTGCGGGAGAAAATGTCGGTGGTTCCGTGGTAGAATGCTCGCCTGCCACGCGGGCGGCCCGGGTTCGATTCCCGGCCGATGCAAATTATTCTTTTGTATTTTTTATTTGACTTCACATACCAATCGCAAACGCGAAGGACGGCACACTGTGGAACCTTACTCTGCCTGATTTACCGTTGTTGTATTCCACAAAGAGCCTCACAAGTCCGCAAGGACATTGTTTGTTTACTTCCGTTTCAGGCGATTGCACTCTAGAAACGATCTCGTTGTCGACTGCGTAACACCCCACACACATAATGGCGTGTCCGAACATCGTGTTGTATCTATGCAGTAGTATCGCCAATTCTCCAGCATAAGTATTGCTCAATATGTTTAGCAGCCACGCGTGGGGGGCTATGTTAGTGTCTCGTGAGTCTGGCTTATCAATGCACCGTCACATGCGCACTATTATACATATTCATTTGCCTTTCAGCGCCTTGTTCAGATTCTAAACTCATTTGCGTTAGCCGAGTTCATTAGCATGCCAGTACGTTCCCATTACCATGACAGAGTGTCTTTAATTGAGCAGGCAACAATAGAAAAACGATGTATGTGGTCAATTAATGGTTAGAAGGTTCAATTGATTCTACGAAAAACGCTACAGATAGCACCAGCAAATGCCGATGAAATAGAAAAATGAGTATATATTAGCTCGTTAACAGGCAATGTTAGTTAGCTCTATCGACGTAACACCTATACAGTAAGCACAACGCAGGTGCAGCATGCAGACAATTGAAGCAGTTCAGTGTGTTTTGCCTCTCAGCTTATTACCATGTATTACACTAGCACAATTTTAATGTGCTTAATGCGGTGCTTGAGTTGACTGGCAGTAGCAGCTGAGAGTTGCTCTGTGTTGTTGACCATTGTCACACACATAGGCACATGCATCGCTGCGTCATGAAATATATGGGTCAAATGCATTGTATGTGAGGTGTTGTATGTAGCAATAACCATCTCATTGGAAATTATAGTCGACCATTCGATCACGTCATTGCTGAGACGTATGGTATCATCGTTGTGAAGTGACAGTGACAGGTCATAAATCCTAGCGCAGTATATGAAGATGGCATTATTTCAAATTTATTTCTGGCAAAGTGAGAACCCAATGTCGCTCCTAATTAAAGAAAGGCACGTGCCTGCATCCACATGTTCTTGACTTCATGAGAGCACAAGCAAAGCTTACAGACATCATAACGCTCACACACTGCCGCTCAAATTTACACCAGTACTATCTCAGGGGTGTTTATAGAGTACAAGTCACATTGTGGGAATTAAGTTTTGACGTCCAATTCCAGTAAAACTATTATGTTTGATTTTTTCTGTTAACTACCGTTTCTCTAAGAATGATAGCACTTTCATAATAGTGGGTATTACACACGGTCATCCTGCTTTCGTCCAACAGCGTTACGTGTTCTAAGAGTCTTTGTTGTAAGTTTTTTTTTTCTTCAGGAAGCATAAAAATGTGAAAACCAGAAGTCTTATATGGTGTAGCTAATATCGGTTTATTGTCTCTGGTACAGTATCCGTCTCTCCTGCTAAGCTTCTCCCTTAGTTCCCCAAAGTCCGACCTTTTATCCCAAGCCTGAAACTCAACTACTCCCAAAGCCAAGCGCATGGACTGTCGTCATTGGTCACGACTGGTCCCTAGGTTGGGGTGGGGTGTTAGTGATTGATTTGTTCAGGGGGACACCGGGTGCCATCTGGGATTAAAGCAAGCTGAGACAATTCCAACCATGTCCATTGTAATTGGATAGTAGATACCCGATATTAGTGTCAATTCGAATTAATTGTAGGGGATTGCTCCAGATCAAAGGGATTAAAATGTTGTTGTTACCATCGGGAAATAAAAGGGATAGAGTTTGTAAACAATTTATGCAGATCAAAAGGGGACAAAGGTCTGAATAATTTACGTGTGAAATAACGGCTTTGATATGGCAATTTCGAACATAACGTCATAGCATACTCTATCAATGACATTCAACACATTGCCAACGACTGTGACACCAACGCATGAATTACGGATATAATGCGTAGGTCAAGGCTATCATCAGAAAATCATATCAACATGATGTTATAACGACTCGCTTCTACTGCGTATATTGTTAGAAGCTTACTGAGCTTTCCTTACAACAACCATAATGTTATACATCTCTCAGTGGGAGAGAGAGTAACGAATAGTCCGGTAACTAGACCTAACATTTTCAGCCTCTGCTAATTAAGTCAGCAGCACGAAAGTCGATACATAAATTGACTGGGAATGTTTGTTGAGACGCCAACAGCTCTACTATGGCTGCACGCGTAGTCACCACTTCTTGATTCCTGTAAACATCCATGCCGAAAACATGGGCTGTGATAGTAGTCCTCGGGATTACTCGTTAATTTCTTCATCATCTCGCGTAGCCACAGTCCCGATTCTATGTAGCATGTCATTTAGCAATTAATTCAACATCTCATTTTCGACAGAAGTTGACCATAAGTATGATAGCTTGATGGGAAGTTCCCATTCCTAGAAGCATAGCACTATGCATAAGAGTTATCAATAAGTCAATAAAGATGTGACGCCCTCGCGTCCGGACATATACAGGTCAACACGTACAGTGAGTTTCTTGGTCGATGGTTTGTTCTCGTGAAGTGGCAAATGGTAAGCTTCAAACAACGAAGTCAGCGTTGGAAATCATTTATTATTGACAGAATATATGTAGATGGTAATCGGGTCACGCAAGACTCCACTTTCAAACCATGTTTTTTTATAGATCAAGCTCGATGATCGAGTCAGACGGGTTGTCATTGTACATCTCCCATCAGTCGATATCTGCAGCAGCTAAACGTGTTAGACCTGAATTTTGTGTCACTGTTTGCGTGTCGTATGTTTTCTAGCCTCAGATGTGCTTCGTTTGCTGCAATCGAGCAACGACTGGAGGTAGTATCATTTAAAAATTTTGGGATTCTTTAATTGAATATTATTTGAGTATTATTTCATCTGCCATAGTTATATAAATGGAAATGAGTTGTCAAGAGGAATTTGTTTAATCAGCCGTTGTGAAATCATAATGAATATTTACCCCTGATGGTCAGATTTCGGGGATGATTTCAATGAGGATGTCAAGCAGGCCAGACGAGGCGTTGGTGGAAGTGGCAGAGGAATTCAAAGCCAATTTTGTTTTGATGGGACGCGAGGCCTTGGACGCATTCGACGCACTATCCTGGGATCTGTGAGTGACAACTTGGTCCACCACGCCCACTGTCCGGTTAGCATATGTAGACAATAACCTACTCCAGTTACATGGTGAGGTTAAAAAAAGACTCAATGATTTGTAAGCTTCCCACTCAACACAAAATGCAGGTAGTGGAATGTGGAATATGCAGTCATTATTCAGGAAGCATCCATATGCGATATAAATGTGGGAGGGTTTTAACCTGACCTCTGTCCTATCTTTATGTGAATTAGCATATCTTAGTCATTCTTGTTATATATAATTCAAAATGTGGTCTTGTTTGATTTTAATGCCATCCTAAATCATTCTGGTAATTTCTAACTGAAATCTCCTTATAAATACAGTACACATGAACCACAAAACAGTCGTTGATTCTATTTTGCACAGACCATGCACAGTCAACATGACATGCTATCACATTTAGCTACCCTGGAGCCCTTGTATATATTGTTTAATAATTCACTGAAGGAAATGTGATCAAATCAAATAAAATTAAAGAGATCAAGAATCATTTTTACTAAATTTGAATTGTAACCACAACTGTTCAATTTTATGTTCAATTTATGATAGCCGCATCGGTGGTTCAGTGGTATAATGCTCGCCTGCCGCGCGGGCGGCCCGGGTTCGCCATATATTTCCGGGTATCCAGAATCTAATATTCTTAATGGTGCTCCGCCACTGTATGTCGTATAACATGTCATCTGACCCTGTAACCACCTCACAAGTCATCTAATCCTAGAACCGGGTCGCAGGTCATCGGACCCAGTAACCAGCTGTCATGATCTGACACAGCAATTTGGTGTCTAGAAATTACTCAAATGGTGTATGACGTTATTTATTGGGTGTTCTAAATGGCTGCTGGTGCAATATGGCCAAAATAAGCGCCAAAAACCATTTAATGTCAATATTTATAAACACTCGCGGCTATTCGACCCCTGTGAACAACTCAACTTCCCTCTCAATAATTCATAGTGCCTCGTATACATTGCACATGGTCCGACAGTTCATGAACATTAACCTCATCATTACCCATCTCGTTTTGGATGCCATTATCAATTTCCTACATAATCGTTTCCGTTTATAAGAATATTTTAAGTCATCCTCGGGTAATTCTTCACTTTTCTGTGATTTGTACAGTAACATTCATAGGGAATCTCAGTATTCACTAGTAGATACCCATCAGAGAATACCAAATGTAACACAACGTCACCAGACAAATATGTGTTAATGTTTGCCAATGCTTTCTAGGCTTTGTATTTCTGCTACAAATCCCCTACCTCAGGATGTG
The DNA here is from genome assembly GCA_034190875.2 of Urechis unicinctus. Lineage (NCBI taxonomy): Eukaryota > Metazoa > Annelida > Polychaeta > Xenopneusta > Urechidae > Urechis > Urechis unicinctus. The sequence goes on from CM067346.1 coordinate 34,112,740, forward strand.
TGATGATATTCAGGAATGTGCAATGCTATTTGGGGCTGTGTGAAAATATCTGGGTATGTAAAAAGACCTAACATTTCGAGAGTTATGAGGGTCGGTATACAGCTTTGTGGGGATATGTGAAGCTATGTTGCGCTGTAAAGCTAATTAATGCTGTGTTTGTCTATGTGAAATTATGTAGAACTATATGGAACAATGTGGAACTATGTGGGCCATGGGGAAATTATATGAGACTGAATAAAACTACATAACCATAAATATGTCTTCATTGTGACACACCACAGATATATCATGTTTCGTTGGTTCCAGCAAGTGTAGTCAGAGTAGCTTTTAATCCTGACCAGAACCAATATGCATATCGATAAGAACTCAATGTCCATCATTGTCCGCTCATTTGATAAAAATGAAATACTGAAAGGTCTATATTGTTTGCAAATCTAGAACCTTACGGGGCCTTTACAGTTTGTTAATGTACGAAGCCATTTGCTCGCCATTGATGACGAGATCTCCAGAGGAATGAGTGGGTGTGCAATGGAATTACTACACCACCATTCACTAGCTAGTACCGTGTGGTTATTTTATATATGGTATTGAACTATGAGCTCATTCCATGTTAGCTCCGTTTTCGAATTCCGAATTCACTGCTGTCGGGTACGTTTATCAACATGTTATCGGGTTTCTCGATCTGTATTGCGTTTGAGAACATTCTCAATCTCGTCACATATAGCAGTTGAGGGGGGGGGGGCATTACAATTCCCAAATCGACCATCGTCTACCTAACACATGGAGCTTCATTTGGAAAGGCAGCTAGAGTTACAAGGTAATTATAAAACAAGGCGGACTTCGGTCATACGAGCCTTATCAACCGACACTAATCAGTTGCGCCAATCAATCGCTATTCTATAGCGTTGAGGTTTATAGCCACTGACGAAAACATGCAGTGTTTGTAATAAACGATGTAAACGCTGATATTCAGAAAACTGCCAGAGTGATCAAAATGCGAACACTTAACGCTGGTAGATATAATCTATGCAATATGACGAATGGCATAACCAAAGTACTCTATGGTTGCTTCTCGGTAGGTGGCATAACGCACGCTGTAGGTATATACAATTAAAATCCGAACATCAAGTTCGAAGAGGATTAGTTTGTAGAAGAGATGGTAAACATTGCCAAAATCAGCGTTTGTGTCGGATAATGCCAATCAATATGCTGAATAATGTTTTAGGAAGTCTGAGCGAATCTCAATATAAAGATGCCAAACATATGCGTCATATTTTTGTGTACTTTATAATAGCGCAGTATGTTTATCCACTTCAATATGGACTGATCTCAGGCTGGACGAGGTTGTATCAAATGGTTATAACAATGCTAGAGTGGTTAAGTAGACTGTTGATAACAAAAATTGACTGATTCGCAAGAGATGACGTTTACAATATGCGATCCGCATGTAACGTTATCTATGGCATATGAAACCCTCCCTAAGGCGTGTGAATACCATGTCCACACTATTTGCAAACTTTGATGATGGAATACATTTAGGCAGCCATTCATGCAAATCTCTACATAAGATGTGATGCCCTAGCAGTAGATGTGCTATGCATTTATGCTTGTGCGGGAGGGATACGGAAATGATAATAGAGATTGCATGAACTTGAATTACCCTACACGGCAGTTTCTTCGCATGCATGCATGCATGCTGTAAGTTACCATATTAGGGTTACAACTGTATATGCTTTAAACAAGAGGGGGTTATTGTGGTTTCTTGCTTAGTTAAGTAACCATGTGGGAAGCGCAGGCGTTTGGAAGGTAAAAAGGAATATATACGGAAGATTTCCTAGCGTAATGACATCATGATGTGTACAATCTCATAGTGACTAAGGAAGAGGACTAACTGTGCGAAAACAAACGCTTTCTTCACTTCACAGCTTGGTGAGAACTTAAAGCAAAATAATATCTATTAAAGTGTTATAGTAAAACTGCTCTAAACCGAGATTATTATAAGATCCGACTGTCTGGCATTCGTATTCACTGACCATTATACAAATCAGAGCCGATGTTAATTCTTGGCAGAAGGATTGTTATCATAATTTTGAGGGAGACGGTAGCTGGCAATTAGTGAGATGAGTAATAGGGGGCTAACCTTTTGCTTTCGATACTAAACCGACAGCGGCCAGCATTATCAGGGAATAATCTGACATTTGTGCAATTGAATACAGACCTCGTTCAGGCGTCATCCGTTCAGGTAATCTAGGATAATACATCACAAGCTTGTGTTTGAATGACTTTGTTGCAGAGGGCAATTTAGTGATACTACAAGTTTGGTGTCTAACAAATACAACGGATCTTCTCGTAGTGTAACTTACATGAAGTCATTGGTCCCAATGGAACATTTATGAAGTCGTCAGTCAGATAACCATGTCATTGTTCCCACCATGGTAAGAAGCTGACCAGAGGCTTCATCAACTAGAAGTAATAAGACATCAGTAAAGGCTAAAGTCTTACCAAGTAGTGAACAGACCATGGCCAGGCCTTATTTCAAGACAGCATTTACACTAGGTAATTCTAACATAACAACCTCAAGTTATTGCAATTTCACGAATCACCAAAACCTCAGCACAAAATTGGGAACACAAAGTAATATATTCTTTGGCCATACTGATTTAATTCCACTGTAATCACCATGCAATCTCCCCGTAATGCAATGAGAGATAGGGTTACATTATTCAAGTTGCCTACCCGGCGCAAGCATTGTAATTAGAGTATACTGTGACATGTAAAATGTCGGCCATCTGGCAGCGTGATATCCAAGTTAATGTAGGAAGGGCTCTCAAAGAATACGCAATCCCACGCCTAGGCGACGCTTAATGTCAAGTGGTGAATAGGTATAGCTTACGCCTCAAATTATATCATGTTATTTACAACTGCGATCTGATACCTGATTTGCCAGCAACCATAATATGAATGTTTCTTCATCATTAGAAGCATGCAGCAAAAATCTGACAGGATCTAGCTCATTATAATAATTGAACAATCAAGACAGTTTCATGTTTAATATCACTTCAAGACAAGAATTCTGTTGGCTATATCAGTGAATCTGTCACTCCTTATTTAGCGGTATTAGCAGACATTCTATATAGCTATGTGACCGCATCGTTACATTGATATGAGCTATACCAATCCAATGACAACAGATACAGTTGCTTAGCTGCAACCTGAAGCGCATCTTTTAAACACCAAATCAGTCGCGTTTTCTCCCGGATTTATCACCGATAGTGGCTCGTCTGATGGGAGCGGTATCTGACAACATCAATTGTGCCTATTACATGAAATGCTGACTAATGTGCTCACCTACGTAATGCATACCAATAAGGCAGTTACTTCCCGATGCATGTGAGGCGAGCTACGATGGCAAGGTCATGTGACACATACCCACCCGTCTACAGGGGAGTCTCTCACGTCGATTGTCTTTCCAATTCTGTCGTCTTTTTTGAGCGAAGCTGGTATGTACCAACCTACTCAGGTTATTCACGTCTGAAACGAGTTACTGACTTATTCGGGCACAGAAGAGCAATCTTCTTCGGCCGAATGGCTACATTGTGTTCATGGATTATCCGCATGATATACCATAATGCGCCAAACAAGATGCCTGGCATTCCGAGTTAAATAAATATTTAATGGATTCTCGATCAACCGTATTGTCAGATATAATATGCATTACGTGTATGTACTTTTACCTGCTTCATTGGTTGCCCACAGGATAACACTGTAAGTTGTCCTATCATCGTTCCAAGCTCCTATGTTGTATACCTAAAGTGGGACTGAAAAGCTATTGCGGAGTTGTGTAGTGTTCTGTTTGAACATAACCATGGATGTCCTCGATCCAAGCGATTCCGACACCACAAAAACAATAATGCGACAAACTCAAATGACCATAAATGAATCTGATAACGCAGACGCCCTATCCTCGGGACAAATAAATACAATTTCGGTAGCTTTTGAATAATAAGGACCTGTATCTTGATGTTATATACATCAACGGCCATTAATGATCATAGTATCGGTCCCACGCTCGGTCTTCACGTCCTACAAATTAATGTCCATGTATGGGATATCCGAAAACAAACTGGGTTACGGAATAGATAACCACGAAATATAATAAAAAAGGAATGCGTCTAATTAATAAACAGCGTACCCAGCGCAAGCTGAGAATATATAGCACTCTCATTAATAGTCATTAAGTAAGTAAGCTACGGAATGCTAGTCATGTCCTTGATAGAACAGGTACACAGGTACTAGCAAAATAATGGAAATATTTTTGTCAGAAATATGGTGTCTGGCTACGGATGCAATCCATAGTAGAATTAAACCAGGCATTGGCTTTGTTAATCTGGTTAATGGGTGACTGCTATTTACATCTTCATTTCTGAAGATATATCTTTAATGCACGCGCCCCACTAGTGTTACAAATATGTGCATGCTTAGGACGAGACAGCGGGAATAACTTAGCTGGTATTACTAACTTTATTTTAAAAAAGTTCAAACAAGTGAATAAAGAAGAATTTGTGCTGCATCAATTTTCCCTCATCTATTTGTATAAAGTGTCTTGTCATTATAACATTAATGGCGCCCAGTGGTTCCATTCATTCGATGTTCCTTTGCAGATAAAAATATTGTCTACACCACAAATTATTTGGATAACATTTTACACCATTTGCCATAAGATGAACGCGATTGATGCAACTTATCAGTGGGCAATGTCACTGTGTGGATGGCACGTATAAATGGATTTCCCTGGCAAGCAAGATTCATATCAAGAACTGATATTTTGTATTACCATGTTTGACACAAAGCATGACTCACATAAACCGCTAGCATTAAGTTTTGCCCTGGGTGCCACTTGCAGACATTTCTCCAAAATAGTCCATTCTACTTTCAATCCAGGGACATCATTTATATAACAGCCCCACTGAGTTTAGCCATGTCAAGCGACTATCAAATGAGCGAAAGGAAAATCCATTTACTGGATTGAGGGTGTCCATCACTTTGTTAATGCACTAGCAACAACCTGTCTTAAGTAAGACTACACCAAAGATTACCACTTCCTGAAAAATACACTGAAATTCATTGGACTTACCCGTCGATTTTAGTCATGGCAAAGCACTATGTGACAATTACACCGCTACTCGCCATAGCTCTTCTACCCCTTAAAAAGACATGGCAGTTGGTGACGTGGTTGGGGATATCTCGAACGTTGTTTAAAGAAGACGTCTTTACTTGGTATTTAAAGATGCAAAATCAGATAATTGCAGTGAGGCAAAATTTAAAATCGTTCTGCAACCGCTGTAGGTATGTTGTTTTTATCGTGAATTAAGGCGTAAATTAACGCTTAATTCTAATGCAATAATGTACGTTTCCTATCCACAGGGAAGCTATTTTCTCATACATAAAAGAGCATCTCTAACGACTTTTCCAGCTTCAAAGGTACAAACAGTCATAGAAATGATATATCAATTGGTTAGCATATATACACATAGCCCGGTAACTAGACCTAACATTTTAAGCCTGTGCTGTTTAAGTCAGCAGCACTTAAGTCGATATTTAAATTGGCTGGGAATATTTGTTGGGACGCCAACAGCTCTACTATGTCTGCAAGCGTAATCACCGCTCCTTGACAACTTTTAACATCCGTGCCGGAAACAGGAGCTGTGATAGCGTCCCTCGGGATCACGCGGTAATTGCTTCATCATCTCGTGTAGCCACAGTCACGATTCTACGTAGCATGTCATTAAGCAACAATGTATTCAACTTCTCATTTTCGACAGAGGATGCTCATAAGCATGATAGCATGATGGGAAGTTCCCATTGTTCGAATAATAACTCTAAGCATAAGAGTTATCAATAAGTCAATAACGATGTGACGTTCTCGCATCTGGATAGATAGATGTCAGCACGTACTGTGAGTTTCTTGGTCGATGGTAAGTTCACGTGCCGTGGCAGATGGTGAGGTTCAGGGGTGTGCCTAACTATTTAATAAACTGATTATCATACCATACACCGGGTACTAGTGTTAAATATTGGACTGTTACTCAAACTCATATCAGTCAACGTCAAGCTTCAAACATCGAAGTCAGCGTTTGAAATCATTTATTATTCACAGAAGATATGTAGATGGTAATCGGGTCACGCAAGTTTTTTATTATAAATCAAGCTCGATGATTGAGTCACTGTGCATCGCCCATCGGTCCTGATGTGGTATCTCGACATCTGCAGCAGCTAAACGTGTTTGACCTGAACTTTGTGTCACTGATTGCGTGGCGTATCCTTTCTAGTCTCAGATGTGCTTCATTTGCTGCAATCGAGCAACGACTGGAGGTAGTATCATTTAAGAATTTTGGGATTTTTTAATTGAATATATAGTCGTAGAAGCCGTTTAAGCCATTTACGGCTAAGATTCCATCGAACATGGCCTTGAATATAGTCTAAATTGAAAACATGGCGTTATAAAGAAATTCTTAAACTCTGCCTAATTGTATATCAGGTTAATCAATGTGAATAAGACTTAACTATGTCTTATGTTATAAGCAGCAGATGGCACGCCGCTCACAATAACAACACTATTCAAGCCCATATGTAAATGTGGATTTGCAACAATATATATACATATATATCAATATAAGATTGAATACGAAGTTATGGATGTACTCCATAACCGTCCATGCATATAGAACTTCTTACAAGTCAATGCCGTGAAACAATTAATGTGGAAGGATGATATCAGACATTTCCTTGTGATGTTAAAGGTGACTAAATGTAATTTCAAGTAAGTCTGCCCAGCGTGGAAAATACAAGCCTCTCTTTTAACGGTTGATATACGTCCATCAAATTGAGTGACATGGAGCTATACGCTCTCAAGGTTACGCCAATATATGTCACAGATAATACCGCACACACGAGCCATTCTAGACTTACATGATATAGAACACGCCGACCATCTTAAAGCATAATATATAGGTTAATGCAGATAGAAACACTGGACGCGAGCAACCACACGCCTACACGATGCTCTATGCTAAATGTCAAGAGGGTCATGTTTGTATCATGTACTAATACTTGACACTGCTTTTGATATGACACCTAAGCATACACCTTCATTATTTATACAGGACAGTTTTATATCCCGTTAAATTGTATTGCACAAGAATCTATGACGCTCAGCACTTTCCCTTGTTTGTACCACAAACAAGAGTGTAAACAGCAAATCAGCCGGGTCAGACCGAAGGCCAAATTATGCTAATGGCATAATATGGATCAGTAATAGGTACAAACCGCTGGCCAATCTCTTTCAGCTGCTCTATACGCATACTGAGGCTCAAAACACCTTAAACTCTTAGACAACACAAGAAGCTACCGCAACGTGACCTCATTCCAGTGGCACTTAATCCTGACACCGTAAGCAACAAAGCCAGAGAGATTTAAATGCTTCTTCATGTTTTTCTATACCACTGTATGTCGTATAACATGTCATCTGACCCTGTAACTATCTCACACGTCATCTAATACTGGAACCTTATCACTACCCATCTCATACTGGATACTATTGTCAATTTCCTAAATAATTATTTCCGCTTATATTCGAAAAATGTATACGAAGATTCGTAAATGATTCATCGTCATAAAGCCGTACTAACCATGCCTTGTTTTCAAATCAAAGAATATGTAAGGTCATCCTCGAGTAATTCTCCACTTTTCTATGATTTGTGCAGTAACATTCATTGGGGATCACAATATTCACTAGTAGGTACCCATCAGAGAATGCCAAATGTAACACAATGTCATCAGACAAATATGAGTTAATGTTGGCAAATGCTTTCTAAGCTTCGATGTTCAGCTACAAATCCGCTTACTCAGGTTGTGTGATGATATTCAGGAATGTGCAATGCTATTTGGGGCTGCGCGAAGCTATGTGGTTATGTAAAAAAATAATACTTAGAGAGTTATGTGGGGTGGTAAACAGCTTTGTGGGGCTATTTGAAGCCATGCTGGGCTGAATGAAGCTAATTAATGCCGTTTTTGGCTATGTGGAACTATGTGGAACTATGTCGGCTAGTGAAAATTATATGAGAATGAATTAAACTATATACCCATAAATATTTCATCACTGTGTCACACCCCAGGTATATCATGTTTCGTCTAATAAGTGCAATCAGAGTAGCTTTTATCCTCCCCGGAACTAATGAAAATCTCAATAAGAACTCATTTTCCGCCATTGCTTGTTTCATTTGATAAAACTGAAATATTGAAAGGTCCATAATGCTACAATATTGTGGAAAATCAAGGAAATTACAGCGCCTTTATATTTTTTAAACCACCATCATCCACTAGCCAGTACGGTGCGGTTATTTTATACATAGTATTGTAAGCTCAGTTTCGAATTCCAAAGCAATGCTGTCGGGCCCGTTTATAAACATGTTGTGGGGTTTCTAGATTTGTTTTGCGTAGGTGGACACTCTCAACCTCGTCACCTGTAACAGTTAATGCAGACAAAGCCACAATTCCCAAATCGACGATGGTGTACCCAACATATGGAGCGTCATTAGGACAAGCAGCTAGAGTTACAAGATATTTCAAAAACAAGGCGGACTTCGGTCATACGAGCCTTATTAACCGACCCTTATTAATCGCTTTTTCTAGCGTTGATCAGCCTGTATATTTATAGCCATTGGCGAAACATCCAGTGTTTGATATAAACGATGTGAACGCTGATATTTACAAAAACTAAACGCTGGTAGATATCTCCGAATGGCATAGCCAAAGTTCTGTATTGTTGCTTCTCGGTAGGGAGCATAACACAAGCTGTAGGTCTAGACCATTAAAACCCGAATATCAAGTTCGAACACAAGAATAATATGTAGAAGAGATGGTATACAATGCCAAAATCAGCTTTTGAGTCAGATAATTCTTCATAAATTCTTAACGATTCTCATTATGTGAATGCCAACACACATGCGTAATATTCTTGTGTAGTCTACAATGCCACAGTAAGTATATCCAATTAAATACAGACTGATCTCAGAATGGACGAGTTTTCATCAAATTGTTATAACAGTGCTAGAGTGGTTATGTGGACAGTTTATAACTAACATTGGCTGCTGAAATGCAATTCTGATTCTTAAGAGATGACGGGCCAAATGGCAAACGCCCACGCCTGTACAAAATGCGATCCGTATGTATCTAGTCCTCACTATGGTGTATTAATACCATGCCCACACTATATGCATAATTTGATGATGGAGGGCAGGGGTTCGTGTTGTAATGTCTGCATTGATGAGTATGCTTCAATGTCACTGGCCCTGCATGGAAGAGTACCATGTGGTCCAATGGTCAGGTGTCTATTAATCTGGATGTGCCTAAAACAACATGAGATTATTGTGGTTTCTTGCTTACTCAGATAAAAGTCTGTAAAGCGTCGGCGTTTGGTAAGGTGAAAAGTTATATAAATTGAAGATCTCCTAAAGTAATCACATCATGATGTGTACAATCACATAGTGACTATGGTAGTGGATTAACTCTATGAAAACCAACGCTACCTTCACTTCTCAGCACGGAGATAATTTAAAGCACAATAATATATATAAACGCGTAATAGTAACTGCTCTTAAGCACGGTTATTATATAAACCAACAGTCGCGCATGCGTATTTACTGACCATTATACAAATCCGGGCACGTGTCAATTCTTGGCATAAGGATTGTTATCATAATTTTGAGGGAGACGGTAGCGAGCAAATAATGAAATGAGTAATGAGGGTTGACCTTTTGCTTCAGATATCAAGCTGACAGTGGCCAGCATTACAAGGGATTAATCTGACATTTGTGTAATTGAATACAGACCTCGTTCAAGCGTCCTCTGTTGAGGAAATCTAGGATCACACATCACAGGTTTGTGTTTGAATGACCTACGGGTGTGGGTGATATGAACGCTTCTCGTTGAAGACAGATATTGAATGAGGGGAGAAAAATATAGTTTAAATGTTTTCCACTTTGTTACAGAGAGCAAAGTAATACTACGAGTTCGATGTCTGACTAATAGCACGGTTCCATACGCAGTTTATCTTACATGAAGCCAAAGGTCGCAGTGGAACATAGATGAAGTCGTCAGTCAGATAGATAACCATGTCATTGTTCCCACCATGGCAAGAAGCTGACCAGAGGCTTTATCAATTAGAAGTACTAAGACATCAATAAAGGCTAAAGTGTAACCAAGTAAGGAACAGATCATGGCCAGACCTTATTTCGAGACAGCATTTAAATTCGGTAATTCTAACATAACAGCATCAAGTTATTGCAATTTCACGAATCACGAAAACCTCAGCACTAAATTGGAAATGCAAAGTGATATATTCTTTGGCCATACTGATTTAATTCCACTGTAATCACCATACAATCTCCCCGTAATGCAATGAGAGATAGGGTTACATTATTCAAGTTGCCTACCCCGTGCGCAAGCATTGTAATTAGAGTATACTGTGACATATAAAATGTCGGCCATCTAGCAGCGTGATATCCAAGTTAATGTAGGAAGGGCTCTCAGAGAATACGCAATCCCACGCCTACGCGATGCTTTATGTCAAGTGGTGAATAGGTATAGTTTACGCCTCAATGTATATCATGTTATTTACAACTGCGATCTATTTTTGTTACCAGATTTGCAAGCAACCATGATATGAATGTTTCTTCATCGTAAGAAAGAGGCATGCAGCAAAATCTTGACAGGGTCTAGCTCATTATAATAATTGAACAATCAAGACATATTCATGTTTAATATCACTTCAAGTCAAGAATGTAGAAGTCTGTTGGCTATATCCATGAATCTGTCACTCCTTATTCAGCCGTTTAAGCAGACATTCTATATAGCTATGTGACCGCACCGTTAGATTGATATGAGATATACCAATCCAATGACAACGGATACAGTTGCTTAGCTGCATCCTGAAGCGCATCTTCTAAACACCAAATCAGTCGCGTTTTCTATTGTGCCTATTACCTGTAATGCTGACTAATGTGCTCACCTACGTAATGCATATCAATAAGGCAGTTACGTTCTGATGTATGTAAGGCGAGCTACGACATGTGCCACATACCCACCCGTCTACAAGGGAGTCTCTCACGTCGATTTTCTTCTGTCGTCTTTTCTGAGCAAAGCTTGTATCTACCAACCTACTCAGGTTATTCACGTCTGAAACGAGTTACTAACTTATTCGGGCACAGAAGAGCAATCTTCTTCGGCTGAATGGCTACATTGAGTTCATGGATTATCCGCATGATATACCATAATGCGCCAAACAAGATGCCTGGCATTCCGAGTTAAATAAATATTTAATGGATGCTCGATCAACCGTATTGTCCGATATAATATGCATTACGTGTATATGATTTTACCTGCTCCATTGGTTGCCCCATTAGTATAACATTCTGAGTTGTCCTATCATCGTTCCAAGCTCCTATGTTGTATACCTAAAGTGGAATTGAACAGCTCTTGCGGATTCCAGATGTGCCGAACCTTCACCACAAGCAGAACATTTCAATTATAAAGGACACAAATAAAAACGCGACATACTCAAATGACCGTTAATGATTCTAATAAAGCAGACGCCCTATTCTCGGGACAAATATATACAATTTCTGTAGTTTTTGATAAATAAGGACCTGTTTCCTGATGTTATATACATCAGCAGTCACAAATGATCATATTCGCGGCCCCACACTCGGTCTTCACGTCCTACGAATTAATGTTTATGTATTGGATAATCGAAAATAACTGGGTTTAAAAAGATAACTATGAAATGTAATAAAAGGGGAATACGTCTAATAATTAAGCAGCGAACCCAGCGCCAGCCGAGAATATATTACAAACATTTATAGTCATTAAGCATGTAAGCTACGAATTCCAGTCATACCCTTGATAGAATAGATAATTGCACAGCTATTAGCAAAATGAAGGGTACATGTTGGTCAGAAATATGGCATCCGGCTACGGATGCAATCCATGGTACAATTTAACCAGTCATTGGCTTAGTTAATCTGGTTAATGGGTGACTGCTATGTACATCTTCATTTCTGAAGATATATCTTTAATGCACGCACCATACTGGTGTTGCCAATGAGTAGCTGCTTAGGACGAGACAGCGGGAATAACGTACCTGATATAACTAACTTCAATGATAAAGTTCAAACAAGTGACTAAAGAAGAATTTGTGCTGCATCAATTTTCCCTCACCTATTTATATGCAGTGGCTTGTCATTATAACATTAATGGCGCCCAGTGGTTCCATTCATTCGATTATTTGTTTTGCAGATATTGTCTGCAACAGAAATAATTTGGATAATATTTTACACTCAGGGTGAAACCTGATAGCCAATAGCCATGAGATGAACGTCCTTGATGCAACTTATCAGTAGAGAATATCCCTGTGTGGATAGCAAATGCAAAAGGATTTCCTTAGCAAGCATAACTCATCTCAAGCACTGATATTTTGTATTACCATGTTTGACACAAAGCATGACTCATCTAAATAGTCCATTCTACTTTCAATCCAGGGACATCACATATATAACAGTCCCACGGAGTTAAGAAATACCAAGCGACTATAAACAGAGCGAAAGGAAAATCCATTTACTGGATTGAGGTTGTCCATCACTTTGCTAATGCACCTGCCGCAACCTGTCTTAAGTATTTTAACACCAAAGATTATCACTTCCTGAAAAATACATCGACATTCATCAAACTTATCCGTCGATTCCAGCCATGTCCCAGCACTATGTGACAATTACACCTCTACTCACCATAGCTCTTCTATCCCTTAGAAAGATATGGCAGTTGATGACTTGGTGGGTGATATCTCGAACGTCATTATTAAAGAAGACGTCTTTACTTGTATTTCGAAGATGCCAATATCAGATAAATGCACAGAGGTGAAATTTAAAAATCGTTCTGCAATCGTTGTAGGTATACTGCTTTTATCGTGAATGTAGGCCTAAATTAAATCTTAATTTTAATGCAATAATGTACGTTTCCTAACGACAGGGAAGATATTTTCTAATCAATATATAAATAAATATACATATATATATATATATATATATATATATATATATATATATATATATATATATATATATATATATATATATATATATATATATATATATATATATATATATATATATATATATATATATATATATATATATATATATATATATATATATATATATATATATATATATATATATATATATAATGATGATATTTGTATCAACCATGTATTTTATGCGGACGATCTCTGTCTGATGTCGCCAAGTGCCAATGGACTGCAAAAACTTCTGGACCTTTGTTCTCGATTCGGAGCTCAACATGATAAAGTGTTCAATCCATCGAAATCTGTTTGCATTGTGACTCAACCAAAGACCCGCAAAATGTTCTGTCCATTAGTATCGTTGAATGATATGCAATTTTAGTATGTTGAACAAAGGAAATATTAAGGGCTTATAGTAAATGCAAATTCCAATGATGACGACGACATGATGAGGCAAATGCGAGTTTTATATGGTCGGTCAAACAGTCTTAAACAAAATTTCTCCCAATGCTCATTACATGTAAAACTTACAATTTGTCAAACCTACTGTAGCATACTTTATTTTCCATATCTATGGGTTAATTATACACAAAAATCGCTTAATAAAGTTAGAGTTGCTTACAATAACATGTACCGAAAATATTTTGGGTCTATCCAAAAGAGACAGTGCCAGTCAAATGTTCGCCACAAACAGTATCTCAGGATTTCAAGCATATATTTGAATATTGACCTACGCATTTATAAGGAGGATAGAACTAATAATTTATTAATAAAATCTTTGAATGATTGTTACATGATACGGTCTGGTGCCATATGGACCCATTGGAGCCGTATTTTATATGTACTGCATTGAAAGCTTAATTACATGCATGTCTTGTTCACTATGGCCCTGTGCCTGAAATAAACTATTATTATTATTTTATATATATATATATATATATATATATATATATATATATATATATATATATATATATATATATATATAGATATATATTAATTATATATGTATGTTGTATACATATTTATATATACATATATAAATATACATATAAATACATATATATATAAGTACCTATAAATAAATATGTAAGATATATCTATATATATAGATATATAGAGAGATGAAAGAGTATATATATATGTATATATTTAGGAATATATATTTATATACCTATCTATGTCTATATAGAAATATATATACATTTTATATATATCTCTCTATATCTCTATATCTCTATCTCTATCTCTATATATCTCTATATCTATCTCTATATATATATATATATATCTATATATATATATATATATATATATATATATATATAGTGCACATAGTGAATGAGTCATAAACTCACATCAGGCTGTCACAGTGCACTTAGTCAGTGAGACGGGAACTCGCATGAGACCACCAAAGTCGACATAGTCAATGAGACAGGAACACGCCTGAGGCGGCCATAGTGCACAGTGAAATGAAACAGGAACTCCCCTGACGCTGCCATAGTGTACATAGTCAATGAGACATTAACTCACCTGAGGCTGCCATAGTGCACTTGGTCAATGATTCAGGAACTCACCTATGGCTACCATAGTGCACTTACTCAATGGGACAGGACCTCACCTGAGGCTGCCATAGTACATATAATCAATGAGGCAAGAACTCAAATGACACTGCCATAGTGGATATAGTCAATGAGACAGGAACCTGTAATCTGAACCACCATATATTTGTACTTACAAGGTTATGATAAACTGAGCAGCAAGACCACGCCAGCTTCACGTAGCGTGCTTGTCCAGATAGGGCACATCCATACACTCACACGCACATGCAAATTCACTTACCCAGACAAGCGCTAGCAAACATGCTAACACATGCAGGAATCACATGCAAAATACATTTCTTCCCTGTGGGCAAAGACGTATAAAATGAGAATGGGAACCAAGTCATTCATTGTTATGGTGTTATTTGTAATACAATCCACCAACGCCACGTTGTATTCGGCTGATACCTCCATATATGTATGGCTGTTGCTACAGATATCATGAAATGTAAGAAGAGTGTTAGGGTACAGATTATCTGGTTTGAATTATTAGGTAGTGCAAGGAATAATCGGAGGATGATTATCATTTGCAAACCTCATCCATTAAATCCCGATCTAATCGTCATCCAATCTCCCTGTTACATCATTTTCATAGCCTCCTATGGCAAACGGTGTAATGAGAATGTGATGTGAAGTAGAAAATATTTTGCATCTTGCAGCCAAGGTGAAGAATAAGCACCTACAGTGTGCTAAATGTCTTTTGTAATCCGCAGATTAACAGCATTTCATTCATTTTGATTACCTGGTTTTAATAGCATTTCGCAACACAAATTAAGATGGCCATAGGATATAACGATGAAACAGCAAATGGAATGAACATGATGACAGAGAGGAACAAATTAATTAATGCATCATAGGTGTCAGAACGGTAGGCACTTTATGTTCTTGGTCATAAATGGTCCTTAGCAAACAGATATCTAAATTCTAGGAGTTTAAATGAAGCTCGTTTTGGCAATAACCAACAACATAGCATATAAATTGCTATTTGTCAGGCAGCCAACGTTCATGCGATGTCAAAGGATGCTTTCAGCGGCTTGATTAATCTTAAGTAATCGACCACCTGGACAAGTTTTATACAGACCATACACACGTGTGAAATAATGAAAGGATGCTATAAACGTGACCTCAGATGTGAAGAATCATGGAGCAAGCTTATGGCAAATTAAAAGTAGATGAGCATGAGTAATCATGTCTCTGGTCGGGCTAAAATCTGGATCAATTAAGGGCCATCTGGCTGTATAAGTTTGGGTAGTTGAGAGCCGGTGGTAGCGTTGAAGGGCACCAAATGCAGGTAGGATGAAAGGCCAAATCTGATGTGAAACGGGGGACACTATATGGCACTGGACGCTGAACGCTGGATGTGTATCAGCTTTCCAAAGTACATTAAGCGATATTCTTGTTATAAGTTAAACTATGACAAAGAGACGCTTATGTGGATAACAATACACACAACGGCTCAGGTACATAAATTTGAGATATTGGGATCTGGGGGCCTCACGAGTGGATGTTTTCTCAGTTATTCGATTTGTCGTCGTATCACTCGTTGTAGATACGCTATCAACACGAGAATTAGTTTGTAAACCAATATGGCATAATAAAGAGTGCTGCTACATCTCATACTCTAGGGAATATTTAATATTACAAACGATACCAAAATGTTGATGTTGTTTGCATTGTGCTGGCCATTATTGATGACTGTCTTTATCCCATGCACTCGGGCTCCATCTTATCTGCTTAATGTTGGGGTGCCCCGTAAATCATCATCTAGTATCACCAAAAATGTATGGCGATGCAATATAATTCCCATTGATAAAACCTATTATCAAAGAAAAGCGATTAACACAAATACAGTGCGACATGTTAAAATGTAACTAGATTGGCACAAGCGCCAACGGCATGTCATCCAACGCAAACAATACGGTATCAACAGAATGCGATGCAACTTTAATAGACTGGTGCTAAGAATACACGTGTTTTAAGAGACAAGAATCGAAGAAGAAAATGTCTAGCATTATCAGATATACCTAAATGTTACGCGAACAAAATGTTCTGGGGTTCAGCAACCGTGACTGTAACTGCGCCTTGCTTGCAAAACACAGGATTGTTGTATAGGCACCGCATGCGTGGCAGCGAGGGGAGCCGGTAATGCGCACGATTTCACAATAGATGTCGCAAGCTGCAGCCGGTTATGCCATTCAAACGTCGGGTCATGTGACCATGAACATAAAGCCATTTGAAAATGTTGAATGAGATACTGAGATTTGTACCAATAATATTAAAACTATGTTTCACCTAGATCTTGAAAAGTACTTCAATGTCAACTATAGTAAAGCAAGTTTGTGATCATTGAAACATGGTCTCAAAAGCCCTCGTCGTTATCGTGTAATTGGAAGCGATACTTTGTCAGTGACCTTGAAGTGAGTTATTTAGACTGTTCACACATCTCACAATGTAGCGACAAAAGCCACAGAAGAAGCGATGCAAGTAACACGTAATTACATTATGTTTCGGGAGGTTAAAGCTGACTTTATGACCTTGCTTCAATAACGTACTATATACATATATAGTCTACATTATTTATGCTACACACTCAAAGTCAGCCGTGTGATTAGATGATAGTGTCCCGTTGACAATGTTTGCCGTCTTGCAGCATAATGTCAAGGTTAATGAAGTGAGGAACGGCGCCGAATTATCAGTCCAACGCCTACATGGTACTTAATGTCGATTAGTGGGCATGTCTTAATTACGATTCAGCTTATTCAATGTAAAATAAATCATTTCATTCATTTTGATTACATGGCTTTGCGGACAGCCTTAAGGCGAATATATCTTTATAGCTGTAAGGCAGGCCGTGACATAATCTTGCCAGGATGTACCTCATTATACTGATTAAACTATTTCGTACCAGTGACCATGACTTATGACGTTCGGCGACCAAAATGTGTCATTTTATCAGAATGTCCATGATTACCTTACTCTCAGTTCTGTTGTATTAGTTCACATAGTAGCACTCCTAAAGACACCGTTAACCTAATTGTAATCAACAACACACTAAATGGATTCCACATGACATCAGTTGACGATGTTAGAACGGAAGGCACCCTGCGTTGTTACTGCAACAGTTATAACAAGACGACGGATATCTCAAATCACGCGGCACGTCTACAACGGCAATGTAATAAGCGGCCCATTGTTTCCGCATCCTCAGAACTGTCATTGCAGCATCAGTTATATTGAGTATGGTTGTTCAAATGGAACAAGTGTTACATTCCGCCCATAACCCACCCCATTGAGAAGAGCCTCGTCCCATTATAACAATCGGCCGTTATAATTACTGCAGACATTACTGAGCTCTGTGTCTGTTACTGGGCCATTGGTAGTTAATCAAACCACTCACAGGAATCGAAAAGGAAGTAACTTTACACAGTCTACAGAGCTTCGTCAATACAGTAGGGCGTCAAGCTTGTGCTCAGCAGCCATGGTTTGGCGGCATACGTCAATAATTTGGTTTACTCCGACGATTACGTATTTGGTGTATGTCTTTTTGAGAGAGGTTCACTTGATGACACAATATATTTACATAAGCACCGGGTGCTTCGATACAGTTGCCTAGATTCAGGCTAATGGGTCTCTTTGATCAACCCCTGTCGCCTCCTTTCTCATATTTATCATGCATAATGCCTTATCTGATGGGGGTATTGTCTAATACCTGTAATACTGACCAATGTGTTCACCTGAACAATGCATATCAATAAAGCAGTGACATCCTGATATATGTGAGAGTGATTGTGTGGCCTGATGTTCATGGTGTACATGGAGCAGTAACGTTATGACGACAATGTTTTATAGTCAATGGTGTGCATGGCGTGTTTCGGATCAATGTGACTATGACATCCATACACTCACCAGGACGATCATCAGGTTACGAGCCCTAAGTTAGCTACAGGTTTCTGGCATGTGACATGCGGATCAGCATCATTCATAACACAAAAGGCAATTCGGGAAACCATGGATATAACTTTGAGGCCAAATGTTCCCCAAGCTGGCTCTGCTAAATTACATGCTGCAGAGCGTCATTCTGAGGACAGAAGCCAGCGGCGGCACGATCAGAGCAATAATGGTATGCTATGGTATCCAACTCAGAGAGGCATGACAGTATCAATAATGTCACATGCCTCAGTGGTTTGGGTTTCGAACTTACATTACCGCAGATGACAGCTATATCACCCACATAGCCTCAGATGGCTTGTTTCTCCTCAACCATGATGACGTAAGGTGAAAAAATCCTTTTATAACAGTCAATGATAATCCTGCTATTAGATTTTCTTGCTTTGTCTCAAGCTTCTTCAGACAAAACCAGGGGTTTATCTGTCTCCGTTTTTTCAAGCGTAGCTGAATTTCTTGATTTATCGGCCAGATCGAAACAATTTTTTTCCGCCTATTGGATGTAATGGGTTCATGCTCTATCCGCATATCAGTCTGTAAGAAGCTACGCGTGGCTCTGTGGAGGTATGTGCGACTGTGAGAGGATATATCGGGTTGTTTGTAGCCATAACCAGAGTAGGTCCTAAATTGCAGCGATTTCATTGTGAAAGATGCAAATGTTGAAACACTGTGAGATGGACAATATACGTTGTAATGTGTTGTTTCCCGGATTCTAATAAGACAAAGACATAACACCCATGATCATTATAATTGACACATAAACTCGACTGCAGCATAGGTCAAGCGTCTCGCTTTGTCACAGCATCAGGGCAACCTCCATCCGTTGATGATAATGATGATGAATATCACACCAAGAACTATCCATCTGTTCTGTATTTATATACTACCGCTCCGTGCCAAACACTTCCAGTGGGCCCATCACTAATGCCACGTGACCAACTCTGCCTACCTGGTTGTGATCGATCAGGCATTCAAAGCGTTGTATGTTGGCAGTTAGGTCAGCGAAATGGCTATGTGTGGTCATGATTTGAAATTTCAGATGGAAAGCGACTTTTTGTCATTGTATTTGCAGCGCTAGTTGTCATATTTATGAATACTGCGATGGCCATATCCTTTATGCGAGCGAGGTCATCATATTGCCATTCGTTTGAGATTAATATGGGTTCCTGCGCATATCGATATCACGTCCATTGTGAGGGGCGTCCATAATGCCAAAACTTATCTGCGCTTTTCATTCTGATGTGATCTGTCCGTTCCACGCAGACAGCTCACGTAAGGATCGCTTTCCGTTGGAATATATCGTATAGATCAAAGGGCATGAATCTGAGGCTCGGTAAAGTATCGTTGATTTACATATGTTCATATATACGAAGAAGAACAGGCAAAATGGGAAGAGGGGTTACACGTTGCATGTAAAACAGGTCCTCATTCACACAGACTATACAACGGACGGATCACAAATTATTGGTGTGTCACGTGAACCCCATTACGTGTCATGCTAAGGCTATAGATGACAACAAAAACCCTCAGAAGTTCACATTTACATCGTCATCGATGCTGGTTCTGTATCAATGTTGTCTTGGATAGCCTGTACCGTCGCGCATTAAGATACCAGCAATTACCTTTAGAGTTATACTAAAAAAACAGTAAAATGAGTAATATGATTCTCGATTCAGATAACAGAGCAATTGTAGTTGTCCTCACTTCCCTCATTTAATATTCATAAGGTAAGTTGTAATAATTAATTTAATTCACTCAGCCCACGCACGGTCCAATATTGGCCAAGCTGAAGATTCTGTGTCCTAGTGCGTTACATAACTACTCGTCTGATTCATGACTATGTGGATAGGAGTTATTGTTAGATTATATGCAAACACTTGTAATGTCATCGCACTAGGCGACGAGTGATTAAGATATATCACGTGCATTTCACAACTGACGTCTGTCATAATGTGAGTAATGGCATATGACAAGAAATCCCCGCCCTCCTACAAAGTCATGCATGATTTAAAAGAAAGCAAGTAACCTCCCCGTCGTAAATTGCCGTCACCGGAAACAATGCACCGATTGATAGTTAAAGGATTATCAATCATTCACATTTTAATATATGTTGCTAAAATTCGTCTGTGTCGAACTTCCACCATAAGCAGTACATATCTATTCCAGCGTAAATACATAAAGCTCCCCATCGCACCTTACCGTCACCGGAGACAATACACCTATTGATAATTAAGGTATTAAAATCCAATGTCGAACCTCCGCCATAAGCAGTACATATCTGATATATATGACATGCTCAACTTGATGCAAAGAAAGGTTTTATTTTGTCGATAAACTGAACTGACCGTGAGTGAATATAATAAGTAAGTCTGTACTTTATGTTAGAAAAAGACTTGTATTTCAGTTTCTCAATCAACGGTCATTATTGAATGTATACTCGACCCTATGCTCGAACTTCTATAGCCTTCAAATTACCGGTTATTAATGCGATATCAGGAAAATAACATGATAGAAAGTTTGGAATAATGAGGCCGGTCTAATTACAGTAATAAACTCCGTGCCAAGCCCTTGATGAACTCTTAGCAACCTACTCATTATTAGTCAGTTAAAGGTAATTAGCTAAGATGAATGGAATATATTGATCATCAATACTGCGTCCCGCCCAAGAGTCATGGATGCATATTCATTGTATAGTTAATCAACCAAGTTAGTGACTACATTGATAAACTTCCAGCAATTGCACGTTCCAGCAATGTTTCTTCATATGAAACGTGTGGTCATTTACGCATTAATGGTGCCTATTGGTCTTATTAATATCATAGTAATTGTGTTCGTTTGCAGAATAACACGATTACATCTACAACTAATATATTTCGATGATATATTTTTTAACCTGATTACCAATAGCCATATAGATTAATGTGATTAATGCGACAGTGGACTATCCGGGACGTCGTTCCATTGCGGGTCACAACAGTAAATAGATGCAACTGGCAACGATATTACCTAGAATTCGTTTTGATCGCGCAATACAATAAAGTGAAGTGCTGGCATCCCAATGATGGATGATTGACAGCAACCAACAGGATGGATCCTTCACACATCTATTACTCATGCGATGCCAGAGGATGTTTTCATCGACTACATTCATCTCAACTAAACCACTACCTGGCCCACTTTATTGTGGGCTATGCGCTTGTGCGGTGTTAAGGCATGATGATATTAACGGTCGTGTGGCGGGTGCGAGACGGCAACGAGGGAAGGATCGGTAGAAAGTGAAACCTTGTGAGACATCTGGGACATGAAAAACATTGACACCGCGTGCAGCACATTTTGTATCTGATAAAGAAACACATTGATTGGACCACATCGTTATCCAGTAAACGATTGTCGAACAGGAACTTAGGTTCATAATTAGGAAAACATAAATGGGTTGGGGTGCAATTCATGAGTCATTGATATTGGGGTTTGCATGACACGTGGTCGATTTCGCACGTGTACGGGACATAACACTGGTTAATAAAGTTATTTGTGTATCACTCGTGGTGGAGACTGTTGGCTTGTAAGCAAGAAGTATACAAGAAACGTACTTTGTACCTGAGATATTCAAGGCAGGCATATAACATCACAGTGGACAATATAACGATGAGAGTTTTGACAAGAATGAGGCTCACCAGAGGCGCTTCATAGGTATTCATTTAATGGATGTATAAATGCCCTAAAACAACGACAACCTAGACGTTTTGTTAACGGCCAGAAGTCTCACCGTCTTAACAGCATCGAAGTGTGAGACCAAATGATGATTAATATCATGGTAGAGAAAGATGTTCCAGATATTGACCCACTGTGTCTATTAAACATGGCACTTTATCAGCTATAAATCATTTCACATTGCACCTTATCAGCCATAAATAATTCACATTGTTCAATGCCCTTGAGGCTGTATAATGCATGGAGGGGGACAGAGGTTCAGGACATAACTGGAGGCTGTTGGTATACTTATATGACTCAGTGAATTATAAACACCAGGTGGTATAGATGCATCGCAAAGAGAATAAGATATGTATCGAGGAGATGACCGCTGAAATGGCGATAAAAGTGGAATGCATTCTTGTCTCTGTGCGTGTCTCTGGCAGAAATAGTAATCAGACCCAGCCGGTGGGGTATGAAAACTGCATTACGGTACCCATATGACAGCTGTACCCACATCAATGTAATGTTACAAATGTTTTAACCAAGTATACGAGAGGTCACATGTCGCTATTTCTACTAACGTTGAAATTGAATCCTGAGTCAATAGTTGCCAGGTTTTGACCGTAAAGGCAAATCTCTTGCGACACTGCCAGTAAAGCTTCTGTCATTCTTGCCTTTTGAAGTGATATTTCAGTGATGTCTCATCTGAGACGGTATGTATTGGTAGGATCATATGCTATAATTCTGCTTCTTGGTATAGCATTTCGAAATGTAATCTACAACCACTAAAGCAAAGGCTCAAGTCTTCATCTGCAGTGAAAGTGGCACGGGCCTTTAGTGATTCTATCACAGGAAACAACAACCAGTTTGAAAAGAATATCACAGAACATGGCTTGAGTGTTTTGATGACGACCATGCAGCGCGGTTCCAATCGAAACCTGATATCTATATTACTTTGTGCGACATTAAGAATGAGTCTCCTTAATATCATTGGTATAGTTCTTCTTGACTACAAGCCATCATCAAAGGTCATGACCTCTTCTACGACAACAAGCCCCTTCTTCGGTTCATAAACATCCCCGCGGGATAGCATGACGGGGAATCAGATCAGAATCGTGGAATTATTTAACGGTATAATTTTCGGCAAGATTATTAATTTACCTCGCATGGAATATTCATTAACCCCACGAGATTATTCCTTTCTCGCGTAGAACTAATCAATTATCCCATAAAATAAACCCTCGTTGGTGGCCTTTTGTTCTGTTGGGCTTGTCATTTTCATTTGAACGCGTTGTTGAATGTTTATTTCGTTCATGAGTACGTGTTTCTTTAAGAGCTTTAATGGTGTCCGACATTTAATCAACCTCTTTCGCTGTTGCTGTAGTACAAGGGATGATATATCGCCTAGTAACCTTTTGTGTGAAGATAAGATTGGTTTAGCAAATATGCAAACGACCCGATAAGGAAAAACGATTGTGCATGGCGCTTGTTATTAGTTGTAGCATATTAATTCATTGGGGGAAAAACAACTGACTAGTTCTTTAATCCCAATAAAGATGAAGCGATGGCAACCAAAACGTGAAATTATCCCGCGCGGACATTAAGTTGTTCATTTATTCCTCAACGTACATAATTTATCTCGCGGGATTTAGCGCAATTGACCACTAAATGTATGAGTAATATTGAATTATTAATAATATACGAATTCCCTTTTATGTAGTTGAATCGCATACGCTGGTTCATTAACGGTAAACGTGCTGTCCGTCATTAACTGAACCTCTATAGCTGTAACACCTTTCAAATGACATGTTAATACAAACAACTGTAGTCCAAAACGTATCCAAAACGTGAGAATTATTCTACCAGAGAAATAGTTGGATCATTTATTCCTGGAGATGAATTATTTATCTCATGGGAATATTGAATTTGCTCGTGTGACAATAACACGTTTTTCATCCGAATCCTCCGTCATAGGTGAGACCGTGAATGAAGTGAGCTGACTAACCTGAGTGATCAATAGAGCAATCAACCCGGGTCGCATCCACTTAGAATTGTATTGACGCGCGTCTCCAACATAGTATCAGCAATCTGACTTGAAAATTGGTTCAGCGCCCTCAATTACTATATCCATTTCGTTATTTTAATTACATCGTCAGTGCATAAGACTTCTCATAATTTGCGCTCAGCCGTCAGAGCCAGTCTTCGTACAGGCTGTGAGACGGCTCTGCAGGTCAGAATGACAAAAAGCATGGTTCACCTCAGCGATACATATTTAATATTGCTCTGGGCGTCTCGTTGATTCCAGTTTTTTCCATGTGAGATTGGTTAAATACAGAGGAATGAGAGAATCAACCCCAACAACGCATCCTACATCTTCCAATGTCAATTCGTAGCATCAGTATCAGAAACACTGACCGAGAATAAATTAATTAATAACATCTAAATCAATATGGTTGCTGCAGCCAGATATTATTCAATGGCTTCTCCTTTACCAAAGCCATACTCCACAGCTCATTCTCCAATTTAACGCACTTCATAGAATGCGTTTTTCGATCTTAAATCTAAATTCTCAAAACAAATGACCGGATATTTAATGGGCGTGACCATAACCAAAACTAAGCTGCTCTGGCCACATGTAACTGTGTTCTGCAGTACGATGCACATGCGATGCTAGATGAATCTTCCATAATCCACCACCAATCTTCTAGTTGATAGCATAACACGCCCTCATGAGCAAGGATGGAATGAAGCTGTGAAAGGGATCTCAGATGTGTTACATTCTGGACGAAGCTTTTGATGGAACCAATCGCATGGTGGTCCGTGTAGTGACATGTGGCTCCACACGCTGATAATACAGTAGTAATAGTTCCATGATATTAAAAGGAACAGCGCTAATTCAAGAAATCCTACACCTGTTGCCATATTGATCCCAACTTTTCACCACATCGAATCTTGTTTTACTACATTACACCACAACACAATCAATTAAATGTTCCGATGAGTTTAAACTACATATAATAAAGTGACGGTAGAAATATATAGCGATTGTTATCACCTGCGCGGCTCAAATGTCTAGTCAAATGATGAATATTACTGCTACGATATAAAGGACCATCCAGATAAAAATCTGAGGTATCAGCCACCTTTCAAACATGGCACCTTCACATCCATAAATTACTAAATGTTCAATGCTGAACGCCTACAAATAACAGACTGCATTAGGAATCTGGTGGCACTATGAGAAAAAAGGCTGCTATCGGATGACAAGAATGAACTATTCTAGTTGAAACTGAACAGCATTCAGATCAGACTCGTTCAGGGAGTAAAGATTTGAAGTTTGTGAAACGCAGAATGGCGGAGTTGTATTCAACAGTTGTATCATGTGCGTCATTATCGTGAAGAGCATCGGTAATCAGTTGTAATGACAAAGAAAACATTTAGCGTCAGAGCAGCATAACCACAAAGCCTCATGCGACAGCACTGTAGCAATAACACAGCACCACTGTACTCACAACACCCTCGGGGTTCTGTACCGCAGCCTTGTGGTAGAGCTGCACGCGCAGTCTCGTGGGAGAGCTATACCCACAGCGTTTTGGGAGTACTGTACCCAGAGTCTCGTGGGGGAGATATAACCACAGCCTCCTGGTAGTAATATACCCACAGCCTCCTCCTTCTGAGAATTATGCCTCTTGGAAGCTCTGTTCCTATAGCCTCGCGAGAGTTATACCCGTAGCCTTTTGTAACAATAGCCGAGGAGTACAACTGGTACCATAGCCCAATAGCGTACGTTTACTCTAAGCTTCTTGGAAGAGATGTACCCACAGCCTCTTGGGAGAACTGTACCCATCCTCAGCAACTAATAGCCATCATTCAACAAATATGTATAAAATGGCCGATTCTAACCTCATTCTTTGGACATTCGCAACCGGAAGCCATCAGCAGCAGCCAATAACCATCATTTAACAAACATTCTAACCTCATATCTTGGACACTCGCAGATAAAAGCCCAATTAAATTCTGCCTCGCCTTGCTCATTTATTATTTATATTCATTCAGATTGCACAATTTACTCTCAGGTCCAATATATGCTATACTGAACAAGGTGTTCATTAGTTGGATGCAGTTATGGTGACCGCGCTTATCTTTCGCCAGCGTTATATGACTTTCCCCTGTTGGATGCGAGTATCCAGTTTCAAACACATGTCTGACAGATGCTGGCTTGACGACAGACCGTGATGAGCATCACGGGTTGGGTACCAATGCTGGCTGGTGAACCGGGCTGATAAATCAACACTAAAATTTGGCAATATGTTGAATTCCTACATGTGGACGACTTGACAGATATCAAATCACATTTGTCAACTTCTTGACAGGACTAAATAACCAATGTATAGTGTGTAAAACTATGATGCGATTGGTGTTTTTCGACGACATCTTAATCTGCGTTTGGTTAAGGTATGGCTAAGTTTACACAGCAATTGGTTTTGCCACTTCGTTGCAATTTCGTTCCTACCGGTATGAGATACCCAAACTCTTTTTATCGCATTCATTTATAAGATGATGGTGCCATATTAGAACTATTTGTATTTGTTTTACCATGTGTAAGATCCTTAACTTCATTTTCAATCATGGTTACGTAGAGAATGCAAGGAAACCCAAAAAAAAAAAAACATGATAACCTAAAAATAACTTTGACCTTGTTAATGGTTGAACAAGCTGGTAAGAACCTCGTTTAAGGATAACTATAGTATAATTTTTTATGCCATAAACAGGCAGCTACCTAAAGCATATCCGTGCATTAATATTCATTAGGTAAGCTTGCTTATCCGAGTCATATCCATGTAAGATGTCAATCACGCTTGAACCTGTTCATCAACCAAATGATGTATGTATTTTATGTGGATGAATATTCAAAGCTTCATTATTAGAAACATCGACATGGATCAACTGCAGATGAATGATTACAATTAATCCCGTATCATATTTGTGTAGCGAGGATTTCAGAAACATCGAGGGATCGATGGTGGATAACTGAATATTATTGATTACATATCACATTTTTTCCGCAAAAAAATCGCCAGGGTCTGCCTCTCTCTCATATTTTTCCTCCATTAAATACTCTAGATCTAGCTGGTGAAATTTCAAGTCATGGATGGCACCGTGTACCACGTCAAAGATGATACCTCCTATCAATAATTCTAGATTCCAACTCGTGTGTGTGTGCGTGTTCAGTTTGCGTCTAGAATCTGACAATTTGAGCAGTGCACGTTATGACAACACGAAGTGAGCTGCTTTATTACCTCATTCTTATGACTCTAATGACGTTCAACACCCACTAGCAACACCCACGCTGGTGTCGGACTATCGAACTGCCGAATCATGAGCAGTAAAAATATGACTTCAGTCCGAACATAATACTTCGTGCTGGCCTTGGTGGTAGCGTAACAGATCCATGGCTGAAATGTATGATTATTGGTGAGTTAAAGGGTATCAAAGATGCAAACGCTAAAACTATGAGCGCAAAGCGAACGTATAGTGAATGTATAGTGCCATGATATCACTAGACGACACTTGGTCGGCATCTCATTGTGTCATGTGTATTTTGTTTACTTCATGTGATCTATCACGTAGATTGGTCAGATTGAGACCCCTTGTCCTGAGGATACCTTGGGACCCTTGGGAATTTTACCCCAGGCAGCCATGGACTCATGATAAATTTGGGCAAGTGAGAGCCTTGGCATATATTTCAATGAAGAAACAGTTAAAATTTCACGCGATTGTCAATGGAGATCCTTTATCTGCAAGAAAGAAACTCAAATGTTGTAAAGAGTAATATGTCAAGAATTGATCCCGGTGTTAAAATATCGATAGTATCTACTTAGAAGAACATCTCTGATGCAAAAACGAGCTCGATGACCCCGAGTTTTGTCATTATATGGTATTTTACCTTATCAATGAAGAAACTGTAACAGTTTCATTGTCACTGGCAATCATTGTTGACCATTTAGTGTGAATTATCGTTCAATGCATGAACGGCTCATGTACCGGAAAACACAGAGGAACAGGAAACAATTAAGTCTCGACGTTCCGCTGTATTCAATCCGAAATATAAAACCGTTAATTAAGAGGAAGGTGGGTTTCACCTGAGACACGAAGAAATCCCCTGCCATAGAGTTTGATCAGAGGTGATACCATCTCATTGTCACATTTTTTTTGTGGTTTATGTGATAGTGTTCCATATAAATATATGGTATTCCTACATGCTATTTGCAATATGTCATTTGAGTATTCCCAGCGCTAAAGCTTTAAGCTAGTATAATTCACTTTATTGATGCCAAAGCTATTCTTCACTGTGGGCAGTGTGGCTTTGGAAGAGGACATGCCAAGTCACATGCACTTGCATAACTCATTTTTAAACAAAGACCATGAATAGGACAGACTATTGGCGATTTTATTGATTTTCAAAAAAAAAGCCTTTGACAAGATATATCATGATGTTCTATTTTGAAAATCCACAATTTAAAGCCCGAAAATGTAGATAAGTTGACAAGCGTTATGTTTCAGTGACATTTTAAGTTATACATCATATCTTGTAATTGATGTTTTGTCAAAACTGCCATGTGCAGTCACAGACATCAATTGAATGGATCTGTGATCAACATAGATTCATCTCGCCAAGCATTTAATCGGCCAGCCAGTTGAAGGTGTACTTGTGGCCGGTCTTCATAGCACTAGCCGCATCGGTTATCAGGTACATCTTAGTATGAACGCCAAACACCTTTGCCTTCCACAAACCCAAGTTGTTGGTCAGGAATTGGTTGGTATTGATTGTCACGGTATTCGGCTCTTGGTTGTCTTGTATTTCCAAGAGAGGAATGAAGTAGTCGAGATCCTGTTTGTTGTGGAAGCGAACAGCTTTCCACCACGTGACAGGGCCATTGAGCACCAGACTGAGCGATATTTCGTTCTCACCCAATCCCGAATCAGCCTCCTCATCTACGCGAATGATGTCACCATCGGATAGTTTTTTTCCATCAAAAAAAGATCGGACATTTTGATGTCAATCTGAAATCATTGAAGGAAGAAGTAATGAATTCTCGACAAAATTAAAGCAAAATTTCCAAGTTAATGATTGAATTAATCAAAATATTTTGTTTCAGTGTTTGATTTAATAAAAATAATGATTTGACAAGATGTTTCAGATATTACGGCAGCTATAAGTCGTAAGCAGCCGTTTCTAACAGAATGAAATCAAAGACTGTAACAAACTCGTCACAAATGGTTACAGTCAATGATGAACTTCTAATCTTACAATCGTACTCTTTATATTAATGGTTTCTGGCACATTGTATTCATAATCCCAATCCAACTTGAACGTTCCATAGACGCACACTATTTCGGTAGTATTTTCAAACGCCATTTGAATAGCAAGTCTTACTAAGGGCCTTATGTTCCTAAGCTCAACAAACCTTTAAATCATTCCCCATGAATTGGTATTTAGTGATTATATTATTAATATGCACAATATGTAACCGTTTTTATTCTGTTAGGCCCGTGTTTCAGTACGTAGTACCTTGCAGGTAGCTAAGCCCTAACGAATTATATAATTAAATCCTATATTCTTTGTTCATAAGCAAATAAACATCTTTCCAGGAATGAGCAAAAGTAATGGGACTTTTTATCCCTCTTCACATTGAAACAAATATCATTCAAGGAATAGCGAAAATTTAGCTCACCATAGTGTTGAATGTGGCGATCCTGTCAAATGTCGAACAAGTGCGGCGCGAGATATGCACAGGACGATGAGACCGGAAACTTTTATAGCTAAATCGGCTGATGCGATGGATTTATATTACATGCTGAAAACGCACGCGCCGGGTGAACATTCCACGCATTATACTTCATCGCCAGGAGATACTAGCTTCCCTAGTCATGTGAAGTGCATCACAAAATGGCATATGATATCCAGTTTTTTCACTGATTAGCAGGAATTGCGAGTTCGTAAGAACTTCTACAAGTACATATAACCTGAATCAATAAGTCGTGGAGTGGCGCTGCCCACCTCGTTGTCAATGACACTCTGTCTTCATCTTGACCCATATCTCGATCTTCACCTGTCATACTTGTTTATTACTCATCAAAGAGGCTGTTTAGCCCCATGTCAGACACACAGGGATCATTTTGTTAATACATTACTACTCTTAACGCTGACATAAATAATGTCATCTTTAAATTTGTGCCGAAAGTTTACTTGATCGTAAATAATGATGATATATTTTCAACAGTATTATTTTACTGGAAATACTCATGATGTACAGTAGAATTCTGTTTTATTAAGCTGTGTAGTTCTGGTCATGGTGCGACGTCTCGTTCTTGAGTTACAGCAGACAAATCGCTGGTCGTGAGTGGTCTTTAACAGTAGCGATAGTGATTGCAGTTGTTCAGTTAGAATATTCACTGTTTAAAACTTACGATTAAAAGTCAGAAAGGCATTTAGTCAGCAAGTTAGTATGTGTATAAGGGAGGCGTGTGTCTGGAGGGGGGTGAAATTGGTGGTGTGCGAAACTGAATTCGATGGCGAGAAAGCCTGGAGGTTATCCACGGTGTGCACTTCTTCATGCTAAAGGGGCTCACTCGCGCCTCCATCGTAGAAAATGTGTGATCACGCCACCTGAGAACCGCGTGGTGCTTTTTAATAGCGTCTTTTGAAATCATATGTAATTCTCTAATTAATTCTTGTGGCGTGGTCGTCTCAACCAGCCAGAAGACTCTCTAACATTTTTAACAGCTCGAGCCCCGAAACGTTGACAGCGTCCATGTGCTTTAGTTGATTTCATGGTAGCGTCACCCTGATGACCGGTATGTGTTTCACTCCTTTTCAGGGGCTAGTCCGACTGAGCTTTTTTAGTGTAGCTATAAGCTCTTTGCTGCTAATGCGTGATTGATATTGTTAAATGAGGACATTTTTTTAGATGTCCCTGCTCTTAGAATTGTATGATTGTCGAATTTGAGATGTTTTAGCTTTGAGGGAATTTCCATCTGAGACAATTACGCATAATTCGTGCTGACCTATATGTATACAAATATTTTATGTGTCTATATATATGTGTATATATGTTGATACATATATGTATATATGTTTGAATATCAATATATATAAACATGAATATAAACATATACGTATACATGTAGGTATCTATTTATATATTTATGTAAATAAATGTATATATTTGTATATGCATATTTAAACGTATATAAATATATATATGTGCACATGTATACATATATATAAACATAAATATATATTGTTCATGTTTATATACTATATATAATATATATATATATATATATATATCCATATAAATGTATATATGTATACATATATAAACATATATATGTATATATAAATGTACATATGTGTATGGATTTATAAATAGATATATTTATTCATACATGTTTATTTATATTAACTTATGTATCTATATCTATATATACATACATTTGTTTATATATATGTATATATATGAACATATGCATATTGTTATATGTGTGAGCAAATATATATATATATGTATATATATATATGGCTATATATATCTATTTATATTTATGTTACATATATATATAGCCATATATATATATATATATATATATATATATATATATATATATATATATATATATATATATTTGCACATATATATATTAATATGCATATGTTCATATATATATGTCTATACATATATATATATATATATATATATATATATATATATGTAACAAATATACATTTATATAGATATATATGTAAATATACATATACATATATGCATATATATATATATATATATATTTATAAATCTATACATAAATTTAAATGTACATCTGTGTATGGATTTATAAATAGATATATTTATACATATATGTATATTTATATTCACATATATATCTTTATATACATACATTTGTTTATACATATGTATATAAATGACCATATGCATGTGGTTTTATGTGTGAGCAAATATATATACATGTTTATATATATAGCTATATATATCTATTTATGTATATGTTACATATATATGAATAAATATATATGGCCTTATATATATATATATATATATATATATATATATATATTATATATATATATATTAATATGCATATGTTCATATATATATATACATATGTATGTAAAAAATATACATTTATACATATAAATATATGTTAATATACATATATATATATATATATCTATTTATAAATCTATACATAAATGTATATATATACATATATATTTATATATATGTGTGTATAGACGTAAACATATATACATTTATATATATATATAGCACAGGGCTCGAAATCAGCACCCGCCCGATAGCCAATGGTGTCGGGCGGGTTAAGCAAGCACAACTAACCGCCTGGCTGGTGGGTAGATTTTTTTTCCGCGCATGCACCTCGCGCCCAGGTTCAACACAACAACAGTGGGGCTCCCGTGATTAAGCGCCGCTCGAACGTTAAACCCGACAAACACATAAGATAAGAAAGCTCCCCGGCAGTAAACTATCATGTCTCGTGTTATAACATTTATTGATCCATGGTTTATAAACTGAAAGTAAACTGTTAAATAAATCGATGGCATATATAGGCTCACACAGAAAACGTTACACAACTAACATGCCTCGATTGTTGGCGAAAACTCTACACATAGATCAGCGATCAACTGGCTGCAGTCGGTATTCAATTTTTGGGCGCAAGTTCAACGACAGCACACCACACACTCTCCAAAGCTATCTAATGGCAGCCTCACGCATTTGAATACAACATGCACCATCAAATCAACAGGCTCTCCATTTCCTGCCTGTTGCGGATTTTATAATACCACTTTTCCATCGCGTAAAGGCATTTAGTTGAATTCATTACTTCGATTAACAATGTATCATCTGTGACTGGTATTAATAGGAATTGAGATAATGCTTGGTTATGCACTTAGCGGGCTCATATGCGCATTCAGGGGCATTTGCAATGATTATGTAGAATGATAATAACCGCAACAAAACAAACTTCATGCAACATTGAAAGTAGGCAAGTCAACTGTTCTTGCGCTAGTAATATCTTTGAGTGGCTGGCTTATCTGCCGTGTTTGACGCGACAGAAAGACGTAGCATCACCCTTGCGCGTGTGCCTTGTTTTCTTTCTTGTTGACCTTTCTCCCGCGTCTTTGTGATTGCAGCGCGCTCTATCGTATTGAACGATAATCCCACCAACAGTTGTACGACTTACGTATCGTCATATTGGAAATGGATGCACGTGTAATATATATATATATGTGTTTATGAGTGGATTGAGAATCTTGTAACATTCTAAGAGCCAATGGCAATGCTCTACAAAGCCTGGCTAGAAAGTCGCATTATTAATCTGGCCTGACCCAAGATACTGTATAATTACAACAGGATGCATAATCATGTGGGTTTTTTTTACGTCCCGTGAGTCTTGCTTATCATTGCAGCATCACCTCGTCTAGCCATTTGCACAATTATACATTTCCATTTGCCTTTCAGCACCTTGTTCACAGTTCATACTAATTGGCTTTGGCCAAGTTCACGCCAGTATGTTCCCATTACCATGACGATAACACAGTGTCGTACCATGTGTCCTTTATTTTGCAGCAATAGGAAAGCACTTTTGTGGTCAATTAATGGTTAAAATGTTCAATTGATTCCATTAAATATAATGCTGATTTCACCTTTAAACCAGCCCTTCTTCATTCTTTATCATGGCAGAAGTGTATGCTGATTGATGAAATGGAAAGATGAGTCATATGCTTATTAACTGGCATTAATGGTGCCCTTTGACAACGTCGCATCTATACTGTAAACACAAAATAGGCGAAACGTTGTGACAATTTAAGCAGCTCCGTTTGTTATGCCTCTTAGCTGTTGGTCATATGTTGCATTGTTTGCAACGTAATTACTGGGACAATAAACATCTCAATAGAAATAATAGTTGACCGGACGATCAGAATCGTGGCAAGGGATTAAATAGTGGTATGAATGTCGCCATTGCCTGTATC
Organism: Urechis unicinctus; assembly: GCA_034190875.2. Lineage (NCBI taxonomy): Eukaryota > Metazoa > Annelida > Polychaeta > Xenopneusta > Urechidae > Urechis > Urechis unicinctus. The sequence goes on from CM067346.1 coordinate 34,147,190, forward strand.
CACATGTTCTTGACTTCAAGAGAGCATAAGCAAAGCTTACAGACATCATAACGCTCACACACTGCCGCTCAATGCCACACCAGTATGATCTCAGGGGTGTTAAGAGAGTACAAATCAAATTTGATCGGTTTGTGATAATATTTCTCTTCGAATGATGATAGAGGATATCACACACGGTCATCTTAAGTCCGTCCAACAGCGTTACTCTATCAATAACATTCAAAATATTGCTCAAAGTGACACAAGCGACAGCGCCGCGCTAAATGGCAAACGCATGAATTACGATTACAAAGCGTCGGTCAAGGCCATCATCAGACAATCATATAAACATGATGTTATAACGACGCGCTTTTATTCCAGAGCTCACCTTACAACATCCATAACGTTATACATCTATTGATGGGGGGAGAGAGTAACCAGGCAACTAGACCTAACATTTTCAGCCTATGCTAATTAAATCAGCAGCACTGAAGTCGATATCTAAATTGGCTGAGAATGTTTGTGGACGCAAACAGCTCTATCACTGCACGCATAGTCACCGCTCCTCAACTCCTGTTTACATCCGCGCCGGCAACATAGGCTGTGATAGCATGTAAGCATGATGGGCAGTTTCCCATTCCTAGAAGCATAACACTAAGTATAAGAAATATCAATAAGTCAATAAAGATGTGACGTTCTCTCATCTGGATAGATAGATGTCCACACGTAATGTGAGTTTCGATAGTTTGTTCTTGTGCCTCGCAGATGGTGAATTTCGGAGGGCTTGCCCAAGACTCCACTTGTCATTTATTGTGTTTGTAAATCAAGTTTGATGATTGAATCAGACGGTGTGTCACTGTTCATAATCGATCGGTCCAGATGTGGTATCATGATATATGCAGCAGCTAAATGTGCTAGACCTGAATTTTGTGTCACTGTTTGCGTGTCGTATCCTTTCTAGCCACAGATCATTAGTTATGTGCTTCAAATGCGGCAATCAAAAATAGACTAAAGGTAGTATTATTTAAGTTTTGGAATAGAAAGACGACGTAATAAAGAAATGCTTAAACACTGACTTATTGTATATCAGGTTAATCGATGTGAATTAGGCTTAACTATGTCTAATGTTATAAGCAACATATGGCACAGTAACACTATTCGAGCCAAAATACAAATGTAGATTTGCAACTATATATATATACATATATCTATATAAGATTGAATGCAAAGTAAATGATGTACTCTATAACAGATGCATATAGAACTTCTGACAAGTCAGTACCGTTAAACGTTTAAAGTGGAATGTTGATCGTTGAGTTCCAAATTGAAAACAAAACTACCCATCATCATAACGTACATTAAGTTATCAGCTGCCCCCCTACAGTTGATATTAATTAAAAACCTCAGCTTCCCAGATCTACGAGTGACCTACATGTCACCTGCCACATACCTCCCTCCCCTCATACATACCCTATATTCTAGAGCCACATGGCCATCCAGCAGCCCAGGCTAGCACGAAGACCCCAGCCCTCGCTGACCTGGCTACTGCACGTCCCATGATAATTGGGATAGCGTGCCTTAATCGTTGAGGTAAGCACTCAATATTTCATTTCCCCCGAGCTCAATACATATCTTTCTCAAGTCCCATTTAAAATTCGAAAGTTGAAGTCAGCTCATAAAGTTCAAGTTCTTATCAACGCTACACCTGGAGTTCAAGTCTTACTTCATTGTCATAATTGCGTGTCGTGTGCTTTTTCGACATGAGTCTACCCAGCGTGGGAAATACAAGACTTCTTTTTAACGGTTGATATACGTCCATCAAATCGAGTGAAATGGACATCTAAAGAGCTGTAAGCCAATATTGGTCGCAGATAATAGAACACGCCGACCATGTTACAGCATAATAAATAGGTTAATGCAGATAGAATCAGCTGGACATGAGCAACCATACGCCTAAACGGTGCTCTATACCAAATGTCAAGAAGGTCACGTTTCTATCATGTACTTTTATGAGTTAACACTACCTTTGATATGACACCTAAGCATCCATCTTAATTATTTTATATGCGACCATCAGACGAATACAGTTTTATAACCCGTTATATTGAATTGCAGGGATGAACCTCGTTATATTGAAGAAAACAAATTAATGTTATAAATAACAATTAAGATAACCTTTTCGTCACGCAGGGCCTTACTTCTTGTTCTGTATATCATCAAGCACTATAATCTATGGCGCTCAGCACTTTACCTTGTTTGTACCACAAACAAGAGTGTAATCAGCCAAATCAGCCGGGTCAGACCGAAGGATAAATTATGCTGAAGGCATAATATGGATCTGTAATAGGTAGAAACCGCTGACCACTCTCTTTCAGCTGCTCTAAACATTTACTGAAGCTCAAAACACATCAAGCTCCTTGACAACAAGGGTAGCTACGGCTATGTTACCTCATTCCCATGACAAGAACTTATGCTAATAACCCACGCCAGCAGCACTTAATCAGTAAGCAACAAAGCCACAGAGGCTTAAGTGCTTCTACATGTTTTACTATATTACTGTATGTGGTTCACAAGTCATTTGACCCTGTAAACAGATCACCGGTCATCGGACCCAGTAACCGGCTGTCATGATCTGACACAGCAAATTCAATTTGATGTCTAGACATAACGTATATGGTGAATGACGTCACTTATTGGGTGTTCTAAACGGCTGGTGGTGCAATATGACCATAATAAGCGCCACAAGTCATGTAATGTCAATATGTATAAACACTCGACGGTATTCGACCCAATACTCCCTTGTGAGCAACTCAACTTCCCTCGCAATAATTCATAGTGCCCCGTGTACTGTGCACAATGCCCGACAGCTCATGAACATTAACCTCATCATTACCCATCTCATGTTGAATGCCATTATCAATTACCTCAATAATCATTTCCGCTTATAAGAATAATTTTAGTCATCATCGGCTTATTCTTCACTTTTCTATGATTTGTACAGTAACATTCATTGGGGATCACAATGTTCACTAGTAGATACCCATCAGACAATGCCAAATGAAACACAACGTCACCAGACAAATATGAGTTAATGTTGGCTAATGCTTTCTAGGCTTTGTTGTTCTGCTAAAAATCCCGTTACTCAGGATGTGTGATGATGTTCAGGAAAGTGCAATGCTATTTGGGGCTGCGTGAAACTATCTGGGTATGTAAAAAATCCAATATTTCGAGAGTTATGAGGGCTGGTATACAGCTTTGTGAGTATATGTGAAGCTATGTTGGGCTGTAAAACTAATTAAGGCTGTGTTTGGCTATGTGAAACTATGTGGAATTATGTGGAACTATATGGAGCAATGTGGAACTATCTGGGCCAGTGGAAATTATATGAGAGTGAATAAAACTACATAACCATAAATATGTCTTCATTGTGTCACACCCCGGATATAGCACGTTTCGTTGGTTTCAACAAGTGTAGTAAGAGTAGCTTTTAATCCTCACCAGAACCAACTCGATGTCCATCATTGCTCAAACATTGGATAAAAATGAAATACTGAAAGGACTATATTGTTATGATATGTTTGCAAATCAAGAACATTACGGGGCCTTTACAATTTACGAAGCCATTTGCACGATGACGAGATCTCCAGAGGAATGAGTGTGTGTGCAATGGAATTACTACACCACCATCCACTAGCCACTGCCGTGCGGTTATTTTATATATGGTATTAAATTATAAGCTCAGTTTCGAATTCCAAATTCGCTGCTGCCCGTTTATCACCATGTTAAGGAGTTTCTAGATCTATATTGCCCCGTAAAGGTCCTGTAATGTTCTGGATTGGCTAAATATTGGATTTGTTTACATACCCAGATAGTCTCAATCTCGTCATGTAGCAGTGGATGCAAAATAAAAGCCAGTACAATTCCCAAACCGACGATCGTGTACCTAACATAGAAGCTTCATTAGGACAAGTAGCTAGAGTTACAATGTAAATCGACGACCGTGTACCTGACACATGGAGCTTCATGTGCAAAGGCAGCTAGAGTTACAAGGTAATTCTAAAACAAGGCGAACTTCGGTCATACGAGCCTTATCAACCGACACTAATCAGTTGCGCCAATCAATCGCTATTTTATAGCGTTGAGGTTTATAGCCACTGACGAAAACATGCAGTGTTCGTAATAAACGATGTAAACGCTGATATTCAGAAAACTGCCAGAGTGATCAAAATGCGAACACTTAACGCAGATATCTTCTATGCAATATGACGAATGGCATAACCAAAGTTCTCTATGGTTGGTTCTCGGTGGGGAGCATAACACAAGCTGTAGGTATAGACCATTAACATCCGCACATCAAGTTCGAACACAGGAGATGTTTGTAGAAGAGATGGTAGATATAGCCAAAATCAGCGTTTTTGTCGGATAATGCTATATGAAGTCTGAGCGAATCTCATTATGGAGATACCAAACATATGCGTCATATTTTGGTAATAACAATCCTACAGTGGTTATGTGGATTGTAAATGACAAGCATTGGCTAAAATGTCATTCTGATTTTTAAGAGATGACGTAGAAATTGCCAAACGCCCACACCTGTGCAATATGCGATCCGCATGTAACGTTATATATGGCATATGAAGTCCTCACTTTCGCGTAGGAATGCCATGTCCATATTATATGCAAACTTTGATGATGGAATACCGATAGGTAAAAAACATGTTTACCTTGCTTACCTTATTAATTGGAGTTGAAACCTTTCAGCAGCCATGCATATACTGCTCATTATAAGTTGTGATGCCCTAACAGTACATGTACAATGCATTTATCTTTGTGTGTGAACGATACGAAAAGGATAATAGAGATTGCATTAGCATGAATTACCCTACACGGCTGTTTCTTTGCATGCATGCATGTTGTAAGTTACCATATTAGGGTTACAACTGTTAAACAAGAGGGGATTATTGTGGTTTCGTGCTTAGTTAAGTAACCGTGTGGGAAGCGCCTGCGTTTAGTAAGGTACAAAGGAATATATACGGAAGATTTCCTAGTTAAAGCAAAATAATATATATTAAAGCATTATAGTAAAACTGCTCTAAGGTAAGTTTATTCTATGTTCCGAATGTCGAGCATTCGTATGCACTGGCCATTGTACAAATCAGGGCCGGTATAAAATCTGGGCAGAGTGATTGTTATCATAATGTTTAGGTAGACGGTAGCCATCAATTAGTGAGATGAGTAATTGGGTTGACCTTTTGCTTCAGATATCAAACCGACAGCGGCCAGGATTACCAGGGTTTAATCTGACATTTGTGCAACTGAATACAGGGCTCGTCCAAGCATCCTCCGTTCAGGGAATCTAGGATAATACATTACAAGCTTGTGTTTGAATGACCTCCGAGCGTGGGTGATATGAGCGCTGCTGAGCACGCCATTCTTGTTGAAGACAGATAATGAACGTGGGGAGAACAATATAGTCTAACTGTTTTCTACTTTGTTACAGAGGGCAATATAGGGATATACTTTAAGTTCGGTGTCTGACAAGTAGAACGGATCTGCTCGCAGCGTATCTTACATGAAGTCATTGGTCCCATTGGAACATTGATGAAGTCGTCAGTCAGATAGCTAACCATGTCATTTTTCCCTTCATGGCGAAAAACTGACACGAGGCTTTATAAAATAGAATTACTAAGACATCAATAAAGACTCAAGTCTGACCAAGTAGGGAACAGACCATGGCCAGACCTTATATCAAGACAGCATTTAAACTCGGTAATTCTAACATAACAGCATCAACTTATTGCAATTTCACGAATCACAAAAACCTCAGCACTAAATTGGAAACACATAATAATATATTCTTTAGCCATACTGATTTAATTCCACTGCGCAAGCATTGTAATAAGAGTATACTGTGACATAAAATGTCGGCCATATTGCAGCGTGATATCCAAGTTAATGCAGGAAGGGCTCTCAACGAATACGCAATTCCGCGCCACATATCCACTTGCCTGCAGGGGAGTCTCTCACGTCGATGTTCTTTCTAATTCTGTCGTAGTTTCTGAGCGAAGCTGGCATCTACCAACTGTCTCAAATTACTCGCATGTTAAACGAGTTACTAACTTATTCGGGCACAGAAGAACAATTTTTTCGGCAGAATGGCTACATTGAGTTCATGGATTATCCGCATGATATACCATGATGCACCAAGCAAGATGCCTGGCATTCCGAGTTAAATAAATATTTAATGGATGCTCGATCAACTGTATTTCCAGAAATAATTGGCATTACATGTATATAGTCGTACATGCTCCATTGGTTGCCCCATTGGGATAACACTGTAAGATGTCATATCTTCGTTCCAAGCTCCTATGTTGTATACCTAAAGTGGATATTAAAGACTCTCGCGTAGTTGTGTGGTTGTGTTTAGCCTAGTGAACATAACAATGGATGCCCTAGATCCCAGTGATTCCAGCTATGCAGAACCTCCACCACAAGCAGAACATTTCAATCATAAAAGACATAAATGAATCTGATAAAGCAGACGCCCTATCCTCGGAACAGATAGATACAATTTACTGTAGTTTGTGATAAATAAGGACCTGTTTCCTGATGTTATATACATAAACTTTCATTAATGATCATATTCACGGCCCCACACTCGGTCTTCACGTTCTACGAATTAATGTTTATGTATTGGATATCCAAAACCAAACTGGGTAACGTAATAGATAACTATGAAATGTAATAAAAGAGGAATGCGTCTAATTAATAATCAGCGTACACAGCGCCAGCCGAGAACACTTTAATAGTCATTAAGTAAGTAAGCTACGGAATTCCAGTCATGACCTTGATAGTATATGTAATGGCACAGTTAATAGCAAAATGAAGGGAATATGTTTGTCAGCAATATGGCATGCGACTGCGAATGCAATCCATGGTAGAATTAAACCAGTCATTGGCTTGGTTAATCTGGTTAATGGGTGACTGCTATGTACATCTTCATTTCTGAAGATATATCTTTAATGCACGCACCATATTGGTGTTACCAATGTGTGGCTGCTTAGGACAAGACAGCGGGAATAACGTACCTGATACAACTAACTTCAATGATAAAGTTCAAACAAGAAAATAAAGAATAATTTGTGCTGCATCAATTTTCCCTCATCTATTTATATGCAGTGTCTTGTCACTGCAACATTTATGGCGCCTTATGGTTTCATTCATTCGATTTTCTTAGCAGATAACAATTTTGTCTGCAACACAAATAATTTGGAAAATATTTTACACTCAGAGTGAAACCTGATATATAATAGCCATGGGATGAATGCAACTTATCAGGGGAGAATATCCCTGTGAGGATGACACATGTAAATGGATTTTCCTGACAAGCATGATTCATCTCGAGAACTGATATTTTGTATTACCATGTTTGACACAAAGCATGACTCACCTAAATGGCTGGCATTAAGTTTTGCCCTGGGTGCCATTTGCAGCAATTTTGCGAAAATAGTCCGTTCTACTTTCAATCAAGGAACATCGCATATTTAACAGCCCCACAGAGTTTAACCATGTCAAGCGACTATAAACAGAGCGAAAGGAAATACATTTATTGGATTGAGGTTGTCCATCACTTTGCTAATGCAATACCAACAATCTGTTTTAAGTATGATTACACCATAGATTACCACTTCCTGAAAAATACATTGACATTCATTAGACTTACCCGTCGATTCCAGTCATGTCCACGCACTATGTGACAATAACACCTCTACTCACCATAGCTCTTCCACCCCTTAAAAAGACATGGCAGTTGGTGACGTGGTGGGTGATATATCGAACGTTGTTAAAAAAAGACGTCTTTACTTGTGATTCAAATATGCCAAAATCAGATAAATGCACCGAGGCGAAATTCAAAATTGGTTCTGCAATCGTTGTTGGTGTTACGGGAACTCACAAACGGCTACAGTGGTCCATATAGTCAACGATAGAGGAACTCACCATAGCGTTCTATAGTGCACTTAGTCAATGGGACAGGAACTCACACGAGGCCACCATAGTCCACATAGTCAATGAGACATTAACTCACCTGAGGCAGCCATAGTGGATATAGTCAATGAGACAGGAACCTGTAATCTGAACCACCATATATTTGGTACGATACAACACTAGTAGTATGCAATGATAGACAACATCCCGGAAGATGAATGTAATTGATGCGAACGATCAGTACACACCGTCCAGTGTGTGGTTGTTGCCAGCTAATGGATGGCATTGCCAATAACGTTCCGTGGATACCGTTCACAATTACTCATAATCCATTACAACAAAGCAAAATGGCAGCTTCCAAATGATTGATGATTGACTTATTCCAACAAAAGAGCATATAAATTGCTATTAGCCAGACAGCCAAATGTCAAAGGATGCTTTCAGCGGCTTGATTAATCTTAAATAATCAACCACCTGGAGTAGTTTTATACAGACCATACACTCGTGTGAAATAATGAAAGGATGCTATAACTGGGACCTCAGATGTAAAGAATCATGGAGCAAGCTTATAGCAAATTCAAAAAAGATAAGCATGAGTAATCGTGTCTCTTGTCAGGCCAAAAACTGCATCAATTTAAAGTCATCTCGCTGTATAAGTTTGGGTAGTTGAGAGCCGGTGGTAGTGTAGAAGGGCAAATTAGGCAGGGTGGATAACAGATGTTTATATATATATATATATAATTATATATATATATATATATATATATATATATATATATATATATATATATATATATATGCATGTATATATATATGTATATGTATATATATACATATATATATATATATATATATATATATATCAATATATGTAGATATGTATATATATATAACTATATATGTATATATAAATATATATATATATATGTATATATATATCAATATATGTATGTATATATATACTTACATATCTATATACCTATCTCTCTATCTATATATATATCTATATATATATATATAAATATGTATATATCTACATATATCTATGTCTATTTATATATATACATATATATATCTATGTATCTATATCTTATATGTATCTATAGGTCTCTATGTATCTATAAATATCTATCTAAATCTCTGTATATCTCTATATAAATCTCTGTCTGTATATCTCCCTCTCTATCTATCCCTCCTCCCTCTCTATATCTATGTCTGTGTGTCTCTATATATGAGTGTCTCTCTATCTGTCTCTCTCGATCTCTCTCTATCTCTCTCTCGATCTCTCTGTCTCTATATCTAAATATATGTCTCTCTCTCTATATAAACATATATATCTATATCTCTATCTCTCTCTATTCTGTGAGAAAAGGTTACATCATTTATCTATACATATATATATGTGTATATTTCTCTCCCTCTCCATATAGATATCTAGATCTATCGATCTCTGTATATATATCTCTCTCATATCTCTATCTCTATCTATAAACATATATCTCTCTCTATCAACCTATTTTTTATCTATCTCTATATCTATATCTATATCTCTCTATCCTATATATATATATCTCTATATCTATATATATATATATATATATATTATGTGAGAAAAGGTTACATCATTTCTATTGCCCTCTAAAAGTTAGCCGTGTGATTAGATGATAGTGTCCCGTTGACAATGTTTGCCGTCTTGCAGCATAATGTCAAGGTTAATGAAGTGAGGGACGGCGCCGAATTATCAGTCCAACGCCTACGTGGTACTTAATGTCGATTAGTGGGCATGTCTTACTTACGATTCAGCTTATACAATGTACATTAACATCATTTCATCAATTTTGATTGCATTGCTTTGCGGACAGCCTTAAGGCGAATATATCTTTATAGCTGTAAGGCAGGCCGTGACATAATCTTGCCAGGATTAACTTCATTATACTGATTAAACTATTTCGTACTAGAGACCATGGTTTATGACGTTCGGCGACCACAATGTGTCATTTTATCACATATGTCCATGATTACCTTACTCTCAGTTCTGTTGTATTAGTTCACATAGTAGCATTCCCAAAGACACCGTTAACCTAATTGTAATCAACAACACACCAAATGGATTCCACATGACATCAGTCGACGATGTTAGAACGGAAGGCACCCTACGTTGTTACTGCAACAGTTATAACAAGACGACGGATATCTCAAATCACGCGGCACGTCTACAATGGCAATGTAATAAGCGGCCCATTGTTTCCGCATCCTCAGAACTGTCATTGCAGCATCAGTTATATTGAGTATGGTTGTTCAAATGGAACAAGTGTTACATTCCGCCCATAACCCACCCCATTGAGAAGAGCCTCGTCCCATTATAACAATCGGCCGTTATAATTACTGCAGACATTACTGAGCTCTGTGTCTGTTACTGGGCCATTGGTAGTTAATCAAACCACTCACAGGAATCGAAAAGGAAGTAACTCTACACAGTCTACAGAGCTTCGTCAATACAGTAGGGCGTCAAGCTTGTGCTCAGCAGCCATGGTTTGGCGGCACACGTCAATAATTTGGTTTACTCCGACGATTACGTATTTGGTGTATGTCTTTTTGAGAGAGGTTCACTTGATGACACAATATATTCACATAAGCACCGGGTGCTTCGATACAGTTGCCTAGATTCAGGCTATTGGGTCTCTTTGATCAACCCCTGTCGCCTCCTTTCTCATATTTATCATGCATAATGCCTTATCTGATGGGGGTATTCTCTAATACCTGTAATACTGACCAATGTGTTCACCTGAACAATGCATATCAATAAAGCAGTGACATCCTGATATATGTGAGAGTGATTGTGTGGCCTGATGTTCATGGTGTACATGGAGCAGTAACGTTATGACGACAATGTTTTATTGGTGTGCATGGCGTGTTTCGGATCAATGTGACTATGACATCCAGGACGATCATCAGGTTACGAGCCCTAAGTTAGCTACAGTTTTCTGGCATGTGACATGCGGATCAACATCATTCATAACACAAAAGGCAATTCGGGAAACCATGGATATAACTTTGAGGCCAAATGTTCCCCAAGCTGGCTCTGCTAAATTACATGCTGCAGAGCGTCATTCTGAGGACAGAACCCAGCGGCGGCACGATCAGAGCAATAATGGTATGCTATGGTATCCAACTCAGAGAGGCATGACAGTATCAATAATGTCACATGCCTCAGTGGTTTGGGTTTCGAACTTACATTACCGCAGATGACAGCTATATCACCCACATAGCCTCAGATGGCTTGTTTCTCCTCAACCATGATGACGTAAGGTGAAAAATCCTTTTATAACAGTCAATGATAATCCTGCTATTAGATTTTCTTGCTTTGTCTCAAGCTTCTTCAGACAAAACCAGGGGTTTATCTGTCTCCGTTTTTTCAAGCGTAGCTGAATTTCTTGATTTATCGGCCAGATCGAAACAATTTTTTTCCGCCTATTGGATGTAATGGGTTCATGCTCTATCCGCATATCAGTCTGTAAGAAGCTACGCGTGGCTCTGTGGAGGTATGTGCGACTGTGAGAGGATATATCGGGTTGTTTGTAGCCATAACCAGAGTAGGTCCTAAATTGCAGCGATTTCATTGTGAAAGATGCAAATGTTGAAACACTGTGAGATGGACAATATACGTTGTAATGTGTTGTTTCCCGGATTCTAATAAGACAAAGACATAACACCCATGATCATTATAATTGACACATAAACTCGACTGCAGCATAGGTCAAGCGTCTCGCTTTGTCACAGCATCAGGGCAACCTCCATCCGTTGATGATAATGATGATGAATATCACACCAAGAACTATCCATCTGTTCTGTATATTTATATACTACCGCTCCGTGCCAAACACTTCCAGTGGGCCCATCACTAATGCCACGTGACCAACTCTGCCTACCTGGTTGTGATCGATCAGGCATTCAAAGCGTTGTATGTTGGCAGTTAGGTCAGCGAAATGGCTATGTGTGGTCATGATTTGAAATTTCAGATGGAAAGCGACTTTTTGTCATTGTATTTGCAGCGCTAGTTGTCATATTTATGAATACTGCGATGGCCATATCCTTTATGCGAGCGAGGTCATCATATTGCCATTCGTTTGAGAATTATATGGGTGCCTGCGCATATCGATATCACGTCCATTGTGAGGGGCGTCCATAATGCCAAAACCTATCTGCGCTTTTCATTCTGATGTGATCTGTCCGTTCCACGCAGACAGCTCACGTAAGGATCGCTTTCCGTTGGAATATATCGTATAGATCAAAGGGCATGAATCTGAGGCTCGGTAAAGTATCGTTGTTTTACATATGTTCATATATACGAAGAAGAACAGGCAAAATGGGAAGAGGGGTTACACGTTGCATGTAAAACAGGTCCTCATTCACACAGACTATACAACGGACGGATCACAAATTATTGGTGTGTCACGTGAACCCCATTACGTGTCATGCTAAGGCTATAGATGACAACAAAAACTCTCAGAAGTTCACATTTACATCGTCATCGAGGCTGGTTCTGTATCAATGTTGTCTTGGATAGCCTGTACCGTCGCTCAGTAAGATACCAGCAATTACCTTTAGAGTTATACTAAAAAGCCATTAAAATGAGTAATATGATTCTTGATTCAGATAACAGAGCAACTGTAGTTGTCCTCACTTCCCTCATTTAATATTCATAAGGTAAGTTGTAATAATTATTTAATTCACTCAGCCCACGCACGGTCCAATATTGGCCAAGCTGAAGATTCTGTGTCCTAGTGCGTTACATAACTACTCGTCTGATTCATGACTATGTGGATAGGAATTATTGTTAGATTATATGCAAACACTTGTAATGACATCGCACTAGGCGACGAGTGATTAAGATATATCACGTGCATTTCACAACTGACGTCTGTCATAATGTGAGTAATGGCATATGACAAGAAATCCCCGCCCTCCTACAAAGTCATGCATGATTTAAAAGAAAGCAAGTAACCTCCCCGTCGTAAATTGCCGTCACCGGAAACAATGCACCGATTGATAGTTAAAGGATTATCAATCATTCACATTTTAATATATGTTGCTAAAATTCGTCTGTGTCGAACTTCCACCATAAGAAGTACATATCTATTCCAGCGTAAATACAGAAAGCTCCCCATCGCACCTTACCGTCACCGGAGACAATACACCTAATGATAATTAAGGTATTAAAATCCAATGTCGAACCTCCGCCATAAGCAGTACATATATGATATATTTGACATGCTCAACTTGTTGCAAAGAAAGGTTTTATTTTGTCGATAAACTGAACTGACCATGAGTGAATATAATAAGTAAGTAGGTACTTTGTGTTAGAAAAAGACTTGTATTTCAGTTTCTCAATCAACGGTCATTATTGAATGTATACTCGACCCTATGCTCGAACTTCTACAGCCTTCAAATTACCGGTTATTAATGCGATATCAGGAAAATAACATGATAGATAGTTTGGAATAATGAGGCCGGTCTATTTACAGTAATAAGCTCCGTGCCAAGCCCTTGATGAACTCTTAGCAACCTACTCATTAATAGTCAGTTATAGATAATTAGCTAAGATGAAGGGAATATATTGATCATCAATACTGCGTCCCGCGCAAGAGTCATGGATGCATATTCATTGTATAGTTAATCAACCAACTTAGTGACTACATTGATAAACTTCCAGCAATTGCACGTTCCAGCAATGTTTCTTCATATGAAACGTGTGGTCATTTACGCATTAATGGTGCCTATTGGTTTTATTAATATCATAGTAATTGTGTTCATTTGCAGAATAACACGATTAAATCTACAACTAACATATTTCGATGATATATTTTTTAACCTGATTACCAATAGCCATATCGATTAATGTGATTAATGCGACAGTGGACTATCCGGGACAGATGCCACTGGCAACGATATTACCTAGAAACCGTTTTGATCAACTTATCGTGCAATACAGTAAAGTAAAGTGGTGGCATCCCAATGATGGATGATTTACAGCAACCAACAGGATGGATCCTTCACACATCTATTACTCATGCGATGCCAGAAGATGTTTTCATCGACTAGATTCATCTCAACTAAACCACTACCTGGCCCGCTTTATTGTGGGCTAGGCGCTCGTGCAGCGTTAAGGCATGATGATATTAACGGCTGTGTGGCGGGTGCGAGACGGCAACGAGGGAAGGATGGGTAGAAAGTGAAACTTTGTGAGAAATCAAGGACATGAAAAATATTGACACCGCGTGCAGCACATTTTGTATCTGATAAAGAAACACATTGATCGGACCACATCGTTATCCAGTAAACGATGGTCGAACAGGAACTTAAGTTCATGATTAGGAAAACCAAATGGGTTGGGGTGCAATTCGATTTCGCACGTGTACGGGACATGGCATTGGTTAATCAAGTTATTTGTGTATCACTCGTGGTGAAGACTGTTGGCTTGTAAGCAAGAAGTATACGAGAAACGTACTTTGTACCTGAGATATTCAAGGCAGGCATATAACATCACAGTGGACAATATAACGATGAGAGTTTTGACAAGAATGAGGCTCACCAGAAGCGCTTCATAGGTATTATTCATTTAATGGATGTATAAATGCCCTGAAACAACGACAACCTAAAAGTTATGTTATCGGCCAGAAGTCTCACCATCTTAACAGCATCGAAGTGTGAGACCTAATGATGATTAATATCATGGTAGAGAAAGATGTTCCAGATAATGACCAACTGCGTCTATCAAACATGGCAATTTATCAGCTATAAATCATTTCACATTGCACCTTATCAGCCTTAAATAATTCACATTGTTCAATGCCCTTGAGGCTGTAAAATGCATGGAGGGGGACAGAGGTTCGGGACATAATTTGAGGCTGTTGTTATACTTATATGACTCAATAAATTATAAACACCAGGTGGTATAAACGCATCGCAAAGAGAATAAGATATGTATCGAGGAGATGACCGATGAAGTTGTCGATAAAATGTTGGAATGTATTCTGTCTCCGCGCGTGTCTTTGGCAGAAATGTAATCAGACACAGCCTGTGTGGTATGAAAACTGCATTAAGGTACCCATATAACAGCTGTACCCACATCAATGTAATGTTGCAAATATTTTAACCAAGTATACGAGAGGTCACATGTCGCTATTTCTACTAACGTTAAAACTGAATCCTGAGTCAATAGTTGCAAGGTTTTGACCGTAAAGGCAAATCTCTTGCGACACTGCCTGTAAAGCTTCTGTCATCCTTGCCTTTTGAAGTGATATTCCAGGGATGTCTCATCTGAGACAGTACGTATTGGTAGGATCATATGCTATAAATCTGCGTCTTGGTATAGCATATCGAAATGTAATCTACAATCTCAAAAGCAAGGGCTCAAGTCCTCATCTGCAGAGAAAGTGGCATGGGCCTTTAGTTATTCTATCATAAGAAAACAACAACCAGTTTGAAAAGAATATCACCGAACATGGCTTGAGTGTTTTGACGACGACCATGCAGCGCGGTTCCAATCGAAACCTGATATCTATAATACTTTGTGCGACATTAAGAATGAGTCTCCTTAATGTCATTGGTATAGTTCTTCTTGACAACAAGCCATCATCAAAGGTCACGACCTCTTCTACGACAACAAGCCCCTTCTTCGGCTCATAAACATCCCCGCGGGATAGCATGATTGGGGAATCAGATCAGAATCGTGGAATAATTTAACGGTATAATGTTCGGCAAGATTATTAATTTACCTCGCATGGAATATTCATAAACCCCGCGAGATTATTCATTTCCCGCGTACAACTAATCAATTATCCCATAAAATAAACCCTCGTTAGTGGCCTTTTGTTCTGTTGGGCTTGTCATTTTCATTTGAACGCATTGTTGAATGTTTATTTCGTTCATGAGTACGTGTTTCTTTAAGAGCTTTAATGGTGTCCGACATTTAATCAACCTCTTTCGCTGTTGCTGTAGTACAAGGGATGATATATCGCCTAGTAACCTTTTGTGTGAAGATAAGATTGGTTTAGCAAATATGCAAACGACCCGATAAGGAAAAACGATTGTGCATGGCGCTTGTAATTAGTTCTAGCACATTAATTCATTGGGGGAAAAACAACTGACTAGTTCTTTATTCCCAAGCAAGATGAAGCGATGGCATCCAAAACGTGAAATTATCCCGCACGGCCATTAATTTGTTCATTTATTCCGCAACGTACATAATTTATCTCGCGGGATTTAGCGCAAATGACCACTACATGAATAAGTAATATTGAATTAACAAGTCAGATAATATTATACGAATTCCCTTTATGTAGTTGAATCGTATACGCTGTTTCATTAACGGTAAACGTGAGAATTATTCTACCAGAGAAATAGTTGGTTCATTTATTCCTCGAGATGAATTATTTATCTCGCGGGAATATTGATTTTGCTCGTGTGACAAACATCCGAATCCCATGTCATAGGTGAGGCCATGAATGAAGTGAGCTGACTAACCTGAGTGATAATAAGAGCAATCAACCCTGGTCGCATCCACTTAGAATTGTATTGACGCGCGTCTCCAACATAGTATCAGCAATCTGCAATTACTATATCCATTTCGTTATTTTAATCACATCGTCAGTGCATAAGACTTCTCATAATTTGCGCTCAGCCGTCAGAGCCAGTCTTCATCCATGCGGCGAGAGGGCTCTGCAAATCAAAATGACGAAAAGCATGATTCACCTCAGCGATACCTATTTATATTGCTCTGGGCGTCTCTTTGATTCTAGTTTTTCCCATATGAGATTGGTTAAATACACAGGAATGAGAGAATCAAACCCAACAACGCATCCTACATCTTCATAGCATCAGTATCAGAAACACTGACCGAGAATAAATTAATTAATAACATCTAAATCAATATGGTTGATGCAGCCAGACATAATTCAAAGTCTGCTCCTTTACCAAAACCATACTCCACAGCTCATTCACCAATTTAATGCACTTCGTAGAATGCGTTTTTCGATCTTAAATCTAAATTCACACAAAAAAAATGACCAGATATTTAATGGGCGAGACAATAACCACAACTAACACTGCTCTGGCCACATGCTACTGTGTTCTGCAGTACGATGCACATGCGATGCTACATAATCTTCCATAAACTACCGCTATTCTAGTTGATAACATAACATGCCATCATGAGCTTGGATGGAATGAAGCTGTGAGAGGGATCTCAGATGTGTTACATTCTGGAGGAAGCTTTTAGAAAAGTGGAAGAAGATGAGCACGAGGTATGTTTTCTCTGGTCGGGTCACTGGTAAGATGAAGGGAAGGCCATCTGGCTGTTAAAGAGTCTGTAGGTGAGAGACGGTGGTGTTCTTATTATAACACAGGAAAGGTGGAGGAAAACCTGAATCTGATGAGAAATGAAGTGCATTAACAGTCGTCGCATGTAAATGGCGCCATTAGCGAATACCCATACTCATGGTCTCATATATCCTGCCCGACATTTTCTTGTGATATGGGATACCTAAAAAACCTTCTAACAAGGATTGGGTTCGCCAGGGTACCTCCATTATATATGAATATATAAATATATATATAAATATATATATATATATATATATATATATATATATATATATATATATATATATATATATAGATATATATATATATATATATATATATATATATATATATATATATATATATATATATATATATATATATATATATATATATATATATATATATATATATATATATTACTCAGTCAGTAAATTAATAAGTCTGAAAACTGCCTTTGTAGGTAGTAATACATTTTAGAGTCTAGCTGCCGCGGGCAACGATCAATCTTCATTCCGAGCACAAGGGCTCTAGGTATGCGTACAGGTGCAGCCTTATTCATCACTTGTCCCATGATTTATAACTGACAGCATGATAGACAAAACGATATGCAATTCCGATCGCAAAAAAACATATATAAACAAAAGAGATTAATTGAAAAGGGACAACTATGCATAAAGTTACAATGTCATAAAATTAATTCTTGTCTTACCTTACATATATGCCGCAGTCACTGTATGACTATGGCAATCATAAAGAGGTATATATGCGACATTAGAGTATGAGGCTGTGTGCATAGCTACGCTATGGCGATCATAAAGAACAACATCAAAGGTTCGCGATTTCTAAATTCATGTCAGGTATTCGCATTGCAGTATCACACGTGACAAAAAGATCTTCCATTTCACGCCACACCTTGCGATAACGTGGCAATATATAACAGAAAATGATGAAACCAAAGAATGCTAGGCATTTAAAAAAACAACATTAAACCATAATCAAAAGATACTATTCCATACACAAACAATAATATCCTTTAAGCACCCCCTATCATAGTATTAGGCTTATCAGGCATGTCACACTCTCGTTACGCTACGTCGAGGGTTTATGATGGAACCTATCGCGTGGTGGTCCGTGTAGCGACATGTGACTCCATTTGGTGGTAATGTAGTAATAATAGTTCCATGATCATAATATGAACAGCGCTAATTCGAGAAAAAATCTGCACCTGTAGCCATATTGATCCCAACGTTTCACCACATCGAATCTTGATTTACTAAATTACACCACAACACATTCAATTAAACATTACAATGAGTTTAAACTGCAGAATTATAAAGTGACGGCAGAAATATATAGCAATTGTTATCACCTGCGCGGCCTCTTATGTCTAGTCAAATGATGAATATTTACGGCTACGATATAAGGACTATCTTGATAAAAATAACAGTCTGCAATAGGAATCTGATTGACAACCGGGTGGCACAAAGAGAAAAAGGCTGCTATCGGATGACAAGAATGAATTATTCTAGTTGAACTGAACAGCAATCAATGAGACTCATTCAGGGAGTAAGGATTGCTGAATTGTATTGGATATACAGTTGCATCATGCCGTGAAGAGCATCGGTGACATAGAGATAGTTTCCGGCCTTTGTGATTGACAGGTATGTCATCAGAGTAATGAAAAAGAAAAAAACAGTTCAGCGTCAAGACATCGTCTGCTCACCGACAGACCGTGATGAGCTTAATGGGTTGGGTACCAATGCTGGCTGCTGAACGGGGCTGATAAATCAACACCAATACGTTGTGGCAATTCCTGTGTGCGACTTGACAGATATCAAAGCTTCTCAACCTCTTGACAGGACTAAATAACCAATGTCTATTGCGTAAAAGTATGATGAAAAGAATAGCGATTGGTGCTTTTCTACGACATCTTAATCTGCGTTCGGTTTAGTTATGGCTTAGTTTACACAGCAATTGGTTTTCCCACTTATAGCATTTTCATGCTCATTTACGATTTCGTTCCTACCGGTATAAGATACACAAACTGTTTTTATCGTTTTCATTTACAAGATGATAATACCGTATAAGAACCAGCTGCATTTGTTTTACCATGTGTGAGATCCTAAACTTCATTCTGTATCATCGCTACTTAAAGAATGTAAGGAAATTAAATTTACAAACACGATAACCTAGAAATGACTTTGACCTTGTGAATAGTCGAACAGGATGGGTGAACCTCATGTAAGGATAATTATAGTATCAACTTCTATGCCAGAAACAGGCAGCTACCTAAAGCATATCCCTGCATTATTATCCATTTGTTAATTCTAGTCATGTCAATCACGCATGAATCTGTTTATCAACCAAATTATGTATGCTTTTCATATTGATGCACATTCATAGCTTCATTATTAGAAACATCGACGAATGATTACAATTACTCCTATATCAGGTTTGTGCAGGGAGGATTTCAGAAACATCCACCTGGATCGACTGCAGATGTATGATTACAATTAATCCCATATCATATTTGGGCAGCGAGGATTTCAGAAACATCGAACTAGATCAACAGCAGATGTATGATTGCAATTAGTCCCATCACATATTTGCGCAGCGAGGATTTCAGAAACGTCGAACTAGATCAACAGCAGATGTATGATTACAATTAATCCCATATCATATTTGGGCAGCGAGGATTTCAGAAACATCGAACTAGATCAACAGCAGATGTATGATTACAATTAATCCCATATCATATTTGGGCAGCGAGGATTTCAGAAACATCGAACTAGATCAACAGCAGATGAATGATTACAATTAATCCCATACCATATTTGTGCAGCGAGGATTTCAGAAACATCGAACTAGATCAACAGCAGATGTATGATTACAATTAATCCCATACCATATTTGTGCAGCGAGGATTTCAGAAACATCGAACTAGATCAACAGCAGATGTATGATTACAATTAATCCCATATCATATATGGGCAGCGAGGATTTCAGAAACATCGAACTAGATCAACAGCAGATGTATGATTACAATTAATCCCATATCATATTTCGGCAGCGAAGATTTCAGAAACATTGTTTTTCCACAAGAATTTCGCCAGGGTCTGCCTCTCTCTCATAAATTCCCCTCTGTGAAATTTTGAGGCATGGATGGCACCGTGGTACACGTCAAAGATGATGCCAGCACCTCTTATCAATAGTTCCAAGACTCTCACTGGTGTGTGTGTGCATTCAGTTTGCGTTTAGCATCTGACAATTTGCGGAGCAAACGTTATGACAAGTCGAAGCGAGCTGCATTCTTGTGACTCGTATGACGTTCAACACAGAGTAGCAGCACCCACGCTGGAGTCGGACTATCTGACTAGATAAATATGCCGAATCATAAGCAGTCAAATATCACTTCAGCCCGAAAATAATACTTCATGCTCGCCTTGTTTGTGACGTTAGAGATCCATAGCTGAAATGTATGATCTTTGGTGATTGAAAGCGTAACAAAGATACAGACGCTAAAACTATGAGCCCAAAGCGAATGTATAGTGAATGTATAGTGCCATAATATCACCAGACGACACTTGGTGACACTTGGTCGGCATCTCATTGCTTCTTGTGTATTTTGTTTCCTTCATGTGATCTATCACATTAATTAGGGTGTGTCTTGTTAAAAACGATATCAAAGGCTGCAGTGCGCGACGACCATAGCCTGCTAGCAACCGCGCACGCGTCCCCCGCGTAAGTACAAATTTACCGACAACTGTGAACTTGTACTCCTTGCCAATTGTCATAACTATCACTGTTGCGACTGCAGGTAGGTTTATATGCGTTGATCTTTGTGTTAGAGTTTACATCACATTTTCTTTGAAAAACACTGGTGTAAAAACTAGCTCCGCCACCCCTTAATTCTGTATTCTATTGTATGGCATATCAGGAATCTCGGTAAGCTGAGCAAAACGTTTAAAGACGCCACCTGTGAGCCGCCGTGTGTTGCATTGTCACAGTGTCCCTTAAAACCGCGGGGAATCAACCATTACATAACTGGAAACATCATTTCAAACACTCTTCATTTAACTGTGAAAGTGCTCATCCACTTACTTAACAAAATGCGAACTCTGATTTTGGGGAGTTAATATAATTATCCAAAAGAATTAGATCAAACTCTTAATGAAGCAAAATACCATAAAAAGTGACAACTGCAAGTTAAAAGCACAGAGATAATTTCAGAAAGCTCCCCTGTTGTGCAGTAAAATCACATTGAATAATTGTACAAATAATTTGATGGTCCTTACGACCAATCCTCATTTTATATGTCAATTCCATAATTTTGTCAGGGCGCTGCAGTAACAGTTACAAAATCACAAAAATGCCACGGGAGCATGAGCTTGCATATATAATTATTGATACGTTATCACAAAATCTTAGTTGGTACCTCTCAGGGACCCGCTGTCAAACTTGTATGCGTGTCCCATAATGAATTTAAAAAGGCAGAAGAGCGCACGCATTGACATAAAGGCTCTTTCAGATTGTCGACACGGCGGTCGGAAGCCTCCCAGCTGCAGTCGCTATCGGCATATGTCGCACGATTTTACCGTATTCTCAATATATTCTTGAAAAACGCTAGTTAGTCTACTCTATTCTGAACATTTTACTTCATGAAAGTTCTTAATAGTTTTCTCAAAATCAAAGACTGAAGTTATCGTCATCATCACATAAATTTGTCATAGTTATTTATTAGTTTTCTCAATGATCATCACAATGATTCTGTCGTAATCACCGCTCAAGATCATCATCGTCATCATTACAAGAAAATTCATTAATTCGCCATCCTCACGGCCAATCTCTTGTTTTTAGTTTGTCGTTGGTCAGATTGGGACCCCTTGTCCAATGGACACCTTGGGACCCTTGGGAAGTTTTTCCCAGGGAGCCATGGACCCATGATAAATTTGGGCAAGTGAGAGCTCTGGCATATATATCAATGAAGAAACAGTTAACATTTCACGCAATTTGTCAATGGAGATCATTCATCTACAAGAGAGAAACTCAAATGTTGTAATTAGCACTATGTCAAAAAGAATTGATCCCGGTATTAAAAGATCGATTGTATCTAGTTAGAAGTACCTCTCTGGTGCAAAAACGATGACCCCAATGTGTGTCATTCTATGGTACGTTAACTTATCAATGAAAGAACTGATACATTGTCACTGGAAATCATTGTTCACCGTTTAGCGTAAATTCTTTATTGATGTCAAAACTATTCTTCACTGTAGGCAGTGTGGCTTTGGAAGAGGACATACCAAGTCACATACACTTGCATAACTCATTTTTAAACAAAGACCATGAATAGGAGAGACTATTGGCGATTTTATTGATTTTCAAAAGAGCCTTTGACAAGATATATCATGATGTTCTATTTTAAAACATCCACAATTTAAAGCCTGAAAATGTAGAAAAGTTGACAAGCGTTATGTTTCAGTGACATTTTAAGTTATACATCATATCTTGTAATTGATGTTTTGTCAAAACTGCCGTGTGCTTTCACAGTGCCAATTGAATGAATCTGTGATCAACATAGCTTCATCTCGCCAAGCGTTTAATCGGCCAGCCAGTTGAAGGTATACTTGTGGCCGGTCTTCAAAGAGATCGGACATTTTGATGTCAATCTGAAATCAATGAAGGAAGAAGTAATGAATTCTCGACAAAATTCAAAGAAATGTTTCCAAGTTAATGATTGAATTAATCAAAATATTTTGTTTTGTTTGATTGAAAATAATGATTTGACAAAATGTTTCAGATATTACGGCAGCTATAAGTCGTAAGCAGCCGTTTCAAACAGAATGAAATCAAAGACTGTAACAAAACAAGTTACAGTCAATGATGAACTTCTAATCTTACAATCGTACTCTTTATATTAATGGTTCTGGCATATTGTATTCATAATCCAATCCAACTTGAACGTTCCATAGACGCACCAATTCGGTAGTATTTTCAAACGCCATTTGAATAGCAAGAGTCTTACTAAGGGCCTTATGTTCCTAAGCTCAACAAACCTTTAAATCATTCCCTATGAATTGGTATTTAGTGATTATATTAATTAATATGCACAATATGTAACCGTTTTTATGCTGTTAGGCCCGTGTTCAGTACCGTAGTACCTTGCAGGTAGCTAAGCCCTAACGAATTATATAATTAAATCCTATATTCTTTGTTCATAAGCAAATAAACATCTTTCCAGGAATGAGCAAAAGTAATGGGACTTTTGCTTCTTCACATTGAAACAAATATCATTTAAGGAATAGCGAAAAGTTAGCTCACCATAGTGTTGAATGTGGCGATCCTGTCAGATGTCGAACAAGAGCGGCGCGAGAAATGCACAGGACGATGAGACCGGAAACTTTTATAGCTAAATCGGCTGATCGGGTATATATTACATGCTGAAACGCACGCGCCGGGTGAACATTCCATGCATTATACTTCATCCCCAGGACCGATACTAGCTTCCCTAGTCATGTGAAGTGCATCACAAATGGCATATGATATCCAGTTTTTTCACTGATTAGCAGGAATTGCGAGTTCGTAAGAACTTCTACAAGTACATAACCTGAATCAATAAGTCGTGGAGTGGCGCTGCCCACCTCGTTGTCAATGACACTCTGTCTTCATCTTGACCCATATCTCGATCTTCACCTGTCATACTTGTTTATTACTCATCAAAGAGGCTGTTTAGCCCCATGTCAGACACACAGGGATCATTTTGTTAATACATTACTACTCTTAACGCTGACATAAATAATGTCATCTTTAAATTTGTGCCGAAAGTTTACTTGATCGTAAATAATGATGATATATTTTCAACAGTATTATTTTACTGGAAATACTCATGATGTACAGTAGAATTCTGTTTTATTAAGCTGTGTAGTTCAGACAAATCGCTGGTCGTGAGTGGTCTTTAACAGTAGCGATAGTGATTGCAGTTGTTCAGTTAGAATATTCACTGTTTAAAACTTACGATTAAAAGTCAGAAAGGCATTTAGTCAGCAAGTTAGTATGTGTATAAGGGAGGCGTGTGTCTGGAGGGGGGTGAAATTGGTGGTGTGCGAAACTGAATTCGATGGCGAGAAAGCCTGGAGGTTATCCACGGTGTGCACTTCTTCATGCTAAAGGGGCTCACTCGCGCCTCCATCGTAGAAAATGTGTGATCACGCCACCTGAGAACCGCGTGGTGCTTTTTAATAGCGTCTTTTGAAATCATATGTAATTCTCTAATTAATTCTTGTGGCGTGGTCGTCTCAACCAGCCAGAAGACTCTCTAACATTTTTAACAGCTCGAGCCCCGAAACGTTGACAGCGTCCATGTGCTTTAGTTGATTTCATGGTAGCGTCACCCTGATGACCGGTATGTGTTTCACTCCTTTTCAGGGGCTAGTCCGACTGAGCTTTTTTAGTGTAGCTATAAGCTCTTTGCTGCTAATGCGTGATTGATATTGTTAAATGAGGACATTTTTTTAGATGTCCCTGCTCTTAGAATTGTATGATTGTCGAATTTGAGATGTTTTAGCTTTGAGGGAATTTCCATCTGAGACAATTACGCATAATTCGTGCTGACCTATATGTATACAAATATTTTATGTATCTATATATATGTGTATATATGTTGATACATATATGTATATATGTTTGAATATCTATATATATAAACATGAATATAAACATATACGTATACATGTAGGTATCTATTTATATATTTATGTAAAAAAATGTATATATTTGTATATGCATATTTAAACGAAACGTATATAATATATATATGTGCACATGTATACATATATATAAACATAATATACATTGTTCATGTTTATATACTATATATATATATATATATATATATATCCATATAAATGTATATATGTATACATATATAAACATATATATGTATATATAAAAATGTACATATGTGTATGGATTTATAAATAGATATATTTATTCATACATGTTTATTTATATTAACTTATGTATCTATATCTATATATACATACATTTGTTTATATATATGTATATATATGAACATATGCATATTGTTATATGTGTGAGCAAATATATATATATATGTATATATATATATGGCTATATATATCTATTTATATTTATGTTACATATATATATAGCCATATATATATATATATATATATATATATATATATATATATATATATATATATATTTGCACATATATATATTAATATGCATATGTTCATATATATATGTCTATATATATATATATATATATATATATATATATATATATATATATATGTAACAAATATACATTTATATAGATATATATGTAAATATACATATACATATATGCATATATATATATATATTTATTTATAAATCTATACATAAATTTAAATGTACATCTGTGTATGGATTTATAAATAGATATATTTATACATATATGTATATTTATATTCACATATATATCTTTATATACATACATTTGTTTATATATATGTATATAAATGACCATATGCATGTGGTTTTATGTGTGAGCAAATATATATACATGTTTATATATATAGCTATATATATCTATTTATGTATATGTTACATATATATGAATAAATATATATGGCCTTATATATATATATATATATATATATATATATATATATATATTTATATATATATATATATTAATATGCATATGTTCATATATATATATACATATGTATGTAAAAAATATACATTTATGCATATAAATATATGTTAATATACATATATATATATATATATCTATTTATAAATCTATACATAAATGTATATATATACATATATATTTATATATATGTGTGTATAGACGTAAACATATATACATTTATATATATATAGCACAGGGCTCGAAATCAGCACCCGCCCGATAGCCAATGGTGTCGGGCGGGTTAAGCAAGCACAACTAACTGCCTGGCTGGTGGGTAGATTTTTTTCCGCGCATGCACCTCGCGCCCAGGTTCAACACAACAACAGTGGGGCTCCCGTGATTAAGCGCCGCTCGAACGTTAAACCCGACAAACACATAAGATAAGAAAGCTCCCCGGCAGTAAACTATCATGTCTCGTGTTATAACATTTATTGATCCATGGTTTATAAACTGAAAGTAAACTGTTAAATAAATCGATGGCATATATAGGCTCACACAGAAAACGTTACACAACTAACATGCCTCGATTGTTGGCGAAAACTCTACACATAGATCAGCGATCAACTGGCTGCAGTCGGTATTCAATTTTTGGGCGCAAGTTCAACGACAGCACACCACACACTCTCCAAAGCTATCTAATGGCAGCCTCACGCATTTGAATACAACATGCACCATCAAATCAAACAGGCTCTCCATTTCCTGCCTGTTGCGGATTTTATAATACCGCCTTTCCATCGCGTAAAGGTATTTAGTTGAATTCATTAATTCGATTAATAATATATCATCTGTGATTGGTATTAATAGGAATTGAGATAAATGCTTGGTTATGCACTTAGCGGGCTCATATGCGCATTCAGGGTTATTTGCAATGATTATGTAGAATGATAATAACCGCAACAAAACAAACTTCATGCAACATTGAAAGTAGGCAAGTCAAATGTTCTTGCGCAAGTAATATTTTTGAGTGGCTGGCTTATCTGCCGTGTTTGACGCGTCAGAAAGACGTAGCATCACCCTTGCGCGTGTGCCTTGTTTTCTTTCTTGATGACTTTTCTCCCGCGTCTTTGTGATTGCTCTATCGTATTGAACGGTTAGCCCACCAACAGTTGTACGACTTACGTAACGTCATATTGGAAATGGATGCCCGTGTAATATATATATATATATGTGTGTTATGAGTGGATTGAGAATCTTGTAACATGCTAAGAGCCGATGGCAATGCTCTACAAAGCCTGGCTAGAAAGTCGTATTATTAATCTGGCCTGACCCAAGATACTGTATAATTACAACAGGATGCATAATCATGCGCAAGCGTCAAGCAGCCTCGAGAAAAGTTTGATCAATTGCATCATACCGGACGCAGGGCAGTAGCGCAAATTCTACGGTAGTGTAGCAGGCGTGTTTGGGCGGGGATTGTTTACGTCCCGTGAGTATTGCTTATCATTGCAGCATCACCTCGTATAGCCATTCGCACTATTATACATTTCCATTAGCCTTTCAGCACCTTGTTCACAGTTTATACTCATTGGCTTTGGCCAAGTTCATTAGCATGCCAGTATGTTCCCATTACCATGACGATAACACAGTGTCGTACCATGTGTCCTTTATTGTGCAGCCAGCAATAGGTAAGCACTTTTTGTGGCCAATTAATGGTTAAAAATGTTCAATTGATTCCATTAAAAATATTACTGATTTCACCTTTAAACCAGCCCTTCTTCATTAGTCTGTCATGGCAGAAGTGTATGCAATTGATGAAATGGAAAGATGTTTATGAACAGGCATTATTGGTGCCCTGACAACGTCGCATCTATACTGTAAACACAACATAGGTGAAACGTTGTGACAATTTAAGCAGCTCCGTGTGTTTTGCCGCTTAGCTGTTGGTTATATGTTGCATTGTTTGGAACGTAATTACTGGGACAATAAACATCTCAATGGAAATTATATTTGACCGGACGATCAGAAGGGATTAAATAGTAGTATGAATGACGCCATTGCTGTGAAGTATGCTATCATCGTTGAGACGTGACAGTGACTCGTCATAAATCCTCGCGCAATAAATGACGATTGCAGCTTTCTATAAACCAAATAAACAAAAAACACCTGCCGAAGTTATTTCTAATTAAATTCTGGCTCAGCAAGATCCAAATGCCACTCCCAGTACAAGAAAGGCAATTGCCTGTATCCACATGTTCTTGACTCCAACAGAGCATAAGCAAACATCATAACGCTCACACACTGCCGCTCAATGCTACACCAGTATGATCTCATGGGTGTTAAGAGAGTACAAATCAAATTTGATCGGCTTGTGAGAATTAGGTTTGAACGTCCGATTCCGGATAAAATTATTATGTTTGACATTTTCCGTTAGATAACATTTGCCTGTGAAAGATGACACTGTCGCTATAGAGGATATCACACACGGTCATCTTAAGTCCGTCCAACAGCGTTACGCTATCAATAACATTCAAAATATTGCTCAAAGCCCAATGTGACGCAAGTGAAGCAATCAAAACAGCGCCGCGCTAAATGGTAAACGCATGAATTACGGATACAATGCGTCGGTCAAGGCCATCATCGGAAAATCATATCAACATGATGTTATAACGACGCGCTTTTATAGCGTGTCTTGTTAGAAGCTTCCAGAGCTCACCTTACAACAACCATAACGTTATACGTTATACATCTATCAATGGGGGGAGAGGGTAACCAATAGCCCGGTAACTAGACCTATCATTTTCAGCGTATGCTAATTAAGTAAGCAGCACTGAAGTCGATATCTAAATTGGCTGAGAATGTTTATGTGGACGCAAACAGCTCTACTATGACTGCACGCAGAGTCACCGCTCCTCAACTCCTGTTTACATCCGCGCCGGCAACATGGGCTGTGATAGCATGTTAGCATGATGGGCAGTTTCCCATTCCTAGAAGCATAACACTAAGTATAAGAGATATCAATAAGTCAATAAAGATGTGACGTTCTCTCATCTGGATAGATAGATGTCCACACGTAATGTGAGTTTCGATAGTTTGTTCTTGTGCCTCGCAGATGGTGAATGTCAGAGGGGTTGCCCAAGACTCCACGTGTCATTTATTGTGTTTGTAAATCAAGTTTGATGATTGAATCAAACGGTGTGTCACTGTTCATTATCCATCGGTCCAGATGTGGTATCATGATATATGCAGCAGCTAAATGTGTTAGACGTAAATTTTGTGTCACTGTTTGCGTGTCGTATCCTTTCTAGCCACAGATCATTAGTTATGTGCTTCAATAGCGGCAATCAAAAATAGACTAAAGGTAGTATTATTTAAGTTTTTGGGGATTTTTTTGTTCATTGAAACTTTTATCGTAGAAGGCGATTGAAGCCATTAAAGACTAAGACATATGGCACAGTAACACTATTCGAGCCAAAATACATATGTAGATTTGCAACTTTAAATATATACATTTATCTATATAAGATTAAATGCAAAGTAAATGATGTACTCTATAACAGATGCATATAGAACAAAACTACCCATCATCATAACGTACATTAAGTTATCAGCTGCCCCGCTACAGTTGATATTAATTAAAAACCTCAGCTTCCCAGATCTACGAGTGACCTACATGTCACCTGCCACATGCCCCCCTCCCCTCATACATACCCTATATTCTAGAGCCACATGGCCATCCAGCAGCCCAGGCTAGCGCGAAGACCCCAGCCCTCACTGACCTGGCTACTGCACGTCCCATGATAATTGGGATAGCGTGCCTTAATCGTTGAGGTAAGCACTCAACATTTCATTTCCTCCGAGCTCAATACATATCTTTCTCAAGTCCCATTTAAAATTCGAAAGTTGAAGTCAGCTCATAAAGTTCAAGTTCTTATCAACGCTACACCTGGAGTTCATGTCTTACTTGATTGTCGTAATTGCGTGTCGTGTGCTTTTTCGACATGAGCCTACCCAGCGTGGGAAATACAAGACTTATTTTTAACGGTTGATATACGTCCATCAAATCGAGTGAAATGGACATCTAAAGAGCTGTAAGCCAATATTGGTCGCAGATAATAGAACACGCCGACCATGTTACAGCATAATAAATAGGTTAATGCAGATAGAATCAGCTGGACATGAGCAACCATACGCCTACACGGTGCTCTATACCAAATGTCAAGAAGGTCACGTTTCTATCATGTACTTTTATGAGTTAACACTACCTTTGATATGACACCTAAGCATCCATCTTAATTATTTGGTATGCGACCATCAGACGAATACAATTTTATAACCCGTTATATTGAATTGCAGGGATGAACCTTGTTATATTGAAGAAAACAAATTAATATTATAAATAACAATTAAGATAACATTTTCGTCACGCAGGGCCTTACTTCTTGTTCTGTATATCATCAAGCACTATAATCTATGGCGCTCAGCACTTTACCTTGTTTGTACCACAAACAAGAGTGTAATCAGCCAAATCAGCCGGGTCAGACCGAAGGATAAATTATGCTGAAGGCATAATATGGATCTGTAATAGGTACAAACCGCTGGCCACTCTCTTTCAGCTGCTCTAAACATTTACTGAAGCTCAAAACACATCAAGCTCCTTTACAACAGTAGCTACGGCTATGTTACCTCATTTCCATGACAACAACTTATGCTTATAACCCACGCCAGCAGGACTTAATCCTGACACAGTAAGAAACATCTGTGTCACACCCCAGATATAGCACGTTTCGTTGGTTTCAACAAGTGTAGTAAGAGTAGCTTTTAATCCTCACCAGAACCAACTCAATGTCCATCATTGCTCAAACATTGGATAAAAATGAAATACTTAAAGGTCTATATTGTTATGATATGTTTGCAAATCAAGAACATTACGGGGCCTTTACAATTTACGAAGCCATTTGCACGATGACGAGATCTCCAGAGGAATGAGTGTATGTGCAATGCAATTACTACACTACCATCCACTAGCCACTGCCGTGCGGTTATTTTATATATGGTATTGAATTATGAGCTCAGTTTCGAATTCCAAATTCGCTGCTGCCCGTTTATCACCATGTTAAGGGGTTTCTAGATCTATATTGCCCCGTGAAGGCCCTGTAATGTTCTGGATTGGCTAAATATTGGATTATTTACATACCCAGATAGTCTCAATCTCGTCACATGCAGCCTTGGATGCAAAATAAAAGCCAGTGTAATTCCCAAACCGACGATCGTGTACCTAACATAGAAGCTTCATTAGGACAAGCAGCTAGAGTTACAATGTAAATCGACGATCGTGTACCTAACACATGGAGCTTCGTGTGGAAAGGCAGCTAGAGTTACAAGGTAATTCTAAAACAAGGCGGACTTGGGTCATACGAGCCTTATCAACCGATCCTAATCAGTTGCGCCAATCAATCGCTGTTTTATAGCATTGAGGTTTATAGCCACTGACGAAAACATGTAGTGTTCGTAATAAACGATGTAAACGCTGATATTCAGAAAACTGCCAGAGTGATCAAAATGCGAACACTTAACACAGATATCTTCTATGCAATATGACGAATGGCATAACCAAAGTTCTCTATGGTTGGTTCTCGGTGGGGAACATAACACAAGCTGTAGGTATAGACCATTAACATCCGAACATCAAGTTCGAACACAGGAGATGTTTGTAGAAGAGATGGTAGATATAGCCAAAATCAGCGTTTTTGTCGGATAATGCTATATGAAGTCTGAGCGAATCTCATTATGGAGATACCAAATATATGCGTCATATTTTGGTAATAACAATCATACAGTGGTTATGTGGATTGTAAATGACAAGCATTGGCTAAAATGTCATTCTGATTTTTAAGAGATGACGTAGAAATTGCCTAACGCCCACGCCTGTGCAATATGCGATCCGTATGTAACGTTATATATGGCATATGAAGTCCACACTATCGCGTATGAATGCCATGTCCACATTATAAGCAAACTTTGATGATGGAATACCGATTGGTAAAAAACATGTTTACCTTGCTTACCTTATTACTTGGAGTTGAAACCTTTCAGCAGCCATGCATATACTGCTCATTATAAGTTGTGATGCCCTAACAGTACATGTACAATGCATTTATCTTTGTGTGTGAACGATACGAAAAGGATAATAGAGATTGCATTAGTATGAATTACCCTACACGGCTGTTTCTTTGCATGCATGCATGTTGTAAGTTATCATATTAGGGTTACAACTGTTAAACAAGAGGGGATTATTGTGGTTTCTTGCTTAGTTAAGTAACCGTGTGGGAAGCGCCTGCGTTTAGTAAGGTACAAAGGAATATATACGGAAGATTTCCTAGCGTAATGACATCATGATGTGTGCAATCTCATAGTGACTAAGGCAGAAGACTAACGTACCTTCACTTCACAGAGAATTTAAAGCAAAATAAACCAATTGGAAGACATAATAACATATATTAAAGCGTTATAGTAAAACTACCCTAAGGTAAGTTTATCCTATATTCCGAATGTCGGGCATTCGTATTCACTGGCCATTGTACAAATCGGGGCCGGTGTAAAATCTGGACAGAGTGATTGTTATCATAATGTTTAGGTAGACGGTAGCCATCAATTAGTGAGATGAGTAATTGGGTTGACCTTTTGCTTCAGATATCAAACCGACGGCGGCCAGCATTACCAGGGTTTAATCTGACATTTGTGCAACTGAATACAGGGCTCGTCCAGGCATCCTACATTCAGGGAATCTAGGATAATACATTACAAGCTTGTGTTTGAATGACCTCCGAGCGTGAGTGATATGAGCGCTGCTGAGCACGGCATTCTTGTTGAAGACAGATAATGAACGTGGGGAGAACAATATAGTCTAACTGTTTTCTACTTTGTTACAGAGGGCATTATAGGGATATACTATGAGTTCGGTGTCTGACAAGTAGAACGGATCTGCTCGCAGCGTATCTTACATGAAGTCATTGGTCCCAATGGAACATTGATGAAGTCGTCAGTCAGATAGCTAACCATGACACGAGGCTTTATCAAATAGAATTACTAAGACATCAATAAAGACTCAAGTTTGACCAAGTAGGAAACAGACCATGGCCAGACCTTATATCAAGACAGCATCTAAACTCGGTAATTCTAACATAACAGCATCAACTTAGTGCAATTTCACGAATCACAAAAACCTCAGCACTAAATTGGAAACACATAATAATATATTCTTTAGCCATACTGATTTAATTCCACTGCGCAAGCATTGTAATAAGAGTAAACTGTGACATATAAAATGTCGGCCATATTGCAGCGTGATATCCAAGTTAATGTAGGGAGGGCTCTCAAAGAATACGTAATCCCACGCCACATATCCACTTGCCTGCAGGGGAGTCTCTCACGTCGATGTTCTTTCTAATTCTGTCGTAGTTTCTGAGCGAAGCTGGCATCTACCAACTGTCTCAGATTACTCGCATGTGAAACGAGTTACTAACTTATTCGGGCACAGAAGAACAAATTTTTCGGCAAAATGGCTACATTGAGTTCATGGATTATCCGCATGACATACTATGATGCGCCAAGCAAGATGCCTGGCATACCGAGTTAAATAAATATTTAATGGATGCTCGATCAACTGTATTGCCAGAAATAATAGGCATTACATGTATATAGTCGTACATGCTCCATTGGTTGCCCCATTGGGATAACACTGTAAGATGTCTTATCTTCGTTCCAAGCTCCTATGTTGTATACCTAAAGTGGGTATTAAAGACTCTCGCGTAGTTGTGTGGTTGTGTTTAGCCTAGTGAACATAACAATGGATGCCCCAGATCCCAGTGATTCCAGCTATGCAGAACCTCCACCACAAGCAGAACATTTCAATCATAAAAGACATAAATGAATCTGATAAAGCAGACGCCCTATCCTCGGAACAGATAGATACAATTTACTGTAGTTTGTGATAAATAAGGACCTGTTTCCTGATGTTTTATACATCAACTTTCATTAATGATCATATTCACGACCCCACACTCGGTCTTCACGTTCTACGAATTAATGTTTATGTATTGGATATCCAAAACCAAACTGGGTAACGTAATAGATAACTATGAAATGTAATAAAAGAGGAATGCGTCTAATTAATAATCAGCGTACACAGCGCCAGCCGAAAACACTTTAATAGTCATTAAGTAAGTAAGCTACGGAATTCCAGTCATGCCCTTGATAGTATATGTAATGGCACAGTTAATAGCAAAATGAAGGGAATATGTTTGTCAGCAATATGGCATGCGACTGCGAATGCAATCCATGGTAGAATTAAACCAGTCATAGGCTTAGTTAATCTGGTTAATGGGTGACTGCTATTTACATCTTCATTTCTGAAGATATATCTTGAATGCACGCACCATACTGGTGTTACCAATGTGTGGCTGCTTAGGACGAGACAGCGGGAATAACGTACCTGATATAACTAACTTCAATAATAAAGTTCAAACAAGAAAATAAAGAAGAATTTGTACTGCATCAATTTTCCCTCATCTACTTATATGCAGTGTCTTGTCATTACAACATTTATGGCGCCCAGTGGTTTCATTCATTCGATGTTCCTTTGCAGATAACAATTTTGTCTGCAACACAAATAATTTGGAAAATGTTTATTCTCAGAGTGAAATCTGATGTATAATAGCCATGGGATGGGCAACTTATCAGGGGAGCATATCCCTGTGAGGATGACACATGTAAATGGATTTCCCTGACAAGCATGATTCATCACGAGAACTGATATTTTGTATTACCATGTTTGACACAAAGCATGACTCACCTAAATGGCTGGCATTAAGTTTTGCCCTGGGTGCCATTTGCAGCAATTTCGCGAAAATAGTCCGTTCTACTTTCAATCAAGGAACATCGCATATATAACAGCCCCACTGAGTTTAGCCATGTCAAGCGACTATAAACAGAGCGAAAGGAAATACATTTATTGGATTGAGGTTGTTCATCACTTTGCTAATGCAATACCAACAATCTGTCTTAAGTATGATTACACCATAGATTACCACTTCCTGAAAAATACATTGACATTCATTAGACTTACCCGTCGATTCCAGTCATGTCCAAGCACTATGTGACAATAACACCTCTACTCACCACAGCTCTTCTACCCCTTAAAAAGACATGGCAGTAGGTGACGTGGTGGGTGATATATCGAACGTTCTTAAAAAAGACGTCATTACTTGTGATTCAAATATGACAAAATCAGATAAATGCACCGAGGCGAAATTCAAAAATGGTTCTGCAATCGTTGTAGGTGTTACGGGAACTCACAAACGGCTACAATAGTCCATATAGTCAATGATAGAGGAACTCACCATAGGGTTCCATAGTGCACTTAGTCAATGGGACAGGAACTCACATGAGGCCACCCTAGTCCACATAGTCAATGAGACATTAACTCACCTGAGGCAGCCATAGTGGATATAGTCAATGAGACAGGAACCTGTAATCTGAACCACCATATATTTGGTACGATACAACACTAGGAGTATGAAATGGTAGACAACATCCAGGAAGATGAATGTAATTGATGCGAATGATCAGTACACACCGTTCCAGTGTGTGGTTGTTGCCAGCTAATGGATGGCATTGCCAATAACGTTCCATGGATACCGTTTTAAATTACTCATAATTCATTACAACAAAGCGAAATGGCGGCTTCCAAAAGATTGATGATTCACTTCAACCAACAACATAGCATATAAATTGCCATTTGTCAGGCAGCCAACGTTCATGCGATGTCAAAGGATGCTTTCAGCGGCTTGATTAATCTTAAGTTATACAGACCATACACACGTGTGAAATAATGAAAGAATGCTGCAAACGTGACCTCAGATGTGAAGAATCATGGAGCAAGCTTATAGCAAATACAAAGTAGATAAGCATGAGTAATCATGTCTCTGGTCAGGCCAAAAACTGGATCAATTTTGGGTCATCTCACTGTATAAGTTTGGGTAGTTGAGAGCCGGTGGTAGTGTTGAAGGGCAACTTAGGCACGGTGGATAACAGATATTTATATATATATATATATATATATATATATATATATATATATATATATATATATATATATATATATATATATATATAGATATATATATATATATATATATATATATATATATATATATATCTATATATATATATCTATATATCTCTCTACCTATGTATCTGTTTATATATATAGTGGATATCTATCTACATATATCTCTATATATTTATAAATATGTCTCTATCTGTATCTATATATGTCTCTCTCCGTCTCTCTCTCTCTTTAAATCTATCTCTCTCTCCCTATATATACCCTGTCCCTCTATGCATATCTCCCTATCTGTCTATATCTCTCCCTCTACCTCTATATATATCTCTAAATCCCTCTCTCTCTATGTATCTCCCTCTATACCTATCTATGTATATCTCTCTCTCCCTATCTCTGTATCTATCTATCTCTCTCTCTCTCTCTCTCTCTCTCTCTCTCTCTCTCTATCTCTCTCTCTCTCCTCTATATATCTCTCTCTATCTATATATATATATTATGGGAGAAAAGGTTACATCATTTCTATTGCCCTCTAAAAGTTAGCTGTGTGATTAGAGGATAGTGTCCCGTTGACAATGTTTGCCGTCTTGCAGCATAGTGTCAAGGTTAATGAAGTGAGGAACGGCGACGAATCATCAGTCCAACGCCTACGTGGTACTTAATGTCGAATAGTGGGTATGTCTTACTTACGATTCAGCTTATACAGTGTAAATTAACATCATTTCATCCATTTTGATTGCATGGCTTTGCGGACAGCCTTAAGGCGAATATATCTTTATAGCTGTAAGGCAGGCCGTGACATAATCTTGCCAGGATGTCCCTCATTATACTGATTAAACTATTTCGTACTAGTGACCATGGTTTATGACGTTCGGCGAATGTGTCATTTTATCAGATATGTCCATGATTACCATACTCTCAGTTCTGTTGTATTAGTTCACATAGTAGCACTCCTAAAGACACCGTTAACCTAATTGTAATCAACAACACACTTAATGGATTCCACGTGACATCAGTCGACGATGTTGAACGGAAGGCACCCTACGTTGTTACCGCAATAGTTATCACAAGACGACGGATACCTCAACTCAAGGAGCTTTTATTAAGCTCGATGTACGCGGCACGTCTGGAATGGCAATGTAATAAGCGGTCCATTATTTCCGCATCTTCAGAACTGTCGTTGCAGTCTCAGTGATATTGAGTATAGTTGTTCAAATGGAGCAACCTCATTAACTAACCTCAATGAAAAGGCGATCATCCCAATGTAACAATCGGCCGTTATAATTACTGCATACATTACTGATCTCTGTGTCTGTTAATGGGCCATTGGTAGTTAATCAAACCACTCACAGGAATCGAAAAAGAAGTAACTCTTCGCAGTCTTCAGAGCTTCGTCAATGCAGTGGGGCGTCAAGCTCGTGCTCAGCAGCCACGGTTTGGCGGAATACGTCATTAATTTGCTTTACTCCGACGATTACGCAATGGTGTATGCCTTTTTTAATGAGGTTCACTTGATAACACAACATATTCACAATATCATCAGGTGCTTAGATACAGTTGCTTAGATTCAGGCTATTGTGTTTCTTTGATCAACCAAACCCGTCGCCTCCTTTCTCATATTTATCATAAATAATGCCTTATCTGATGGGGGTATTGCCTAATACCTGTAATACTGACCAATGTGTTCAACTGCACAATGCATATCAATAAAGCAGTGACATCCTGATATATGTGAGAGTGATTGTGTGGTCTGGGGTTCTGGTGTACATGGAGCAGTAACGTTATGACGGCAATGTTTTATTGGTGTGCATCGCGTGTTTCGCATCAATGTGACTATGAAATCCAGGACGACCATCAGGTTACGAGCCCTAAGTTAGCTACAGTTGTCTGCAATGCGGATCATATCTTCCATAACATAAAAGGCAATACGGGAAACCATGGAGATAACTTTGAGGACAAATGTTCCCTAAGCTGGAACAGATATGCTAATTACATGTTCACTAGATAACACAACATATTCACATAATCATCAAGTGCTTAGATACAGTTGCAGTACATGCAGCCGTAAGATGATATTGCGAAAAGTTGATGCACCATTGTATTCTATAATATTTATGAATGGATGAGATAGTGTCTCCCTTGTCGATCCAAGCTGAAAAGACCCTTTTGGTTCCATGCACGTTTCACAAATGCCATTCACTTGGAGTATTTCACCATAAAGTCAAACCTGCATCAACATGGGAACAATGAATTGATTTAACACTGACTGTTTCATTATATATATATATATATATATATATATATATATATATATATATATATATATATATATATATATATATATATATATATATATATATATAAATATGATATCAATGTTAAAAGTGTTTTAGACATTGACATACTCACAACGCAAACTCATCTGAAGGCGCCTATAACTTTTAACAGCGCCAACCACTTTTAACAACGTCAACTCCTTATGAGAGCCCCAACCTCTCTTCAGAACCTCTACTTCTCCTCAGAGTGACCTCATATCACCCATATAGCCTCAGATGGCTTATTTCTCCTCATCGCCTCTATTTCACATTAAAATATAACTAGCTTTCATTGACAATTTGTTTAATCAAACAAAGTATCATGCGTCAGACATTTGCAGGCTAAGCATGTATATCTAATACGTACTAGAGGAAAAACGTGCTAGTCTGACGTTACTGACGGCGAGCTACCAACCATGATGACGTAAGATGAAAAATTCTTCCCTAACAGTCAATGATAATCCAGCTACTTCGATTATCTTGCTTTGTCTCGCGCTTCTTCAGACTGAACCAGGGGTTTATCGACTTTATTTGTCTTTCCGCCCATTGGTTGTAATGGGTTCATGCTCTATCCGCATATCAGTCAGTGAGAAGCTACGTGTGGCTCTGTGGAGGTATGTGCGACAGTGAGAGGTTATATCGGGTTGTTTGTAGCCATAACCAGAGAAGCTTCTAAATTGCAGCGATTTTATTGTGAAAGATTCAAATGTTCTAACACAGCATGATGGCCAATATGCATTGTAATGCATTGTTCCCTGGATTCTTATAAGACTAAGACATCACACAGATGATCATTATAATTAACACATAAACTCGACTGTAGCATTGGTCAAACGTTTTTCGACCCACCACTATTGCCACGTGACCATTTTTGTCTACCTGATTGTGATCACAGCATCAGGGCAACCTCTATCCGTTTATGATAATGATGATGAATATCACACCGGAGATCGAAGAACCATCCATCTGTCTTGTATTCATATACTAACGCTCTGTGTGCCAAGCACTCCCAGTCGGTACATCACTAATGCCACGTGACCAACTCTGCCTACCTGGTTGTGATCGATCACTGGTTCATTACTGACCAGGTATTCAAAGTGTTGTATGTTGGCATTTGGGTCAGCGAAATGCCTATGCGTGGTCGTGATTTGCAATTTCAGTTAGAAAGCAACTTTATGTAAAATTTGTCATGGTATTTGCAGCGCTAGGTTATCATACTTATGAATACCGCGATGGACATATCCTCTATACAAGCGAGGTCATCATATTGCCATCTAGTGCATTTCACAACTGACGTTTGACAGCATGTGAGTAATGGCATATGTCAAGAAATCCCCGCCCTCCTACAAACTCATGCATGAACAAAGTGACATACGGTTTCATCGATTTAAAAGAAAAAAAGGAACCTCCCCGTCGTACATTGTCGTCACCAGAAACAATGCACCGATTGGTAATTGAAGGATTATCAATCCATCATATTTTGATATGTTTCTAAAATCCGTCTTTGTCCAACCTCCACCATAAGCAGTACATATTTATTCCAGAGTAAATACATAAAGCTCCCCATCGCACCTTACCGTCACCGGAGACAATACACCTATTGATAAAATCCATTGTCAAACCTCCACCATAAGCAGTACATATCTAATATATATGATATGCCTAACTTGATGCAAAGAAATGTTTTATTTTATCAATAAACTAAGCTGACCATTGGTGAATCTAATAAGTAAGTCTGTACTTTATATTAGATAAAGACTTATATTTCATTTTCTCAATCAACGGTCATTATTGAATGTATACTCGACCCTATGCTCGGAATTCTATAACCTTCAATTTACCGGTTATTAATGTGATATCAGGAAAATAACATGATAGATAGTTTGGAATAATGAGGGCGGTCTAATTACAGTAATAAGCCCTGTGCCAAGCCCCTGATGAACTCTTAGCAACCTACTCATTAATTGTCAGTTAGTAATTTTACCCTTAATGGCATAGTTAATTGCACTGCTAAAAGCAAGATGAAGGGAAAATATTGATCATCATTACGGCGTCCCGTGCGAGAGTCATGGATGCATATTCATTGTATAGTTAATCAACCAACTTAGTGACAACATTGATAAACTTCCAGCAATTGCACGTTCCAGCAATGTTTCTTCATATGAAACGTGTGGTCATTTGCACATTAATGGTGCCTATTGGTTTGATTAATTCCATAGTACTAGTGTTCGTTTGCAGGTAAACACTATTTAATGCACACGAATCATTTCGATGATATATTTTTAACCTGATTACCAACAGCCACATAAATTAATGTGATCGATGCGAAAGTAGACTATCCGGGATGTAGTTCCATTGTGGGTCTCAACAGTAAATAGATGCCACTGGCAACGATATTACCTGGAAACCGTTTTGATCAACTTATCGTGCAATACAATGAAGTGAAATGGTGGCATTCCAACGAGGGAAGGATTAGTTGAAAGTGAAACATTGTAAGAAATCTGGGAAATGAAATACAGTGACACCGCATGCATCATATTTTGTATCTGATAAAGAAACACATTGATCGGACCACATCGTTATCCGGTAAACGATTGTCGAACAGCCACAAAAGTTCATGACTAGGAAGACCATATGGGTTGAGGTGCAATTCATGAGTCATTGATATTGGAGCTGACATGAGTCGTGGTCGATTTCGCACGTGTACTGGACATGGCATTGGATAAACAAGTTATTTGTGTATCACTCGTGATGGAGACCCTTAGACTGTAAGCAAGAAGTATACAGGAAACATGTACATAATATATTCAAGGCAGACACATAACATCACAGTGGACAATATAATGTTGAGAGTTTTGACATGAATGAGGCTTACCAGAGGCACTTTATATGTATCATTCAGTTATTTAATGGATGCATAAATGCCTTAAAACAACGCCAACCTAAAAGTCATGTTAACGTCCAAAAGTCTGACCATCTTAGCAGCATCGAAGTGTGAGACCAAATGAAGATACATATAATGGTGGAGAAATGAAGATGTTCCAGGTGACCTGCTGTCTATCAAACATGGCAATTTATCAGCT
This sequence comes from Urechis unicinctus, assembly GCA_034190875.2. Classification (NCBI taxonomy): domain Eukaryota; kingdom Metazoa; phylum Annelida; class Polychaeta; order Xenopneusta; family Urechidae; genus Urechis; species Urechis unicinctus. Next base: position 34,188,683 of record CM067346.1, read on the forward strand.
ATAAATCATTTCACATGGCACATTATCAGCCATAACTTCGCATTGTTCAATGCTCTTGGTGTCGCATAATGCAAGGAAGGACTAAGCTTCGGGAAATAATGTGAGGCTGTTGGTATTCTTTTATGACTGTATATTATAAACACCAGGTGGTATAGATGCATCAAAAAGAGAATAAGATATGTACCGCTGAAGTGGCCGATAAATGTGAGAATGCATTATTGTCTCTGTACGTGTCTCTGGCAGAAATGTAATCAGACACAGCCTGTGGGGCATTAGTATCCCCATACAGCTGATGTACCTACATCAATGTAATGTTACATATGTTTTAACCAAGCATAAGAGAGACCATTCTTGT